>OZ038483.1:31766576-31777629 GCA_964036315.1 Acanthosepion esculentum | reverse complement strand
GCCTCGAGAAGGGTAATGGACGCTTGGTTACACGGGATTTGATCACTTCTAAATGCTTTGGTGTTAGACAAAAAAGGTTTTTTGCAGACCCTGAATTTATTCAAAATCACCTTAAAATGTGTTATTTCTGTACATTATTCTGTAAATAAAAGGTAAAATTTCAGTAACTACAGTGTATGTGATTTGATTTTTCAGTCTTTTTCCAGGCTCCTCCTACTATCTAGTAGTTCAAATTTGAATTCGTTTATCCACAATACATTTTTCTAAATCGTGAATATATTTGTATGATAAGTATTATATTTTGCTTTTCATACCAAAAGGGCTGGAGATCTCATTCAGTTCAGGGAAATTATGAAAAAAGAAACATATCATTCGATTTTGAAAAGAAATGCCATACCGTTTGATTTATTAATAATTGGAAAATAAATCAAGTTTCAACAAGACTGTAATACAAGCATCTCTTTTAAATTATGTCAAAATTACCTTGGGATATAATTTGCGAAGTTATGACGTGGCCGCCTCAATCTCCTAACCTTTCTCCCTTTGAACTAGTATGCGAGGAATTGAATCGGATGGTTCGAAGAGAATACCCAAAGAGTGAGAGTGAGCTTTTTCAGTGCTTGAAGAATTCTTGGAAAAGCCTACCATCTACTTTTTTACGAAAGTTTTTGGGAAGAATACGAAGAAATTGTAAAGCAGTAATAAAGGAAGGTGATGGTTTTATTGACGAAAGCAAAATATGATGCTGTTTTATGATATATTTTTTTTATAGTAAATTACTGAATTTTCTGTCAAAATAAAAGCAAATATACTTTAGTTACTGAAATTTTGCTTTACTTTAAATAAAAATATTGTAAGATTTTAATGCCTTTTTTAAAGAAATGCAGGATGGCCCAGACCTTTTGCCTTTTGCGCACGTATTATATTCGTGTAGTCGACTAATATGTCGACTATTGAGGTTGACACAATTCAATGCTGATTTAAATTTATCCTCATTGAGCTCACATTTTGGAACCTCATCATCTTGATTATGTCATTATTCTCTCTTCGAGTTAAGTGTGCGATCCATTTTAGTTCTTTTGCAGTGGTGTGCAGTGATATGAATCTATTTTCCGCGTGTATTACGACATTTGTTTTGCCTTAAAAAATTTTGAAACATCCGTGATTGCATCAGATTTTCATCACGCCCAGACATTATTGTCTCGACTGTAGATTAGTTGTCCTATGGCCATTGTATGCAATGGACGTTACTCCACGGAAGCATACGAAAATTGTAACGCTGTACGAACACACTGCCAAGTCTTACCAGTGAGCAAATCAAAGTACTATAGACTGGCCCGGAAACTGGCCCGGAAAATCTCCTGAATTAAATCCAATCGAGAATCTGTGGTCAATATTCAAGGAACGCCTTCGTGGAATGGACATACGAAGTACTAACATGTGCAGTGGGGCATATTTCATTGGAAAAATACGAAAAAATTAAATAATAACGGAGTTATTCGTTTTGTTTCAATTAACTTACACAATCCTCTGTACATTGTGCTCGGGAGGAGAAGCCGGTTTGTTTTGGTTTGGCTTATTTTGTTTTACGGCATATCAACCTCAATCGGTTATTTAATTCCGAGACGATTTTTAGGATATATTAGTATGAATATATCCTAAAAATCTTTAAATGTTTTCGAATATATTCGTATGAATATATGCTAAAAATCTTATTATGTATTCTTCCTAAGAAATAAGTTTGTAGATTAGGTTTCATTGATGTATTTTTGTAAAGAGGGTTTTTGTCGAGAGTCAAATGAATTACTGGTAGATTTTTTTTTAATGTATTGCTGGTATTTTTTTCGATAAAATCTATTTTTATACATTCATAGTGTTTTGACCACAATTTGTTGGTTCACTATTTGCCTATAGCTGGGACCCTAACAGATGCTACCACCCCGGGTCAGGACGGACCTGAGAAGAGGTGGTTATACGCCACCCAAAACCTCCCGATCAGAGACCTTTGCTAATGTAGTTTATCTCTCAGCCCCAGCTCGGAAGGGAAGCATGAAGGCTGTTTTTAATTAGTTATCTCATTTGGTATATGATATGGAATATTTAAGTGATGAAGTACCCATCTCTTCGTATCTGCGCATGGAACATTCTAGAAAAAGTTAAAATAGTTTGAATCTCTAATTTTCTTGTTGATATAGGTTGTATGAGGTTTCGAATGTTTATATATTGGGCTCTTCCGAAGACTTGTACAAATTTATGGACCGATATAGAAGGCGATTTCTAATGTGTGATGAGATGAAGTCTCTATTAATGTGGTCGTATGCTACTATCTACATAGAAGGTATATAACATTTTATTGTAGAGATAAGTAATTACCTAGATTTATGTGATGAGATATATGCCAGTATAACACCCCTTACCAGAAGAAAAAAAAACAAATTGTTTCGAGAGGTGTTTATTTTCACAATGAGAGACTAGTTAATAAAAAGTCCATTAGTAACTTCACCATATTTCCACTTGAGATACCTCTGTATGTGAAAGGATCTTGAGGTACCCTTCTTGCTTGTATAGTTCAATAATGCACAATATACCACACTTTTGGAGGTCGTACTTCTGAGTCCTGATTTTCCTGAAATTTAGAATGTTATTTTAAAATTTGGGTTGAGTGTATGCTATTTCTAAATTCGGGTAGAGGGTATGCTATTTTCAAATTTGGGTAGAGGGTATGCTACTTTTAAATTCGGGTAGAGGGTATGCTATTTTCAAATTTGGGTAGAGTGTATGCTATTTTTAAATTTGGGTAGAGGGTATGCTATTTTCAAATTTGGGTAGAGGGTATGCTACTTTTAAATTCGGGTAGAATGTAGGCTATTTTTAAATTCGCATAGAAGGTATGCTATTTTAAAATTTGGGTAGAGGGTATGCCATGTTTAAATTCGGGTAGAGTGTATGCTATTTTTAAATTCGCGTAGAATATATCCAATTTTTAAATTTGGGTTGAGTGTATGCTATTTTTAAATTTGGGTAGAGGGTATGCTATTTTAAATTCGGGTAGAGGGTATGCTATTTTTAATTTTGGGTAGAGGGTGTGATATTTTTTGATTCGGGTAGAGTGTATGCTATTTTCAAATTTGGGTAGATGGTATGTCACTTTTAAATTCGGGTAGAGTGTATGCTATTTTTAAATTCGCATAGAAGGTATGCTATTTTCAAATTTGGGTAGAGGGTATGCTATTTTTAAATTCGCGGAGAATGTATCCAATTTATAAATTTGGGTAGAGGGTATGCTATTTTTAAATTCAGGTAGAGGGTATGCTATTTTTAATTTTGGGTAGAGGGTATTCTATTTTTAAATTTTGGTAGAGTGTATGCTATTTTTAAATTTGGGTAGAGGGTATGCTATTTCTAAATTCGGGTATAGGGTATGCTATTTTTAAATTTGGGTAGAGGGCATGCTATTGTGAAATTCTGGTAGAAGGTATGCTATTTTTAAATTCGGCTAGAGGGTATACTATTTTCAAACGTCTAGCCTCGATGTCAAGTGATATTGTATTATTGTTTAATTTCTCATAGCTTTCTTTACTTCTTCATCGTTGTTCGTTATTGTTTATATATAGAAACAGACATTGTAATACTTGGATTTATATTAGCAGATATTCTAATTCCCCAAGTATCTTCGGCATAGTTTGGTTAGGATTTAAATATAGCTCGAAATGTTTTGCTTTTGCAGACAATCACGTATCTTCTCTTTTGGTTTCGATTGTATGATGCTAGCATCGTTTTACTCTCTTGTCCAGATTTCAACACAATGTCTACGCTGTTTGTCTTCATTCGTCGGGTTTCCAGTTTTTCGGGAGATATCGCTAACTTAACTCGTTAAATATTTTATTTTCTTTGCTAATCGTTTAATATCCTCTTCTTCCATTTTCATTCCTTTTCTGTTTTTGTTTTTTTTTTTCTTTTAAGTATCAATCTTTTCAAATTAGCATTATCGTCCCACGAGGCGATCATTTTCTGTGGAGATATTTATTTCAAAGCGTCTCACGTGCTTCGGCAAAGGAAGATAAAATAAAATTGATTCCTCTATTTTATTATGGTAAAAACATAGGAACAACAATTCGGACTCGAGTTTATTACAGAATTCTAATCATACATTTTCATATTATCTTTACGTACCGTTCGGGGTTTATGTCAGCGGAAAAGGGATGTTTTTCGCGGCTGGTGTTGTAAGTTCTGTCACATGGAGAATGCGATCAGATTCACAGTAAGAGTTATAAAGTACGACATCTATGAGAAATTGTATATCGATTTTCCAAGCGTAGCTCAGATGTGGCACAATGCCGAAAGTAAGAGGCATCCAGTGAGGATCGAACCCACTACTCAGTCGCAATTGTTCTAGCTAGACAAACTTGCTATCTATTACACCACCTAGAGGTGCTCCCATGGTAAATTGTATAAACCAATATTCCAACATGCCACAGTCAATATTCTTTTTATTTTGGTTACTCAGTTTGAGCTATGCTATTGTTCGATAAAATTATATATAATAAATCGTATAAATACATATATATATATTGTTTTTTTTTTTTGAACGATAAAAATTATTAAAAAAATTAATTAAGAAAATTATTAAAAAAATTATTAAAAAATGATTAAAAACATTATTAAAAATTATATATATATATATATATATATATATATATATATATATATATATATATACGTTTACTTGCAGCTATTTTATAGTGTTAAAAAATTTTACACGTTTTTTATTATTGATTATTTATTTGTGGTTGATTATTATTATTGCATCTACGTGTGTTTATGTGTACATTCGAAGTTGTTTTGTTTATTATTTAGTTAATCTGTTTATTTATTTAGTTTTTTTACTTATTTTTTCTATTTTTTTTTTTGCTGGTTAGTCATCTCATTTAAGTTAACGTATTCGTTTTGTTTAATGTATGTTACATTATCTGTGCTGTATACAGTGCATATATTGTATTTCTCATGGCGGTATGATACAAGGTTATTTTTATATTTGTAAGTAGCGTAGTAAAACTTGTTTTCGTGACGTTTATTTAGCACTTTGTTTTGGCTTGGAAAGGCCACAACTTTCACAGTCAGAAGAATTTCCAGACATATTGTAAACCTTGACCGTAAGAAGGCTACCGAATCCTGGTGTTTTTTTTTTCTTAGGAAAATTAGGCCAAAGTTATCTCCAATCTCTTCCTGAAGCAGAACATCTTTCCACGTCTCTGGGTGAATGTTTGCTGCTTTCGCTGTTTTCAAGAATACGGATGAGTGCTTACCCCGTCGCAATATTTGCCTCCTTAGTAATATTAGCAATTTTTGGATCGACACACAATACGAATTTCGCTCTGATAGGTCCACTGCTGATATCCAAACAGTCAGTACGTATCAGAATAAGCGAGACACTAGACAATAAATATATTAAGAAAACCATAGAAGGACTTTCACAAAGTGCGATATTGGGTGTGGCTACAAAATCTCGTTTTTAATGGTCAGTCTTCTGAAGCTGATGAAATCAATTCATACAACTTCCAAAGCTGGCTTCCCGATTCGATAACTATTTCTGCTTTGTATTAATCTGCCTAAAACATATTATTGAATATCGATCCAAATGAAACGGTATATTGGTGCAACTCCCAAAATCTAGAAAAAACTTTAGTCGCCAACCACTCGGTCATTCAGATTTTCAATGTAGAATACTACTTCTACTAGACTGGTAGCCACCCAAGGCTATGTGATTCCAGTCTGTCCTACTATTTGCCCATAGAGATGAATTTATAAAGGCAAATGCACGTATATATATATATATATATATATATATATATATATATATATATATATATATATATATATATATATAGAGAGAGAGAGAGAGAGAGAGAGAGAGAGAGAGAGAGAGTGAGATAGATAGCTAGCTAGATAGATAGATAGATAGATAGATAGATAGATAGATAGATAGATAGATAGATAGATAGATAGATAGATATACGTTTCGGTGTACGACTTAAGTTCCACTGGTTTTCAGCTCATCCGGCACAAAATATATCTTATGTTTTATATATATATATGTATATATATATATATATATATATATATATATATATATATATATATATATAATGATAATAATAATAATAATAATAATAATAATAATAATAAGAAGAAGAAGAAGAAGAAGAAGAAGAAGAAGAAGAAGAAGAAGACTTAAACACTAATATTCCATGGTCATAATTTATTCCATTGGAATCGTAAATACGATCCAATTCATCAGACCTACAGATTCAAAAAGAAAACAGAAAAAACATCTCCGGGAATAAAAAATAAAATTTAGTGAGAGTGTATGTATGAGAGTGTGGGACGAATGCTAGAGTAAATGAAAGCTATAGGGAGGGGTAACAGACGAGAGAAGGAGAGGAAGGTCTAAAGATGAAGGGGGGGACTAAAATTTAACAGAGAGAAGTTTTGAAAAGGGGAGGCAAAGACGGTTTAAGTGAGAAAAATTTACATATTTTCAAATCCCTAACACACCGGAAGAGTGTATACATTTCTTGGTGACATACGCACACAATACACGATGAAATCTTAAAGCTCGGAAGATATATATATATATATATATATATATATATATATATATATATATATATATATATATATAAGATACGCCATAAGATACGCAATATATACGTATATATATATATATATATATATATATATATATATATATATATATATTGCGTATCTTATGGCACCTTTTTCATTAACACGAAAAATGTTGTGTCCATCATTTCTCTAAGACATTTCAAATTTAATTTTCAGATAAACGCAACAATTTTGCCTTAGTAAAATGTCGAACACAACAATTTTTGTCTTAGAAAAAACAAAACCCTGACGACGACATTGTGCTAATGTCAAAAGTACTTGGAATAAAGTAAATATGCATCATCTTGGTAATTTTCTTACTTTAATAAGGAAACTAAGAAACTTGTTCGTAATTAAGAGAGGATCCTATTAAAAATAACTAGACAAAACTTGTCTGTATTATTTAATGAGATACATCTTAATATATATATATATATATATATATATATATATGAAGAAATATAGTCTTAAGATGTGCTATATTTATGGGATAAAGTGATCAATATCAGAGATAGAGCGTGTGTAAATATAAAAGAGAACATTGAAGTCAACACTTAGAGGCGACAGTCTGTTTCATGCCAGATGCAATCATCGGTCATGAAGACTGCGTCTAGTATGTAAAATTCTGTCGCCTCTGAGTACTGACTCCAATGTCCACTTCTATATATATATATATATATATATATATATATATATGCATTCACATACAGACAACCACATGCAATGATTTCGACTTGAATTCGTACTTGGCTCTCCGATTCCGCAATCCACGCTGCTATATATTAACCCAACGTGCCTCCATTATACTTCAACATACATACATACATACATACATACATGCAGGATGTGGCAAAAGTTACGTACATTTTCGAGCTGAGATGTTCAGAGTGGCATGATTGAGTGGCCATCACGATCAAGAGACCTAACACCACCAAACTTTTTCTTGTCGACTGTACTGAAAAATCTTGTTTACAGGCTGAAACCGAAAACAATTCCTGAATTAATAGAAGCAATTTCTGTTAAATTTTCTGATATTAATGTGGAAATCTGTCAAGCGGTATGTAGAAGTGTTGCTGATAGGATTCAGCGTTGTATTGAACATTAAAGATAGCCTTTTGCCAATGTTAAATAACTTGTTAATCATAACAAATCACTTGGTCTCGATGTGACATACTTTATTATAAATTTTCTGTTCAGTTTTCTGAAATTAATGTAGGAATATGTGAAATGGTTTATAAAAATGCCACTGATGTTGTTCAGCGTTGTATATATATATATATATATATATATATATATATATATATTAAGACATTTTTATGTTTATACATTCTTTTTATAGATAGAAATATTTAAGTAAATGCTCTGTTTTGTAATAAACAGTATTAAAGAACATTTACCGGCCTGAATGTCCGAGAAATTTCATAGAAAATTTTGTCCTCGGACAGGAATCGAACCTGTATCCTATACGGAACCGTCATATAGCCTGACGTGCCTTAACCATTTCGGCCACAGAGGTGCGTTTGGTTAGCAAGTTCTATTTCCTTTTCTATACAGTTTATATACTGTTTTAATACTGTTTATTATAAAACAGAGCATTTATTTAAATATTTGTATCTATAAAAAGAATGTATAAACATAAAATGTCTTAAAATAATTGTCGGACTTTGTCTATTTCATAATATATATATATATATATATATATATATATATATATATATATATATATTAGTAAACTACATATAGTTTATTGTTCAAACTTAAATGGGGACCACAGAAATTTGACATTGTGTTGCACTAATCTTACGAATATATCTTTTTATTTAACCCTCTGACTCCTCCATCTATCTCTTCATATATATATATATATATATATATATATATATATATATATATATATATATATATATATATGTGTGTATGTATGTATGTATGTAGGGTACGGCAAAAGTAAAACCATTCGTTTTTCCGAGTTGAAATGGATAGGATGAGTTGGAGCCAATTGCTCCTAGTCATCTTGGTTACCCGGCCATCATGTTTACCTGACGTAACACCACCAACCTTGACTATATGTTGATGACAATTACTGAAAGATCATGTTTACAGGCTCAAACCGAAAACAATTCCTGCATTAAAACAAGCAATTTCTGATCACTTTTCTGAAATTAATTTAGAAATATGTGAAATGGTTTGTAGCAATTTTGTAGAAGATTTGTTCAACGTTGTATTGAACATGAAGGGGTCAATTTGAACGTGTTAAATAGTCAATCATATCAAATCATGTTGTTTTCATTTGACAATATATATAAATTTATTTTTGTTCACCAAATATTTAATAAATTAAGAATTATTTTACACTTGCCGCACCTTGCATATGATTTATATCTGCATATTGCTATTTCTTTTGTTATCTGCTGTTATTTATGATGGTGTTGACAAATTAAAATTACATTTTGAATATGAAAGTTAAATACAAGCCTACGATTTACACAGATTTATACATAAATTAGTGTAATCAATTTTCTCCCTTCTAGAAAGAAGAATAGTTTAATTAAATTGTATAAGGGGAAAAGAGACAACGAGTTAAAAACAATACTTTGCTGTATGTAGACTTAAAATGTCAAATACTACCATATTGTAAGAAACGGAATGTTTTGCCGCAGTCTCGATACTTACAGTTTAGCAGTAAACGCACACACAAGCAAAACGCTCAGATATATTCGCCCGCCAATGTATGTTGAGGCAATACTGTCTCCCACTTACTCAAACACAGTAATACTATTTCTCTCTCCATTCCACACAATCTTCCTCACTCACTTACTCACTCGCTCTCTCTTTCTATATATACATGCATACATATATAATTGTATATATATATATATATATATATATATATATATATATATATATATATATATATATATTTGTATGTATGTATGTATATATGGCCTGACGATTGCGTTTAGCATGAAACAGACGGACGCCTCTGGGTGTCGACTTCAATTTCCATTCCACTTTTATATATATATATATATATATATATATATATATATATATATATATATATATATATATACATATATATATATATAATATTTATATATATATATTTATACATATATTTATATATATATTTATATATATAATATTTATATGTATATATTTATTTATATATATATATAATATTTATATATATATACACACATATATATATATATATATATATATATATATATATATATGTATATGCATGTATGTATGTATATGTATGTATATGTATGTATGTATGTATGTATGTATGTAGGTATATGCGGGCTGCTCTATACAAAAACAGGAAAATGGTACCGTTTATTTAACTGTTGGAATTTTTCTTAAAGTTATTTGAAACAAAGGA
Source organism: Acanthosepion esculentum (assembly GCA_964036315.1). Classification (NCBI taxonomy): domain Eukaryota; kingdom Metazoa; phylum Mollusca; class Cephalopoda; order Sepiida; family Sepiidae; genus Acanthosepion; species Acanthosepion esculentum. The sequence goes on along the minus strand of OZ038483.1, from coordinate 31,767,572 downwards.
ATGAACAGCTTCAACATCGGTAAACTGAAAATTTCTAGGCATTTTCTCAGCCTCCCAGTTGGATGTGCTTTCTTAAAAGTTGAAAATATGGTAACTGCAGGATCCTGGAACTACAAATCGTTAACAAATTTATATGTTAGTTTGTTTTTTTTAGTTCATTCATATAGTAAAATATATAGTTTATTTTTTAATATGTTAATTAATTTTTTTTCATCTTATCATAAATCTAAAATTTCCTGTTTTTTGTGAAGCACACTGTATTTTAAAAAAAATAATATTAAATGTTATTGCATCACGAATATACAATTTTATGTTTTTTCTTCAATTTTATAACACAAGATTCCGACAGAAATACATCCCATAAATGCCTCCCAGAATATAATGCCTCCTTCCATATAATGCCGATGCATTATCGAGATCAGTGGTACTCAACCTGCTTTTATTCATCGTTCACTTTTATTATTATTTTTCTTTATTTATTTATTTATTTTTTTGGTAGACACCACACTTCGAGGAGTTTTTTCCTAATAAAGAAGTTTAGGAATGTTATTATAGAAATAGTAAATGTATATGATTTATGTTGAAATAAAACTAATTTAATGAAAATAAACTTGTATTTAACAAGCAAGTTTTCTGGATAAATTATGAATACTAGTAAAATATCTATTTTTGTGTGAACCCTAGTAATTTTACATGGAGCACACAGAGTCCGCATGAACCCAGATTGAGACACACTGACCTAGATGAAGACACCATTATCACTGATACTATAAGAGGAGGTATTTATGCGCAGTATTTAAGATGTATTTCTGCCGTATGCCGTACCCTGTATTATAATATTAATACATAATATATATATATATATATATATATATATATATATATATATATATATTATAACAATAGTATAATTAATAAGCAATAATATTATATATATATATATATATATATATATATATATATATATATATATATATATATATATATATAACATTA
>OZ038483.1:31711576-31761576 GCA_964036315.1 Acanthosepion esculentum | reverse complement strand
AATCCCCAATAAGGATTTCCTTTGTTTTCGGTCAGAAATATTTATCATTTTCCATTTTTGGAAATCTTCTTCCACTCCCACCCTCTTCTGCTCTCATATGGGTATCTCACCATACTTTAGAGGGCGTCAACGGTTTTCCCACATCCTCGCAGTAACATCTCATACCTATCCTCTCAATGGGCGGTGGCAGGCCTCCTCCCTGCGTCACATGATCACCTTCGCCTGGCTATTCGGCCAATAGGCGTCAAATGATAATCTCAATTTTTATCCAACTTCACGGCATATGGAATTCCTCAATCAAATTTTTCGCCAACATTAAGTGGACGGAATTTTGGCGAAAATTGGGTTAATTAAGAAAGACACAATAACATGGCTTTTGTTATCACAAACGAATTTCAACAGAACACAGATGTCCTGTCCAGCCGACATCTCTTCAATCCAGTGCCGGGCTCTGTGTGCGGTCGGCAGACGACCCATTGGTGACTGATAATATAAGTTCGTCATCTTGACACAGTTAATGTTTTATCTGCCCAAAAGCTCTGGGATTCATCAACTAAATTTTACGACAATGACCATCAGAATTTTCGCCATTCCACTACCCAAAACAACATCGCTTTTGTGGGTGGCTTTTTCCCTTTTTTATCATCTAAGTTGTTAAGTCTTGTCCCTCTGTTTGTTTCTTTTCTTTCTCTTTTTCCTTCCTTTGTCCTCGCAGAGAATTTGGCATATCTCAGCATCAAACTTCAGCGAGAAAGTAAAAATGATTATCTTGATTCGCACTTGAAAATAACAAAACAAAAAATCTTTTTTCACCGATCCCTTGTTTTGGGAAAATAAAAAAACAAAAAGAATATCGCTCAGTATGTCTTTCGTTATATCTATCGGTCTAAGTTATCGCTCAGTATGTCTTTCGTTATATCTATCGGTTTAAGTAATCCCCGTAATTAACTTCTGTGGTTAATTAATTGGTTAATTAACCTACCGTTTCTAAATAGTGTTACATATATATATATATATATATATATATATATATATATATATATATATATATATATATACAGTACTGTTCGATAAAAGTGACTCACCTGATTTTTTTTACTAAATCTTCTCTTCTCCGATGAAACGAAAGTTGAGCTAAATTCAAAGGATAAGCTATCTAAAATCCGAAGAAGAAGCTTTGAAAGCTCTTTGAATTTAGCAGTAAGTACTGTCAAGCATCCGTTCAGTATAATGTTCTGGGGATGCTTTTCATGGAACTGGTTTCTTAAAGCCTATTGAAAAGACCCTCAGGAGCGAGCAGTACAGGAGTATTTCAGAGTCTTGAATGCTCCCTTCTGCTGAAAGGGTGCAAATCGTCCCCACCAAGCACATTTTTATGCAGGATAATGCTCCCTGTCACAAATCAAAATTGATGAAAAAATACTTTCATGAGAAGCAGGTGAGTGTTATGACATGGCCGCCCCAATCTCCTGACATCAACCCCATAGAAGACTTATGGAGCCTTATAATGTACAGGCTCTCGGGAAAGCAGTTGAGCAACAAAGATCATTTGATTGTGAATTTCATATCCGAATGGAATTCAATGCTTGGAGATGAGATTAGCCAGAACCTAATGAAGTCAATGCCAAAAAGGGTTGAAAAGGTTATTCAAAATAAAGGAGGACCCACAGATTATTAAATATTTCGAACTATATTACTTATTATAAATAAATTATACCTCTATTATTCTTTATTTAAAGCTGTTCGGTTATGCTTCTATTGATTAATAGTTGCAGGAAATAAGTGAGTCACTTTTTTTGCCTAAATCTCATTTATATACAAAATCATAATTATCAATAGAATACCTTAGGGTGAGTAAACTTCGTTCTAGGTAGTCAGGAAGGGGTCTTTATATTAGTAAGATTAAAAATTAGTTTGACCCCCCAAAAACTAAGGTGAAAAAAAATTTAAGTAAAAAAATCAGGTGAGTCACTTTTATCGAACAGCACTGTATCTGTGCGAAGAAATATTAAGCAGTGCTATCAAAATAATTGTAAAAATTATTCCAAAATATGGGATTCAACATAAAAATAAACCTAAAGAAGTAGATGTCCTAGATCATTAAGGCTTGTCCTAGATATCACACTCAACCTAGGAAAAGGTACATATCTCGCCTATGGTCTCGCACATCTCGCCTATGGAACTCCCTTCCCTATTACTGTTTCCCTGACAAATACAATCTCCAACGGTTTAAGTGTAGCGTCAATCGTCATCTCCAATTGCCTTGATCTATCCACTTCCCTTCTCCACTTCCTGACATCTTTCATTCCTATCTGCTCTCGCTCTATATCTTCCGTAACCCCCCTGCCTTGATCGACCCTCCGTCCTTCTCTTTCTCCACATCCCTTCCTTTACCACTCCTATCTGCTCTTCCTCCATCCCTTCTGTAACCCCATGCGTGATAGTGGCCACCGGCCTTGCTTGGGGTGATACGCTTAAAAAAAAAAATAAAAAATATAAGCCATATAGCAAAGCCAAGGACAAATCTCTTTACATACACACATCTTCCAACCATCTGACAACTATGATGAAGCAAATCCCATTTTTATTAAGTGAAACTTTTCAATTGCTTATTTTGGGCTTTGACCATTGTTAGCAGAAACCACAGAAACCCAAACCTGGGGAAAAGGATTCCATCGTAATTATCTCCCCTTAGAATAACTTCCTCAATTCTCAAATGACAACATCACCAATGACTCGATCAATTATTGGCTGATTAGGCTTTATTGCCACTGAAAAATATAAATCCCCTTTTAACAAACAATACAGGCACATCTACATCGCAAACAGTTCTGCCGTTCATTCGCTTATTTTCTTCCTTTTTGCACTATAACGTTTGGAAAAGGCTTCGATACTCCAGTCATCTACATTTTAAATAGCAGAGTATATTGAGCTCATTAAACCGTGCAGGAAGTAGTGGGGGACCACTTCTCTATGTTTTTCAAGTTGTCATGACAATTTAAACATAATATAAAAAGAAATCTGTGAGGAGATATGATCGTAATAGAATATGGTAATAAGAAATAACAATAAACAAATGAGTGTTTCGGAGATTCGTTGTTATCAACTGCAGCACAAATACTTTTATTTTCGTATAATATCGGGACCTTTCACTATTTTATATAGATTAAGCACATCATGATTTTGCAATGATTTTAATTTGTTTTTATTGCGTATCAGCAATTTGTGGATCATTTAAATCCGAAACATATTCTGAATTGTATGAATAACTCATTTTTTTGCGTGGTGGGAATAAATATTCCATTAATAAGTTTTTGAAGAATAAGAATGACTTTTCCAAATACATGTCTTATTGTGGGAAGTGTTGAAAATCTTTTCCCAGGGCTATTTGCGTGTAAGCAAATGTAATTAACTCCTCGCTGGTAGCAAGGCCATCATTTTGGGGGTTCCCAGTGAGTATTAACTTGTTGACATATTGCGGTAGGGAAGGGGTCCAATAGCGTATTTTTTTTTTTTAGCTATGAAGACCAGGAAATAAAAGTAATGTATTTCCCTGCTTATAAGACGCATTTCGTATATCTAAAAAAAAAACACCTTGCTTCATATAAATCGAAAGTCAGTGACGGGAGTTAACTTCTCTTTTAATTATTACATTCTAAATAGTTGCCATAAATTTGGTACTTCTTCAAGGTCTGTGGCGTATGTGTCATGATTTGTCAGGTTTTCATGTTGAAATAAGTTAATTCATTTGGTAAAATTGGCCATTAAAAGAAAATATTTTTTTCAGATTTTTTCCTTCATTTTTATTTTTTTATTTTGGTTTTAGATTGGTTGGGTTTATTTTGTTTTTTTCGGCATATAAACCTCAATTGGTTATTTAATGCCAATAACATTTTTAGGCGAGATTCGTATGAATAGAATATGTATTTTTTGGTTTAGATTGGTTTGGTTTATTTTGTTTTACGGTATATCAACCTGAATTGGTTATTTAATGCCAACAACATTTTTAGGCTAGATTCGTATGAATAGAATATGTATTCTTTGGTTTAGATTGGTTTGGTTTATTTTGTTTTTTTCGGCATATAAACCTCAATTGGTTATTTAATGCCAATAACATTTTTAGGCTAGATTCGTATGAATAGAATATGTATTTTTTGGTTTAGATTGGTTTGGTTTATTTTGTTTTACGGCATATCAACCTGAATTGGTTATTTAATGCCAACAACATTTTTAGGCTAGATTCGTATGAATAGAATATGTATTCTTTGGTTTAGATTGGTTTGGTTTATTTTGTTTTACGGTATATCAACCTGAATTGGTTATTTAATGCCAACAACATTTTTAGGATAGATTCGTATGAATAGAATATGTATTCTTTGTTTTAGATTGGTTTGGTTTATTTTGTTTTACGGCATATCAACCTGAATTGGTTATTTAATGCCAACAACATTTTTAGGCTAGATTCGTATGAATAGAATATGTATTCTTTGGTTTAGATTGGTTTGGTTTATTTCGTTTTACGGCATATCAACCTGAATTGGTTATTTAATGCCAACAATATTTTTAGGCTAGATTCGTATGAATAGAATATGTATTCTTTGGTTTAGATTGGTTTGGTTTATTTTGTTTTACGGCATATCAACCTGATTGGTTATTTAATGCCAACAACATTTTTAGGCTAGATTCGTATGAATAGAATATGTATTCTTTGGTTTAGATTGGTTTGGTTTATTTTGTTTTACGGCATATCAACCTGAATTGGTTATTTAATGCCAACAACATTTTTAGGCTAGATTCGTATGAATAGAATATGTATTCTTTGGTTTAGATTGGTTTGGTTTATTTTGTTTTACGGCATATCAACCTGAATTGGTTATTTAATGCCAACAACATTTTTAGGCTAGATTCGTATGAATAGAATATGTATTCTTTGGTTTAGATTGGTTTGGTTTATTTTGTTTTACGGCATATCAACCTGAATTGGTTATTTAATGCCAACAACATTTTTAGGCTAGATTCGTATGAATAGAATATGTATTCTTTGGTTTAGATTGGTTTGGTTTATTTTGTTTTACGGCATATCAACCTGAATTGGTTATTTAATGCCAACAACATTTTTAGGGTAGATTCGTATGAATAGAATATGTATTCTTTGTTTTAGATTGGTTTGGTTTATTTTGTTTTACAGCATATCAACCTGAATGGGTTATTTAATGCCGACATTTTTTATTGCTGGTAATATTTTATTTTGTCAAAAATCTGTTTCTGGTAATATTTTTCCTTCAAAATTGTATTGCTGGTAATAATCTTTTTCAAAAAAGTATTGCTGGTAATAGTTAACTATTTTCTCATTGCTGGGACCCTAACAGGTGTCACCACCCTGTGTCAGGTTGGACCTGGGAACACCATCAGTTAAGAGGTGGTTCCTCGCTCCTCAAAACCTCCTGATCAGAGGCCTTGCTGCTGGATTTAGTTTATCGTCTTATCAAGGACGCGGATGTAGTTTAACCTCTTACCCAGGACAATTTTATTTTTGGGAGCGGGGTCTAATGCATACAAGCGTCATATAAACGGGGAAATACGGTAAATTCTTCGATTTTGCTGCCTGAATGCCAAATAATATTATTTATAAAATGGAAAAATGTGCATTTATTGCTTTTCAAGAATGAATTTTTCATACCCCCCTCTCTCTCTTTCTGTTGTTCTCTCTTACTTTCTCTCTCTAACATTTTTATTTCCTCTATATCTATTGCCTGTTCTCTCTTTCCGTCTCCCTCACTCTTTCTTTCTCTCTTGTTCCCACTTTTTATCTTCTTCTTTCTCTCCTTTCGCTCTTTCTTTTTTTTTCTCTCTGCAATCTCTCTTTTCCTGTCACCCAATTTTATTACTGCATTTACTCTCTTCATACTCGCTCTGTCTTTTCCGCTTCACGCTTTCTTTCTGTTTCTCTTTCGCTCTCGCTCTCTTCTTTTTTCGCTCTCTCTCTCTTCTTTTTTCATACCATTTGAGATTCAACTCTTTCTGGCTTGCAGCACAATCTTTCTCTTTTCAGCATTTACTGTATTCTGCATTTGGCTTAGTGCCATACTATACTGTAGTGAGTAAATAGATTCTAAACTTACTTACGTAACAGCGCGCAAAAGACGTCTAATTATTCCTTCTTAAGTCAACGTAACAGTGTGCGTGTGTCGGAATTTACACCTGATAGAGTGTCACCAGCGGTCTGTCACTGGCCTTAATGAAATCTAATGGAGAATGGCCACCGTGTGCGGAATATGCAAGTACATGCTTCACCTTCGTTTCTCGTCACGTTAAGAATTGCAGAGAAAGCAACTCGAGTAGGGAGTAAATCTAATTCATCTAAAGGCTTGAACCTCAAAACTCCAGCCTAAAGAATAAGTAGAGTTGGAGAAATCAGAGAGCAATGAGGTAAAATCGCTTCACGACAAACGCAAGATATATATATATATATATATATATATATATATATATATATATATATATATATATATATATATATATATCAATTATGTGGTGCGGGTTCAATTTATATTACGCGAATCATTCATACGAAAAGCAGATAATGAAGTTAATGATATGGCAAGAATCACACTCGCAAACAATTTTTAATAATAAAATACATTAACCTCGAATCCGTTAATGAATGGTATGATCCTTTTTTATAAATTCTGGTTTAAAAAAAAAAGACCTGATAAAACTGGAATTTATAAACAAGGATCATACCATTCATTAACGGATTCGAGGTTAATGTATTTTTTATGAATATTGGAGTCAACACTCAGAGGCGACAGGCTGTTTCATGCTAGACGCAATCGTCAGGCCACGTGATCAGGCCTGACGATTGCGGCTAGCATGAAACAGCATGTCGCTTCTGAGTGTTGATTCCAATGTTCACTTATATATATATATATATATATATATATATATATATATATATATATATATATATATATATATATATACTCTCTGGTAGTGCGTACACAAAGTTTTCAATCCCTTTAGTGTCTTTAAAGTCCTCTCTTTTTAATATCTATGATAAGCCCGAAATGCCAAGTCTTGTGGTTATATTCTCGATAAATCTCACAAGTGACCGGTGCAGAATCCTGATATTTTTCATTGATTTGTTTGAGTTTCTTCTGTTGTTGACACTGAATTCTCTTTACATTTGCATTTGGCTTACGGCCATATTACGTTGAAACACCAGTTCCCGTACCATCACCTAGCTTGTAACCTAGATGGGTGACCGTTTAGGAATAGCAGGTGCTGTTAGCTCTTATATGTGTGTCGTGTAACGTATAATGGCTCAGACTTGTTAATCAGAGAACCGATTTCCAATTCTGTTGTGTTCGCTATATTCACTTGCGCGCCAATACTCGTGTGAACGGTATGAATCCAACTCTTCTCCCTCCCCGCTATGGGTTAATTAGTAAGAATTGTATCACTAAGCCATTATCATTTCCGAAACAATCTTACAATCTGAAAGTATTTTCCGCTTTAAAATAACCTGAAAAGGGTTGATAAGCCGTAAAAAACGAATCAATCATTTATACATTCGTTACATCTTCGACTTTGTGGTGTGAAGGCTTTAGCGATTGGTGTATCCAGTGTTATAAAAATTATATGCTTAGCTGAGATTTCCTTTAGCTTAATCCTATCGACAACGTCCACGAAGGTAAGCTGGGATTTCACCTCAGACGGTTACTGCTACCAAAATGATAATTAAAGAGGCTATGGGATTAGCAGGAGGACAAATGATTGGAAGCTTTGCGGGATCAGAAGGTTGATATTCCTGGTTTATGAAACAGCGTTTCCATTGCAGAGGACTTCTGAAAAAGTCTATTAGGAATTCATATGTTAAAAATGATCTCCTAAAACTCCTACTGCTCGGCAACGAATGACTCATCAGGTGTACGCCTCAAGGAACTGGAAGTTGGAATATATCCGCACAGGCTCAGCTTGATATGTTTACCTGTTTCATCATGCAATTGAGAAGCTGTGGTCAGTCAGAGAATTAAATTATCACAGCTAGCAGTTAGAAGTTCCAAATCAAACGTTGAAAAATAATTTCTTTTACATTGTTATTCGTTTGGTTTTGACTTCTGTATATGATACGACAACATAATACAAGACATTAATGTATTTCAAAGAAACTGTATCCGACGATGAAAAGTGGATACTTTACAAAAAGGTGAGATGCATAAGATTGTGAAGCAAGCAAACTCAAGCACCACTAACCATGCCAAAAAGCTGTCTTAATCCAAAGAACGGAATTCTGGGAATATGACAGCAGGAAAATGTCATTTATTACATATTCAACATTATGCGAAAATTCAGTCCTTTGTTAAGTGCTCCTTCCGTCGACTGAAATGAATAAATTATCATTTATATAGTTGAGAGCTCTGAACTGGACAATTTCCTTACAGATGAAGAGTACAGTGGAGGTAACAAAAATGTTGTTCTGCAGAAGGCTGCTGAGAATGTCATGGACGGAGCGCGGAAGCAACGAAGAAGACTTAAGGTAAATGGAAGCAAAAAAGACATACTCAGAATCAGAAAGAGACAGCTGATATTTCTTGAACACGCAATTAATCTCAGAAATATAGACAGATACATTAAAGTTTTTGTTTATTTTTTTCTGTTGTTCAACGCATATAAATGAAGGCATTATCTCTCTATATTTTTGAGATGAGGTATTATGTACACTATTTACATTATTCGGACTATTGTCCTCATCACTGTCGCCATATTTATCACAACATTTCGGCCGTTGTACGCTCCGACCTTCTTCAGGTGGTTGGAATGTCGTCAAGGGCACATGGAACAGTGGATAAAGGGGTTGGTTAGATTCAGTGACAGGGCCCAAAGAGTGTGAGTTCAATACCCGCTTAAGGCAGTGAAGAACTTGGAGAGGGAAATTATGATAACTCATAACTGACATTCATTAAACATGGCACGTGGAACTAGAACAGTCTACTTCAGTGAGCGAAATAAAGGGTTCAATTCAACATTCCAACCACCTGGAGAAGGCCGGAGCGTACAACGGCCGAAACGTTGTGATAAATATGGCGACTAAGATGAGGACAATAGGAATGATGTAAATAGTGTAAATCAAGGTATATTTGGTACATTGGGCGGCATATATCAAATGGGAATCAGTACAATTTTCACTTTCTGAAGAAATGGTAATGCTTTTCTTTGAATTTGTAATGGAATTTACTCATGTTGTTGCACAACGAACAGAGCTTTTTTCTCGTTCTAAGACTGTTTTTTTTGTTTTGTTTTGTTTTTTTACTACATCACTCGGTATCCTCTAATGTAAATTTTCAGTGTGATCGTTTTTATTCGTTAAAATTTGTCTGATGTTTTTGCTTCTTTTGAAAAAAAAAAGAAAGAGAAATGAAAAGATGGGCGTGTTGGGAAAAAATCTCCGTAAATCGCGGCTATTTTTGCTAAATATGTTGATAGATGTTGTGCAGTGCTTTCGAAATGCCAGCAAAAATTCGATGCAAATTGATGACTCAATAGATTCGGTCAGAATTGTGATTGTGCTTTTCGGTGTTATGACATGTGGTAAATTATTATTATTATTATTATTATTATTATTATTATTATTATTATTATTTCCTATGATTTCTGATGTGTACTCATTTCTTTCCGGGTTACGTTAGAAATGGCATCATGATATTTTCCACTGGAAAAATAAATAAATAAAAATACTTTACATAGACAAAGCCCATCATAAGGTGTGGACTGTACTCGCGAGAACAAGGTTTTGTATTTCTTTAAGGCATGGGCTTCCAGGAAAACCTTCAGTTAGTCTACTGGAATCTTTTCAAACCAGTCCGTGGGCTCCAACTACAACGGGGATTGTTGATGTTTTATTACTATCATCATCATCATCATCATCATCATCATCATCATCATCATCATCATCATCATTATTATTCATGCTTACGGCTTACGTGATAAAATTGAAGGCGCAAGCGATACTAAGTGATTTTGGCTACTGTGCCAATCTGAGAATTCGCAAGAAATTTCTCCCACCATCCAACAACTTATTACGCACCGGTTAGTAATATATCCATAGCGTATAGTTGGAGTTCTATGTGATATCCATAGCGTATAGTTGGAGTTCTATGTGATATCCATAGCGTATAGTTGGAGTTCTATGTGATAAAATTTCTTTAGTAATGCGGTAAAACAAAGTCATCATCAAGGTAAATTTGAATTAAAATGAAACGTGCGAATCTGATACACAAAGATGAGAGGTCAATTCCGGGGTCAAATTGTGTGAAAATATACTAAGGTTCCGTGGAGGAACCAGAGAAGAAAAAAAAAAAACTTTTGAGAATTCTGAAATTCTTTAGAAAGGGCAACAAATGTGCAAGATAAGGAGATATACAGAAACATACTGCAAAGATCTTTTACAATAAGGGGTCGAGCTAAAAATTTACAGCAGGGCCCACTTTCCAAAATTTGACTAAATAAGGAAATAATATTTTTTTCTCGAATAATTTATTTGGTCGTACCTGGGATTTTCCAGCAACAATCCCAAGAAATGCGTAGGAAGTTATTATGGAAATGCACAGAAAATCAGGAAATTGGTCATCAATTAAAAGCAGTTCCCCTGTCTTATCGAGAAAAGGGCTAAAATTGTACGCTCTTTGAAAAAAAGAAAGAAAAGATATATCCGAAAATCTCCGGGCAAGACATAGTAATGTATGTAACGACTCTGTTAAGTAATTTATTATATATATTATTTAAATTAGTGATACCAGATTAGCTAACATTTCCACATTTTCTTGCGTTTTGCTTGCAACTGATTCCCTATTTAAACTAATACTCGACCATAATTGATACGCACAATCTACTAAAAAACGTGTTGTCGATGTAAAACATATTTGCACAACAAATATCAACATAGAAGATTTGCCGGGCTTCACAGAAAATATGATGTCGGCGCATGCTCTAATTTGTCTACCTTTATAAAGACCGCATAGCCGAAAACACACAATAACTGACTACAAGTACATCACATGGCATCATTGGCACTGACGCAGTATTCCTGAGTCTTACCTTTACACGAATTACGTTTAAGCGGTGTAATTAAAAATTTAGATCGGGAATTGGGCACTTCGCTGTGGTGTAATGTTTAGTAAACTTGTTTCGCCAGATCAGTTACGACTGAGTTCGAAACTCACTGAGTGCTCCCTATTTTCGTTCTTTGTGCTTCGTAAATGACTATAAGGATCGGATGTTTTCTTCGATCCAACTCCGTAAAGATGCAGGTATCGATTTCTACATAGTGAGATCGGAGATATTGACAATTTGTAAAGGTTTACCGTTTCGTTGCCGTCTTTTCACTGACTGTTTCTGGATGTTTCCGGCAACCCAAAAAACCATCTTAGACTTTTTTTGATATCTTAAAGCTGTTGACTTATATAAACGAAAAAGGAGTATGATTTCAAAGATTTTGATTGAATGAATTGTGAGTTTAATAGCATATCAACTCATTATGGGCCATTTAATGCCGAAAATTAATTTTCTTTGGAGCTTTGAAGTAATAAAAATATGACAGAGGTTATTATGCCTTCACAACTGAATACATGGTAGATGATACGCAGCTTTTGTGCATATACATGTATGTGTGGACATAACTACTAGAGGCGGTGAGATGTTTGTTTTATGTTGTAGTTTCGTTGACGTTATATTCGTGAATACAGTTTGATTTCTTTAAGAGATTTTAAGTTTGGTTTGGTTTGGTTTGTTTTAAGGCATATCAACCTGAATGAGTTATTTAATGCCGACAAAATCTTTAATGTATAGCTGTTTGTATTGCTGGTATTTTTAAAAAAGTATTGCTAATTTTTCCTTCAAAGATTATTGAAGGCAATAATTTTTTTTATTACAGAGTAATTCTGGTATTAAAACCTATTTTTACACAAATTTGAGTGTTAACTATTTGCCCATAACTAGGACCCTAACAGGTGCTACCACCCCGGATCAGGGTGGACCTTGGAACACCAGTAATTAGGAGGTGGTTCCGCGCGCCTCAAAACCTCCTGATCAGAGGCTTGTTGCTGGACGCAGTTTATCGTCTTACTCGGGACGCGGATGTAGTTTATCGTCATACCCAGGACAGAGATTGAAAATATTTTCACGGTAATTATTCTGAGGAGCTGCTTTCGCTGGTTCCTAGGCCTCATGAATTTAAACGTCCTACGAGGCTGGCATCCCGTTCCCACACCTTCACCGTTGAAACTGTTAGATGTAGACGTCTCTTCTACTCCAATAGCTTCATGTCTCGCACATTTCGCCTGTGGAACACCCTTCCTTATTCCTGTTTCCCTGACAAATACAATCTCCAACTATTTAAGTGTAACGTCAATCGACATCTCCAGTTGCCTTGATCTATCCACTTCCCTTCTCCACATACTTTCACCTTTCATTCCTATCTGCTCTCGCTCCAAATCTTCTGTAACCCCCTCACCTTGATCGATCCACTATCTTTCTCCACATCCTCTCCTTTTCCACTTCTATCTGCTCTTCCTTTAAACCTTCTGTAACCCATTGCGTGCTAGTGGCCTCCAACCTTGCTTGTGGTGATAAGCTTAAAAAAAAATGTGTTACCACAACGGGTCTTGGTGAACCTGGGAACAACAGCAATTATGAAGTGGTAGTACGCTGCTGAAAACCTCAAACCTCCCGATCAGTGGCCTTGTGGCTGGGATTAGTTTATCGTCATACCCAGAACTAACGATTCAAAAGAACAGAAAATTCAACAGAACTTTTAAAAATATGCATTTCAGATTTGGACAAATCAGATGGTTGCGAAATCTCGAACAATGATAGATAACATACATTTACAAATCTAGTTTAACTTCGTTTAATGACAAGGAGATGCCATTTTATTGTGAGTGAATCTAATTTTTAAAAAAATAATTTCACCCCAAGCAAGGCGATACAGCGACTAAGACGCAAGAGCTTACTGAGAGTAAACGAGAATGAGAAGACTTTAGTGAGGAGAGGTGATGATAACACCATCGTCAATGGCCATCTTCTGTCAGGAAGATAAAAGATGGCGATTAACGTTTCATTTATGATATGGCGATTGTCGGTAACAGGGAAGCAAGTAAGCGGATGGGTATTCCACAGGCGAGAAGTGCGACAAAAGAAACTATTAAAATAGAACTGGCTGTTGCATCCAACATTGAAACGGGGAGACCTATTTGCTAATACAGTTCTATTGGTGACTTGAGACATTAAAACAGCATTATTTCCTTGAACCAATCATAGCCGAGAATGAACTTCTTCCCAGAGGGTACCTACATTTTTTTCCTTCACGTCAAATGGTAAAGCGGTTTATTATTGATAAAGAGTTCCGCGAATGTCTTAGTGAAGGTGATCAATCAAACTTGTGAAGAGGGATCTCCTAATGAGGCCACAACTGACATTTGATGATTTATCGGATAACGAATAAACAGACGAAGTTCGTTACTAGAGTGCTCACTCAACAGATAGTTTTTTCTTTTGTTTACTCTCCTTGGAACGTCGGGTGTCCAGATAACAGAAACAATTCCTGACAATGTTATAGATGATTTTCATGCAGGAATAATTTCGAAAAACACCAACTACACAGTAATGTATGTGCTCGTATACACACACACACACACACACACACACACACACACACACACACACACACACACACACACATATATATATATATATATATATATATATATATATATATATATATATATATATATTATCATTATTATTATTGCTCGGCCATTTCTTTAAGTTTCATGCATACACCAATACGTAATCATCAGGAGGCAGACATGCTATATAGGAAAGAAGTGGAATTACACACACACGTATATATATATATATATATATATATATATATATATATATATATATATATATATATATATATAATTTAAGGTTCCATTGTTTAAAAGTGGTGTATTTTTCTTTAAATTAAATTACCGGCTTGACTTACCATTGAGGTCTCCAGATTTCATCCTCCTTGGGATTATCCATACGGATTACCAAGATTTTCATTACTTAATATATATATATATATATATATATATATATATATATATATATATATATATATATATATATATATATATATATATATATATATATATATATAATGGCTGGCCACTTGTATTCGTGGATACACGTCTATTAAGGCGGTTAGCCAATCACTATTGCAGAAGCTCGCCCAGGCACATAGATCACCTGTGGTTTATACTGTAACTATAAGCAGAACTTAGTTACAATTTCTGGGAGGGAGAGAGAGGTCAGAACGCTCAAGCCCTTTGTCACGATGACTTGTGGATTTGTGCTAGAACAGCTGTTGACGGCCCTCAAGAGTTCTGTCTATCCAACTTCACTCACAAGGCTAGGGTCAACGCGTGGTATGTTTTCCCAAGCACTTTCCGAAGGTGTCGCACGCTGGGATCGACCTCAATGTCTCCTTCCTGACAAATCGACTAAGGTGAGATTCGAACACGGGTCTCATGGTCAGAAAGCGAACGTTCTAATATATCAGATAATCTGACCACTGGTCCACCCTACCATATATATATATATATATATATATATATATATATATATATATATATATATATATATATATATATATATATATATATATATATATATATATATATATATATATATATATATATATATATATATATATATATATTAGGAAATACTCATGTACAGCCAACTTCATGATGGTCCTCGGAAATTGTGAAAACGCCTGCGGATTTACAAAGCTGATCGTGTCACACCACGCAGTGTAGTGTACATGAAAGGCCAGCTAAGCTTTGAGGCGTTACTGAATACCGCTCTCCCATTTAGCATTCACGAATGATGCTACTCCTTGTCTTTTATATGAAATGCTGTAGGTCTCAATTTGACCTTAAAAGTAGGAAATTAAGGCCAAAACATATTGTCGAAACATGTGCATCGAAATCAACAGGATATCCTGTAATCTTTTTATCTATCTATCTCTATCACTACATATATATATATATATATATATATATATATATATATATATATATATATATATATATATATATATATATATATATATATATTAATGTATGTTTCATTAAATAATATAGACAATTTTTGTCTATTTATTTTAAGTAAGTTCCTTTCGTATTGTCTGATAAGCTTAATCACATTATCATTGAAAGACGAAAGGAAAACACCATATTGACACATGTTTGAATCCAAGCTAAGCTTTCGGCTTGTATAAGCCATTATCAAAGATAACAGTTTTAATAAGTCAAACAACACATATACGAAACCACAATAATGGCCCGCCCTTGCAGTTTGAATAAGCTCAAAAGTAACGACAAACTCTTATTTACGAGCCAAGGAAGCGAAAATCGCGTCGTAGCTCGTGACGTCACACATGACCAGTATTAAGTATGGGAAGCCATTGGTATAAACCAATGGCTTCTGCAATAGATTTAAGAATGTTTGTGGAGATTTCATAGTTTATTTTGTTCAGGTTAGGTTTCAACTGTTTTATGTATATAGCTTCAAGGATTTTTAATTTTTGTTTATTCTTTTCATGTTTAAGTATAATTGTGTTGTCAACAAGGATTTTCCGGAATTGAGTACGCGGGCAGGCATGTTCTTTTAAATGTCTAAAAATGTTAGAGGTATCAGTTAAATGTAGAGTTAAGCGTCTTGAAAGCGAGTTTGTTGTGTGACCAACTTAAATATTATTTAATCCATTGGAGATACATTCTCCCAAAGGGCACTTGAATTTGTACATGATGTTAGTTTTTTGCAAATCGCTAACGGGGAGGGAGGAAGAATCATTCCGAATAGTTAAGTTGGATATGCCAGATTTAGTGTAGTATATGATTAACCTAATTTTTTTGCTCGGATCTGTTGTAGTTATATATCCTTATTTTAGTTAAAAAGCTTCCTTGGCTCGTAAATAAGAGTTTGTCGTTACTTTTGAGCTTATTCAAACAGCAAGGGCGAGCCATTATTGTGGTTTCGTATATGTGTTGTTTGATTTATTAAAATTGTCATCTTTGGTAATGGCTTATGTAAGCCGAAAGCCTAGATTGGATTCAGACACGTGTCAATATCAGAAATAGAGCGTATGTAAATATAAAAGTGGACAATTCCTGAAGATTGCGTTAATGCATGAAGCAGACTAACGCCGCTTGGTGCTAACCTCATTCTCCCTCTCGCTCTCTTCTCTCTCTCTCTCTCTCTCCATATATATATATATATATATATATATATATATATATATATATATATATATATATATATACAGGTTGCCTGACGATTGCACTAGCATGAAACAGACTGTCGCCTCTAAGTGTTGACTTCTATGTTCACTTTTATATTTACACACGCTCTATCTCTGATATTGAGCACTTTATCCCATAAATATACCACACTTTAAGAATATATTTCTTCATATATATATATATATATATATATATATATATATAGTAAAGGTAAAAAAACCGTTGGTATATAATGCAATTTGTTCCTAATCATATAAAATATTAAAACCGGTCCCCCAAAAAGAGCCCGATGTATTTATTAATACAGAGATATATAATTAATAAATATTAAAATCCAAAAGTAACACATGTGGGGAATAGTCTATTTCGGAAGGCGTAATTTGAAATTTCTATAATATAGTTTTATCTTAATTAGCTACCATATTTCTGTAATATACTTTTACTTTAATTAGCTACTCAAATTCACTCTTCTCTAACTATTGAAATCTCAACAGAAACAAAAAATATTTCTAATTACCATATTGAAATTCCCCCTCTCTAACCTTTTCAAACTATATTAATTATAATTTATAAACTTTACCCTTTTTTAATATCTCCCTAAATCTCTTTCCGTTAATCCCTTTTATCTGTATTCTTTAATTAATTTTGGGATTAATTTTTGATTTCTCTTTTACTTTTTAAATTAATTTTTTTTTCAGATAAACCCAAATTAGTGTCATAAGGTTAATGTTCGGGTTTATTTTAATGAAACTTCTTCCCTTTAAGACGGATATATTCCACCATTCCCTAACTTCAGTCTCGTGCCTTTTGTCTGACTGAAACATTGAAATTTATAAATTCTGTATCAGATGTTTTCGGCAAGTTGGATTTTCTTAGCTTTCACAGTTAATTTCTACTTCCTGTCCCGTCTAACTTTACAGACATGAACTCATTCCACAACGGGGTTGATAAGACAGACGACCGATATCACCGTCATCCGAAATAGACTATTCTCCATATGAGGTAATTTGGGATTTATTTGTTTATTAATGACGCACACACACACGCGCGGGCGCATATATATATATATATATATATATATATATATATATATATATATATATATATATATATATATATATATTGTGTGTATTTAGGCAAAGTTTTTTCATTGATGCATGTTTCCTTAAATTTAGTATATCCAACTCAATTATTCGCAATGATTCCCACCTCCTGTTAGCGATTTGCAAAAAAAAAACAAAACAACATAGTTTATAAATTCAAGTGCCCTTTGGGAGATTGTATCTCCAATGGATTAAATAATATTTATGTTGGTCATACCACAAACTCTCTTTCACGACGCTTGACACTACATTTGAATGATAACTGTAACATTTTTAGGCATTTAAAACAACATTCCTTGCCGCATACACAATTTCGGAAAATCCTCGTTGAAAACACAACTATACTTAAACATGAAAACAATAAACAAAAACTAAAAATTCTTGAAGCTATATACATAAAACAGTTGAAACCTAACCTGAACAAAATAAACTACGAAATCTCAACAAATATTCTTAAATGCCTATAATTGATAATAGAAGCCATTGGTTTATACCAACGGCTTCCCATACATAATACTTCTCGTTTTCACTCTCGCGTGGTCATATCTGACGTCACGAGCTGCGGTGCGATTTTCGCTTCCGCGTCTTGTTGGAAATCTTTCATGCAACAAAAACAGACTATCATTATTGTTTTGTCCGTGTATTGTTTAATATATTGAAATGTAATGTGTCATCTTTGATAATGGCTTATGTAAGACGAAAGCTTAGATAGGATTAAAACATGTATCAATATGGTGTTTTTCTTTCATCTTTCAGTGATAATGTTATTAAGCTTATCAGACAATATGAAAGGAATTTACTTAAAATAAATAGACAAAACTTCTCTATATTATTTAATGAAACATGCACCAATATGTATATATATATATATATATATATATATATATATATATATATATATATATATATATTAGCGGAATATAGACAGAGTTTAGGTATCATTGGGCCGATAAAGGAAATTCTAAAACAGAATAACAAAAAAGAATAATGATAATAATGTTTACTATATATTCTTCATTAGACAAAGTGCAAACATCATGGAGAAAATCTTCATATATATATATATATATATATATATATGTGTGTGTGTGTGTGTGTACTCTTTGTGTGTGTTGTGATGGTGTGTGTAGTGGGGTAAAGTTGTAAAAAGTGAAGAAAAATTAATATTCAAACACAGCCCTAGAAATTCAATAAATCATTTTTTATTGCCCGTAAAATAATTTTTGTTTTCTATTAAGCTGTAAGAAATTAGATTATAAAGTTTCTTATTCAGTGTTGTTCTTAGAATTACGTTTAGCAAAATAAATGCAAGCAAGTTTCATACGGAAATGTTTTGTTTTTTGTTTACAACACAAAAGAAAAGATAAATTGTGTTAGTATGGAGACGAGCGTACGTGTGAGATTGTCAGGCAAAAAGACGAAATCTACGTTCTATTATGTGGGCGTAGCGTAGATAAAGATGCAGGCAAAGCTGTCAGCCAATCAGCTGAATATAAGCACAAATACGGCTAATGGCATCTAATACCTAAATATGTGTTTCGTTTTTGTTGCTTTGTCTTATCCTAATAACCTGAAAATATTTTTAAAGCGAGTAATAATTTTAAAAACGAATCTTTCGCTCTCAATGTTTTCGAGGAGTGGAAATTTAAGAAATCATTTTTATTCAAACGCCCGTCGAAGTATACTTATTTAACTTACCCTATTTGTAGGAACAGTTGGGATTACATGAAGTTAAAAGATGGATTTATTATATTCAATCGTTTCATTGGTTAATATTGATTTTTAGGAAGGAAAAGATTGTTAATCATTTACCTGAATGTGAAACTTCAATTTATTTGGGCATACGACACAGAAATGGTTGTCTGCATTTTCAAAGCTTTTGAGCTCCGTCTCAAGTAACCTCGCACATTGGTCAATAAATGTTAATGTGGAAATTAAAATTTGACATTCATTTGATCTTATTTCTGCGCAGAATTTAGGTGATGACTGTGTTACACAACTTTTTCACATATACTTCTAAGGTATGTTATATTTTTGGGTTAAAGTGCTCAATATCAGGGATAGAGCAGCATGTGTAAATATAAAAGTGAACACTGAGGTCAAGACGGCGAGAGTCTATTTCATGGTTGAAATCAAACTTCACGAAATGTAAGTTATGAGTTGGCTTGACAATTTATAAATAATTTATATCGATAGCCGGGCCAACACACATGAAGATTGTATTCAAACATGAAACAAACTGTCACCTTGGCCTCAGTATCAATTCATATATATATATATATATATATATATATATATATATATATATATATATATATATATATATATATAGATAGATAGATAGATAGATAGATTAGGGAAAAAAGATTTTTAAAAAGAAAGAGCCAGGAACATGAAAGTCTGTCGAAAATAATCGCACAGATACAGGTTCAAAGCCCAAAGAAAAAACCCCGATACGAGTAAACAATTAACTAAAGAGCTCGATACAAACGTAGAGCAAACCTAGTCAAACCTAATGAGCCAGACAAACCTACCAAGGTTTCACTTAGGCAGATCGTCAGGGTCAGCTGGCTAAAGAGGCAACAGAAAACGACGTATTTATAGGCGACAACCAAGACAACACCACGTGACCACAGACAAAAGAAAAAAGAAAAAGAAAAAGAAAAAGAAAAGAAAAGAAAGACAACACCATGGGTGGATGGGGGTATATAATTTATTCAAATAATTAAAAGGGGAGGTGATATTTTAAGAAAACACGGATGATAACGATACAACCAGGGGAGAAGGCCTATTTCAATAACCAAGATAGGTTTGTCTGGCTCATTAGGTTTGACTACATATATATATATATATATATATATATATATATATATATATTGTGTGTGTATTTAGGCAGCATTTTTTCATTAATACATGTTTCATTAAATAATATAGATAAGTGTTGTCTATATATTTTATGTAAGTTTTTTTCATATAGTCTAATAAGCTTAATAACATTATCATTGTCATCTTTGATAATGGCTTATGTAAGCCAAAATCTTAGATTGGATTAAAAAAATATGTATCAATATTGTGATTTTCTTTCATTGTTTAATGATAATGTTATTAAGCTTATCAGACTATATGAAAAAAACTTACATAAAATATATAGACAACACTTATCTATATTATTTAATGAAACATGTATTAATATATATATATATATATATATATATATATATATATATATATATATATATATATATATATATATATATATACAGGATTTTACCTTAGAGCCTTTAGGATATATAGGATAGGTAACTCTGAATACATTAGTGAGGAAGGGAATTATATTGAGAACACTTTGAAACTTCCACACTATCCATACGATTTCATCTTAAACGCAAAAAAACGAGCTACAAAAATCCAGAAAACCAAACAAACGCATACTTCCAAGAAAAATCTATACAAAATTTAAAATCCTACTCTCCAATACTTCAACTAAACTCGCAAATGAATTAGTCATCCATAATACGAGGATTGTTACAACCACTGAAAAATAATTTAAACAATTCAGATGCTGTGGTCTATCAAATAAAATATATACAGTTCAATAACATGTATATTAGGGAGACTTCACATATACTAATGACCTTCATCCAGGAACACAAAAGAAATTTGCGTTTAGATAAGTATTCAAATTCTCTATCATATTCTATCATATTCATATTCTCTGCCACAACGTAGAAAATAACCTTAATTTCACCAATCCCAAGCTTATAAAAAAATAACAAATCTCTTTAAAAAGAAAATATTGTTAAAATATATTTATATTAACATTACCTACTATTAACACACGTTTAAAAAAGTACATTACATGACCATTTTTCTACAGATCCATCATTCATGGATCTAACTTATCTCTTCCGAATACATATATATATATATAGTTATATGTGTATGTGTATACACACAGACATACAAACGCACACACATACACACATACACACACACACACACATATATATATATATATATATATATATATATATATATATGATAAAAAAGTTGAGAAGAGTTTAATTAGACCCCGGAAATATAGTATTAAAAATACACATAGAGAAAGATAAAAAAAATTAACATGTTGAGCTTTTAAATATAAAAATTAGTTGCTAAGCCGATTCCGCTACCTTTGATTCGACCTTTCGATATATTCAGGCGATTTCGGTCAGTTGATTTCCCAAAGTTTTATATAAAAAAAATATGAACGCAATATTTTACAAAAAAAGAGCTCTGTTCTCCGATACCACACCCTGCACCAATAAACGTCTCACTACCAGCACAAATTCTTCTATGGTATGTAATGAAATACTTGCTATGATAGTGACACCGTATGACCTCATTATTGTTATACTAATTTCACGATATCCATAAATGATTCATTCTGTGACTTTATATACAACTAGTTACTATAGTAAGTCCGTTAGATCCGACGAAGTAAAACTGATTTGCTGGACATTGACCTCAAATCAGTTGTCAGCTGAGACGATGAATAGCTTGCAAATTTCACTGCCTCCAAAATAAAACTGTTTTCTTTTAATCATGTTTGCTCTCCCTTAGTATAGCTGATCTAGGAGATCAATTCATTGCACCTTCTTGGTCTCAAGTTTTCCAAGTGGAGTGATTTTTTTGAATCAATTGCTAGATCTACTGCTACGAAAGTTGCCCCAGAGAGTTATTATTGCGAAAATCCATCTCATACATTTATAAATCTGCGAATCTCCATTGCATGAAATATTCCTGCCTATCTCGAGTTTCACGACACATACCAAAGAAGGGGGTCCGTAATCTTATTGATCCTAACCTAGCGTCTAATCTTAGGTGTTCTTACCCACGGCCGTGACGTGGCTTTTATCTTTTTCTATAAATATTTTCATGGTTGCTGTTTTAATGATCTATCCATCTTGGTACCTAAACTGTATGAATTTAAGTGTACTACTAGATTGCCAGCTAGATGTCATCTTTTGACTGTTTAATTAGCTGGACGTAGTCGTAAATTATAGTCTAATAGTTTCTTTTCCCCTACTTTATTGGACTTCACCTCTGTGGAATTTACACTCTCCAAATTATTAAATACAACGGCAATCGATATCGTCTTTTTATGGTTCTTTCTTCTCAATAAAGTCTTCTCGTTTTCTTTCCCGCCCACTAAGCCCTTGCGTCTTAGTGGCATTATCACCTTGCTTTGGGGTGAAATGATTTAAAAAAAAATCTATATTTATATAATTACTGCATACACTAAGCATTGTTCTATTTTCTTTTAGTTGGATGTGGAGGTATAGCCCAAAGGGATGGAGCTCCTGTGCCATTATTGTTAATATTAACACTCAATGACCATCCTTCGATAAACAGCTTTTCAGAGTGAAGCATGCGTGATATAACCATTTTCAGATATCGATTGTGCCTGGGGAATCCATCAGCCAAACTGATGTCATTTGAAAGTTTCTATCTTTAATATACCCTGCTTATTTAAGCACGAATTCGACAGACAAGTTAAGCGTAGTGACGTTGTCAGGGAAACATCACAGCCTCCGGTCCTATTTTCGCAAAATCTCAATAAATCCAACATGGTTGCCTTTGTTCGTTCAAGCCAGAATTTCAATAAATCCCTGATTGGAATTTGCAAGCAGTTACTCAGTGTTTCAAACGCAACTAGCGGCATCGACATTATTTTATTTGGGACAAACAAAAAATAACTTTTTATTCTTTGATAATTTAATAAGCTTATCTTAATCTGACACAAGGCTGCAATATTGGAGCATCCACTTAGGATAAAACTCTCTTCATTTGGCAGTTAGCTTTTGTAATGAATATGCTTTTTACTTCAGAATATATACTGGTAACAAACTGCCTGCATACGGATAAAAAATGAATTAAGGTTCGCCAGAATCTATCTTACACATTTATAAGTCTGTGATTCGTCATTGCTTTAAATATTGCTGCCACATCTGGTCTGGTGCTCCTGATTTATATTGAGAGATTCTTGATAAAATCCGAACAAGAATCTGAAATGTTATTGGTCCTAAACTGGCATCTCAGCAACAGTCATAACGTAGCTTCTCTGTGTATTTCTATAAATATTTCCATGGCAATTTTTCTGATGAACTTTCCTCTATGATAAATATTGATACACAGCGACAAATTGTACATATGGGGAGTATTTAGGACTACAAAGAGACTTGTGGTATTACGGTGGCTGCAGCAGGAATGGTAAGTAAGAATGTGTTGTTTTGGTTTAAGTAATACTGTTATATGTTTGGGTCAGTAATCGTGGCTAGATTAAAGACCAGCCTTCTTCTTTCCCCCTTTTGGCCTTGTACCACGTTTTTGTATTGTTCAAAGTAAATATAGGCGCAGTACTAGATTGGCGGTGAGGTCTCATCATTTTACAGTTGAAATGGTTTTATGTTAACAGTTTCTTCCCTCGCACTCATCGCTTGTGGAACTCTCTTTAGGCTCATATCAAATTTTATCTTTAAAAATTGAATTTCAATATCAATTTTGTGATGTCTTCTTAATTCTTTTTCTGTTATTGATCTTTTTCCTTAATAGAGTTTTTTTAACCCCTTAATAGTGTTTATTCTCTAATACTCAGTAACCAAATGCATCTTAGTGGCTTTATTGCCTTGCTTGTGCTGAAATGATTTTAAAAAGTGCACAGAAATTGTGTCTTCTCGCCAGATTTACTCAACAGTGAGGCAATATTAAGATACCTAGAAATCTTACCAAGATTTAATATTGGCGGAGACAATCTTAACTGCATATGACACGTATATAACACATTGTTGTTTGTAGGTACAACAAGAAAACTGCAGGATCTCCTAGAGAAGATGGTAAAGGACATTGGAAAGAAAAAAACTAACAATCAATTGTAAGAAAACAGCATGTATTGTTGTCAGCAAGAGGAGCCGTCCATAGTGCTAACTTTCAAATGAAGATGTCAGCAATTAAAAATCTGGGAAATATTTGCATTTTGGTGTCATTTTATCTGGGAAATATTTGGATTTTGGTGTCATATTATCTGGGAAATATTTGGATTTTGGTGTCATATTATCTGGGAAATATTTGGATTTTGGTGTCATATTATCTGGGAAATATTTGGATTTTGGTGTCATATTATCTGGGAAATATTTGGAAATTGGTGTCATATTATTTGGGAAATATTTGGATATTGGTGTCATATTATCTGGGAAATATTTGGATATTGGTGTCATATTATCTGGGAAATATTTGGATATTGGTGTCATATTATCTGGGAAATATTTGGAAATTGGTGTCATATTATTTGGGAAATATTTGGATATTGGTGTCATATTATTTGGGAAATATTTGGATATTGGTGTCATATTATCTGGGAAATATTTGGATATTGGTGTCATATTATCTGGGAAATATTTGGATTTTGGTGTCATATTATCAGGGAAATATTTGGATTTTGGTGTCATATTATCTGGGAAATATTTGGAATTTGGTGTCATATTATCTGGGAAATATTTGGATTTTGGTGTCATATTATCAGGGAAATATTTGGATTTTGGTGTCATATTATCTGGAAAATATTTGGATTTTAGTGTCATATTATCTGGGAAATATTTGGATTTTGGCTGGCGATGGAAAATATGACATCAAAATCAAAAAAACAAATTGGAATAGTGAAAAAGAATCTTCCAAAAGTTAACAATAACTTGTGTGAAACAGGAACATTTCGTTACAAACAAGAAAAAGAGTTATGAATTGTGAATTCTTATAAAGTCGCCCATAGTGTCGAGCAGTGGTCTCCATCTATTTTTTTCTTGGTGGCATTTTCGGAGTGAAAATTTCCTCGCGCCTCACCAAATTTCTTGTGATAAAAAGTACATTTAAAAATTTAAAAAAGGAAAATGACGAGGGGGTTAAGGGTAGATAACCACAGATTCATAATCAGAACAATAGCATTGATAACTCTCTCCTCCAATTTGCGGACTTAATACATGATATAATGAAAAATATCCCAATAATAAAATCGGTCAATAATTATTTATAACTATCTATACTGGGACTCATGCATGCAATTACAAGTAATCCATAGTAATATTTTGAATTCTGAAATCATATTTATTTTTGGCAAATGAATTTAAAAAAACTGTTTCTAAATCATTGATTGCTTTTCAATCATTCCGCCTGACCTGTTACCCTCTTCCACTGCACCGTTTGCGGACGTCTGGGGTAGTGAATCCTGGGCAATGTCCTCACAGTTGAAAAAGACTTGAGATAAGACTACAAAAGAATGATAAGAATATCAGAGATGGCAGATGTGTGCAACGAAGAAGTTTTTTTAAAAAATGGAAACAAAAAAGCACACTTAAATTTAGGAGAAATAGATAATATAATTTTTTAACGAGGAAATGTGACTGTAGAATTTAAAACTCACAGGCCATTATGAAGGCAAGTGTGACTGAAGGAAACAACGAGTTACCTACCTACCAAATATCTGTAGATGTCAGATCGGAGCATGAGAAGTCTAGAAAAGTACAAACCTGCACAAGATAGGGAGGTGTGAAGAGCCATGTTTGCCCACTTGCCGGAGGACTACGGCACATAACAGAAGAATCATTATTCTAACATTCTGTCTATAGTCACTTCCCTTTTGCAGTTACCACAGTAGTTACTTTGTACAGCAAGTAATGCTATGAGGTTTTACATTATTTATAATATTATGTTGCCCTGGTGAGAGTCATAAAATTTGCAAGCCACATTAACAATCAAAATTGACAATTACAACAGAATATACAATATGTTTACAAGTCCATGCTCAAAGTAACTAAATGCAAGTTGACTTTGCATGCCATGCAATTGCAAAATCTCTTGAAAGTGACGAGTTTATGGCGAACCTTAAAGGGTTGTTTTGATACTAAATCACCAACAGTCATATTAATTAGAACACGGCAGAATGAAAGGAAGAAACTGTCGGCGACGAGTAGTCTGGATTTGCGAATTATCAGTTTTAACCTAATGTCATAAGGAGGTGACACTTTTCTCCCAAGAACACTTCAGCTGATATCATAATTCATCATTAAGGAGAAAATAAATGAGTCAGCAGTTTCATAGAGAATATAAATTGAAATAATTGTTTGGACGCAGGAATTTTCTCCCTCCAACATGCAAATACATTTTGGAATATTTTTGAAAATTTCTGTGATTACTCTTCTGGTTGTTTCTGTAACAGTTTTAAGGATTATTGATTAAGTTTCTTAGTTCATGTAGCAACTCTATATGTATATGCTCGCGAAAATGAACCATCAAAACTTCCCATTGCAACGTCAAATTCCTCTTCTTTCTTTGGCCACGTGTTTTTTTTTCTTTAGAATAATATTGATTTTTTGGCAGTGCCATATGATTTTTACTTCATTTGTGCTCGTTTGTGCTTATTTCTATTTGTTCTCGAGCTAAGTATATGGCCATATGTAGTATTGGTTCGGCAATAGAATGGTATACATTTTTAATGTCTAGTTGTATAAATTAGCTATTATGTTAGTTACGTTGTCCTTGAGAGGTGTTATATTTGTATAAATGTCTAGTTTTTTTTTCGCTGGGATAAATACGTTAGGTGAATTGTATATTTTAATTCTGTCTACTTTTTTTTTCTGAAAAGCATCCAATTGTTTATGAAATTTTAGCTTTCACTGTAAGTTAGTTAAGTTGTTTTTGAAGTTGTCTAATTCCTTGTTTTTCTATGTTTGTTTCAAAACCGTATTTTTCTATGAGCGTGGTATTTGTTTTTGGTTGAAGAAGGAACGCTCTTTCCGTCTCATTTTCATCCAGAGATAAAAAAAAAACTAGACTAACCTGCTAACATCTGGAAGAGAAGAACTGTATTCATGACTTTCCGTAGCCCATTAGTGAACACTAACATTAGCATTTGAACACAGCTTCCATTTCTGTGCCGACTGGCATAACGCTGGTAGCACATCCAGGATTCGGGTTAGGAACAGGAAACTATGTAATAAAAATAAATTAAAAAAATACATCTTTTTTAATCAGTTATTGATTTTAAAGGAATTGTTTCAAAATGGCATACTTAATTGAAATACAGATGGCAATATAATTATAGAGAATTTAGCGCAACAAAGTTACCTCTAAATATCGCTAGGTTGCAGATTTAGGAGAAACAATGAAAATACGAGTCGAGATAAAATAAAACAATAAACTTTGTTGCAAACATATTGTTTTCTATAAGGAAACCATTAAGAAACGAGTTAGTAGTAGCAGAAATACGCCCCCGCATGGACATGAATATAAGACTTATATCTTATATAGTTATAGATTAAATTGTTAAAGAGTCATTTACGTCTGCCCACAAAAGGCACAACGCTTAAACTGAAACTGACTGTGAAAGAGAAACATGTTCATTACAGGAGATAATAGAGAAAAAGAATGAATAAGAATTTCAAAGCCATTGCTGAATAAGACGCGTGAAGGATTTGGACTGAGAATGATGTATGGGGGAGGATAGCACGAGGCAAATAGAAGAGAGAAATAAATAACAGATCGAATACAAGGAAGAAAAAGAATCAGGAGAGGAGGAGGCAAAAGAAGAAGAAAAAGGCTAAGAAGAGGAAGAAGAGAAGAAGAAGAAGAAGAAGAGAGATGAAGAAGAAAGAGGAAGAAGACGAAACCGAAGAGGAAGAGGACGAAGAGAAAGAAGAAGAGGCTGAGGAAGAAAGAAAACGAAGAGTAAGAAGAAGGCAAAGAAGAAGAAAAATAATAAGAGGAAGAAGTAGAAAAAAGAAGACGAAGACAAAGAAGAAGAGGTAGAAAAAAGGAGGAAGAACAATAATAGAAGAAGAAGAAGAAGAAGAAGAAGAAGAAGAAGAAGAAGAAGAAGAAGAAGAAGAAGAAGAAGAAGGAGAGGAATAAGAAGACAAAGAAGAAAAGGTAGAGAAAGAGAAAAAGGAGGGAAAAGACAAAGTGAAAGAAGGAGAAGAGACGGAGGAAGAAGACGAAGAAAAGGAAGAAGAGAAAGAAAAGGAGAAATAGAATAATATGAGGAGGGGAAAGAAAAATGAAGTGGAAGATGAAGACAAGGAAGAAGAGGAGGAAGAAGAATAGGAGGAGGAAGAAGAAAGAAGAGGAAGAAAAGGGCAATGAATAAGAAGTAGAGGAAGAAAACACGAAGGAAGAAGACGAAATGGTTGAAGAAAAAGGAGGCGGAAGAAGAAGAAGAGGAAGAAAAAGAAAGGAATAATAATAATAATAATAATAATAATAATAATAATAATAATAATAATAATAATGAGAAGAAGAAGAAGAAGAAGAAGAAGAAGAAGAAGAAGAAGACGAAGAAGAAGAAGGTCACGCAATTTTACCCGCTAAATATATAACTGAGTAATTATTAAGAGGTAAATTTAGTATTAATATTGATAGGGGTAAATACAAATTACCATATTATTTAAATTCATTTCAGTTTTGTATTGTATCCAAGATTCAGGAAAATCTTGCCCTGTAAATATATTGAGAATTAAGTTATTATTGTATTTTTTTTGTTTTGTGCATTTCAGAAATTTTTCTCCTGTAAACATCATAAAATAGAAAATTCGTTTGAAGAAAGGAGAATGAGGTTGGAACGAAAGCGAAAAAGAAGGTAGCGATTACGTCAATCTCAACATCAAATCCAGGAACTGCGGGTGGTTGATAGGAAAAGATGTTCACTAAAATCGCAAGAACACAATAACTGTAGCAATAATTGCACATGCCATGAGACACGAGGCTCAGATGTGAACTCATGATGCAAAAGAAGGGGCTAAAAGGAGGAGAACAGAATTACAAGAGAGAGAGAGAGGGGGTAAAGAAGGAGAGAGAGCAGAGGAAAGGGGATAAAGAGAATGAAGTTAAAGCAAGAAGAACTGCTATGAGAGAACGTGCAGCTAAGGATTCAAGATAAAAGAGAGAAGAAGCTAATGCATGAAGAGAAAATATGAAAATTCCAACGAAAGAATGTCTTCAAAAAAGAAACAGAAGAGCAACGCAACGGAAGAAGTGATGAGAATACAGACGTCTTGAGAAATGCAAGAAATGCAGAAATCAGAGTTCGTAAAGTACAGACGTCCTGGGTATGACGTTAAACTGCATCCGAGTCCTGGGTGAGACGATAAACTACATCCAACAGCAAGGCCTCTGATCAGGAGCTTTTGAGGAGCGTGGAACCACCTCTTAATTGCTGATGTTCCCAGGTCCACCCTGACCCGGGGTAGTAGCACCTGTTAGGGTCCCAGCTATGGGAAAATAGCGAAATCCCAAGGTGTGTTCGCTTCATGGGTATAACGATAAACTACATCCGCGTCCTGGGTATGACGATAAACTACATCCGCATCCTGGGTATGACGCTAAACTACGTCCAACCAAAAGGCCGTCGATCCGATCAATCGGCTGGTCATGTCATGCCCCATCACATCTAACCCATCCCAAAACAACTACAACTTACAATTAACTTTCCCTCCCAAACCCTACACTAAATATACTAACACCTTACCCCTAAAATGTGATGGGAAACAATGATGTTGCCAGCTATACGTTTTTGAAATAATGATGTTGCCAGCTATACGTTTTTGAAACAGTTTCCAGCTATACGTTTTTGAAACAATGATGTTGCCAGCTATACGTTTTTGAAACAGTTGCCAGCTATACGTTTTTGAAACAATGATGTTGCCAGCTATACGTTTTTGAAGCAGTGATGTTGCCAGCTGTACGTTTTTGGAACGGTGATGTTGCCAGCTGTACGTTTTTGAAACAATGATGTTGTCAGCTATACGTTTTTGAAACAATGATGTTGCCAGTTTTTGAAACAATGATGTTGCCAGTTTTTGAAACAATGATGTTGCCAGTTTTTGAAACAATGATGTTGCTAGCTATACGTTTTTGAAACAATGATGTTGCCAGCTATACGTTTTTGATATATCTAGTAAATACTGGATCTGGCATTAAATAACCCATAGTGGTTGATATGCCATAAAACCCCAAACAAACAAACAAACAAATCAATTTTCTTTGTGAAATAGAAACACCATTTACCAAAACCTGCTCTGAATCGTAAAATAAAAAATGCAATCAAACTAAGACATTCTTATCAGTAAAGATTTTAATTTCTTTTATAAATAAGATATATGCAATACACTATTGTCTTAAGAAAAATCTTTTTTCGAAAAATAATGGATTTTTATAAAAATTGTTTCCATTTCTTTTTAAATTTGAATTAGAATATTTTATTAAATATATGTCTATATTTCTGAGATAAGGTATTATGTACACTATTTGCATTATTATTTATATTATTTCGACTATTGTCCTCATCTTTGTCGCCATGTTTATCACAACGTTTCAGCCCTTGTACGCTTCGGCTTTCTTCAGGTCGTTGGAATGTCGAACTGAACCCTTTATTTCGCTCACTGGGGTAGACTGTTCTAGTTCCACGTGCCATGGATGTCAGTTATCTCCAGTTAATTCCCCTCTTCAAGTTCTCTACCGCCTTAACCAGGTATTTAATTCACACTCCTTGGGTCCTGTCACTGGTTCTAACTAACGTAGGTACCTCTACGATATCGCTAAAAAAATGGCATAAGCATGATTAAAAAGACGCCAAGCTTGACGAAAACAAAATTTTATCGTCTAAATGCTTATGTTATCTGGAAGAGGAAAGACCAAATTTTTTTTCATTATTTTTAAAAATGTTTTCCTTCTTTTTAGAATATTCTAAATTTTGATTAAAAATCTTTGTTTATCTTTGTATCGCCGTCACTAGTGAAATAACATACAATTTTTATCACTTTTTTTTTGTATGACACACATTATTTTTGGAAATCTTGCAAAAATGAAAATAATTGTCGGATGTTAATGAAACTTTCAGAAAGTATTCACAGATGATCGAAATTATTATAAATATGTTTTTTTTAAATTAAAGTCATGACAGAAATATTTCTTTATATTTATTATCCCCCCACCATAACTAATTTTATGAAAACTCTAGAAATTCGCTCGAGTCGGGTTTATTGATTACAATAGTTAAAAGCACAAGGGTTTGAAGAATGCAAATCACGTTTTTTTTTTTTTTTGTAATTGGTCCACCCGTACCTGAAAATCAGCTCCGAACTGTAACATACAAAACTCAATAAAACAAATATATTATTTAATTTCAAATGCTTTTATTTGCTTTTAGCTGTTTTTATTAATATGGACAATATTTTCTGAAAGCAAAAATTTTTAACGATGAATAATAAATTTTTAATACAGTTATTTCTTAATTATTTAAGTATAATAAATTTTTTACATTAAGTTGTTAAAATATTTTAAAATTAGTTAAAAGCTGCGTCGGGTTTCCTAAGTGTCCTTATGATATAGATCTTGTTTTAGTGTTTTGTAAATTGTATCGTTTTGACTACTCCGAACAAAGCATGTAATTAAAAAATGTAATTTTGTCTTAAAAAAAATCGTTAAAACGGTTGTTATTAAAATGTACGGGAGGTAACAAGTAATAAAAGGTCACGTGACTTGAGTGTAATGGTGTTGCAAATTCTTAGCGAGACAAATGTTGTGCATTTTGAATTAGAGTTTTTTACTCATTACAAAAATTTGAACATCATCCTAAGCCATTTTCGCCATCAACATTACTACATTTTTAAAAATATCATTTATTTCATTTATCATTTTACATATTTCATTGCAATTTCAATTTTTTGAAGTTGTTTTACAGCTTTCACTTTTTTTCTTTCAGTGAGCCGTCTGTCAATTTTTCAATTACGATTCATTTTCATACTGTACCATTTGATTTATTTTTAATTTTTTTATATAGCTACTTTTTCAATATATTTCTTGAATTTGTGAAATTCTTTTTATAGATTTTTTAATTCATGTATATTTTTTTTGTTATGAAATAAGAAAGATAACATATCCAACCGAGCACTAAAATTTGGCGCACTCAGAAATTTTTCCATAATTTTTTTAATTTTTTTTTTATATTTTTTGATTTAGTTTTAATAGTCTTCATTGAGATTTTAATTCATTTCATTTACATATTTTTCATATAAATAAGAAAAAGAAAAGAAAATTACCTAGCAATAGCTGATATTATTTAATTTTTGTCATCATTTATTTATCAAAATACTACTATAAATTTACATTTTTTTTTTTTTTGCTCCTTATTAGTTTGTTTCATTTCTAGACATAAAGAACAACATATAACTATCTCGGTGATCATTGTGAATTCAAACAAACTATCCAGTATTGCCTCCGAGTCCTTGGTCCATTCTGCCTGCAGCTCATAAAAATTCATTGTCATAACCCTGCTCAAAATGTGTTAAAAACAAAAATACATGAAGCCATTTCTCAAATTTAAATTATAAAAAGAAAAAAAGAAAACATTGGGTTTTTTTACAAGGTGATGACAACTTGTTATTGTTGGCCGGCTGGCCCTTGACCCAGCAATGTCGAAGTCAATTTTTTTGGCTTAATTTCAACACTGTTTTCCTCAATGCTGATTTCAAATAAAAAACATGCAAAAAAAAAAACCTGGTTTCTAATGTTCAGGTATAGTAATTTTAACTATTTCTTTTCATATTTTATGCCCAGAAAAAAATTTTATAATCATTTTCACCAACCAATTTCACTCAGAAATGAAAGAGCATTCTTTACTTTCAGGAAATACTTAGTTTCATGGGGTGCAGATCAAAAGTTTCCTTGATATTTTGTTCAGATGATGACATAAGTTATTTTTCAATATTTTTTTCAGGGCAAATAGGCTGCAGAGTGTAACAAAATAACTATTGATATGTTTGTGATGATTTTTACTTAGGATAGAAATGTTATAGCAAGCAGTTATGTATTGACTTTAGGGGGCTACAGCTACGTGACGTCATTTATGTCCTTCCGTATGATCATTCGGATCTCACGTTAGCTGTCGATATCTGATTATAAGACATCACTCATTGCCTGTCAATAGCGAAAGATGTTAAGATCGCCTCCCTTTATTTTAAACCACATTTTTTTTCGAAGAAAGTAAGTAAAAATATTCCTTAGAAATATATTAAATAATCTTTAAATTAGATAATTTTCGTTAAAAATTTTTTTAAAAACCTATAATTGATTTTTAAAAGAAATTTAAACTCGGATTTTAACTTAGTTTTAAAATTTTTTAAAATATGGCTGATATCGATTTTTTTTCAATAATTTCGCTGCCAAAAAAAAAACAAGATTTTTAACTAAAATTTCGGACATGCTAAGAATGAGTAAAACTTTTTTTAAAATACTCAAAAAATACTTCGGTATTTCTTCTTAATAATGATATATATACTTAAGCAGATAAAAGATTTTTTCATCAAATTTAATGACTTTCTTGTCAAGCTATACTGTTTTTGTTTACATTTCGTGGAAGTACCTAAACTAACGTCTTTATCCACTGTGCCATGTATCATTGATGACATCTGTGTATAAATTTCTGTGTATTATAAACTTAATACCTTCAGCCACATATTTTTACCAGTGCTCATATTGCAATTTAAAATCTTTTAAAATTCTGTATTAATTCCACCATTTTAGATAATGCTATTATTAATAATAAATATATTTACTAATCATAATTCGAAAAGCATAGTTCAAACCATCAAACACTAATATTTTTAAAAGAATTTTGATTTTTTTGTTTGTATCTAAACGTGCCGATTTTGTAGATACGGTAGCCTATACATGACATTATCAAAAAATAAGAGCGATAACTATAACAAATTTAAAGTCAAAATATCGAAAATTAGATTACGGAGAACCTTTTTCTACACTTAAGATTACTGGGTAGTTAAAAATTATATATAATAGGCGCTCACTTTACAATGTTCTGTTATTTTTTTACATATAAAGCCCCGTATCAGAACATTCGATAATTATCGTTCTGTCAGCAAGCTCTTCAGCACCCCAAGAGCTTAAACAAACAGCTACCGCTGTGTAAAAAAATGCATTTCTGCGATATTTTAAACTTAAACATTTGTTTCAAATCAAATTAATTATACTTTATCACAGCTAATATCCCTCAAATATTGATTCAGAAAAGTATATTTTATTTTTGGAAGATTTTTTTTAATAAAGAGTATTACATCCTTGTGGCTTAAAATATCTCTAAAATAAAACATTTTATCAATTTCAAAACGAAAACTGCTTCAAATCAATTTAAATTAGTGTTGAAATACAGCAAGGTATTTTGGAAATATTAAATTTCATATATTAGCCTGAAATTAAATCTAAAATAAAAGCTTCAAGAAAGAATTTTCATTTTAAAATAATTAATTTCAAAACTTAGGTATCGCGAATCTGTAGTGGCATTGCCATACGCATAAATAAGTATAAGTTTTAATGATAATAAGATTTTTACTCTATCGATATCCATTGCAATGGATAATGGCTCAGAATTAAAAATTTCAGAGTCGATTTCAAATCGTGTTCGTTACAGACAGACAAATACACTTGGGAAAGTTAGGAACCCATCTCTTTACTCCATATCTAGGGACTGAACAGCAGGAAAGTTTGCATCCTCTAGCCGTAGTTGGCAACTAGTCTACTGCAGAAAGAAACGTGTTGTAGAGTTATTTCCTCAGAGGAAACTATATTTGGACTAAATTCGTCCTAAATATGTTCAATGTACAAAAACGTTAGGAACTTGTTATAATAAGTATTACGCAGAGTAATCGAGTTGTGGTAGCTGACTACTCTCCGTCTTCGACTCCCACTGACTCCTACTTATATTAGATGGGAGAGTCTATTTATTAATAGACTAGGTGTGTTTCACCATAACAAAACGAGAGCCTACCATGGTAAACCTTCTGTTTGGTCAGTCATGAATCGAAAGAGATATAATCGGCCAAGTAGTTATCAGGTATTGCACTTGATATAGTGATTTTCCAAGCTTAGTTTAAATGGGACACAAGGCCGAAACAAGGAAGCACCCAGTGAGAATCGAACTCACTACTCAGTGTTAATTGGTCTAGCGAGACAAGCTTGCTAACTATTACACCGCCTCGAGGTGAAGCCTTGATATATGTAGTCTACCGAATCCTATATCAACATTTACTAACGAACCCACTCGTTATATTTTGTTTAATCATATCACACCAAGTAAGGCACTAAAGCCATTAAGACGCAAGCGATTACTGAGTGTTAGAGAATATGAGAAAAGAATTATGTTAAAGCGAGAGAGGAAGAAAAGAAGAGGAATTAAGAAGACAGAAGATAACGACTGACATCGCATTTAAATATTTGAAGATCAAAGTTGACTTGGAAGGAAGTAGGCGTGAGAGAGTTCCACAAACGAAAAGCGCAATAGAAGAAACTGTATTTGTAGAACATACGGTTACATAGAGACCTTTAAATTGTATGTGTGATGAGATCTTGGCGCCAGTCTATTAACGTCCTTAGGTGCCATAGAAAACAGTTGTAACCTAGGAAATATTACTGAATAGAATAATAATACGAAGGTTGATAATGAACGATAATACTTAGGACACGAACAGCACATAAGATTCGCCAGCGGCGCGTAGAAGTAGTAGTCAATATAAAACGGGGCCGGGTAGCTGTTTCCCGAGACGAGATTCAGCCCTTCAACATAGTCTCGTCTGGGGATCCTCTCTCCCAGGAGGCAGAGAGTTTGACCAGCAGAGCTGGAGACGAATATCCAACTGCAGACGAACATCCAGTAATTACTACTGTATTTATGTGAATAAGGACATATCCATTATCGACCGTAAGTAAAGCGATAACAAAATTAATATTTATTTTGTATAAAATACAAAAATATGGCACAAGGCCAAAATGGGGTGATGCGTGAAGGCTGTTCTTCAATCTGTCTTATCTCAAACTTGGCTAGCCGCAATCACTGACTCAAACAAACTACAATTTTCCTTGCACGAAAACAGCACACTCTTACTTACCATCCTTATTACAGCCACCACAATACCTCAGAGTCTCTATGAATTCATAACCTGTCACCATATATACAATATAGAGCAAATTCCATAAGAAGTATTTATAAAGCGTAACCTTACGGTACAGCGTTGGGTAAGTGAGTGAAGCCGATATACCAGGACAGGAGCAATAACATAGCAAATCTTTCTTTGGATTTTATGAAAATATAAATATATAGGGCGAATGGTAGAATATGCTGACATAAATTTATATGTTTAGTTTCCCTTAAATATATATTTTGCTTTAATACACTTTACTTCATATTTTGAATATTTTAATCTATTTTTTATTTTTTTTATATTTCAAAGAACGATTTTGATTATGCATTTCATTTATTTTGTCTCTTCATTATTTTATCTTTTAAATTTATCTCTGGAATTTTCCGAATCTGTTATTTTTCCACATCCGCCATTGCATGATGTTTTTGTTTTTTCAACACAATTTCCCTCTTGTTTTCTATTTTGTTTGAATCAAGAAGAGAAGGAGGGATAAATGTTTGTTTTTAATTTCATTATTTAGATTTATGTCTTGAATATTTCGCCTCCCGGCGGCAATAGATGCTCACATTGAACACTTGCTGTCTGCCTTGTCTAGGTCGGCTTTCGGTTTTATCTGAGTCTATGGCCTGCAGTTCGGGCGGAACTGGAGGTCTGGCCAACCAACTAACTACAAGTCTCCACCTTTCCATGTAACGTCTTTTTCTTCATTTTGTCTGTTCTTTTACTTTCATGTTACAGTTTTCCAAACTCCTCCCTATCGTTTTCGTAAAATTTCCACAAAATAGTTTGCATTATTCTTTCTTGTTTCCATTCTCTTTTTTTTTTGTCCTATTTCTCTAATTTTATTTTTTCTGGTATGTTTTCTTTTCTTTTCTTTCTTTCTTTCTTTCTTCAAACAACCGCTCACGTATTCTTATTCAATGCCACTTTCAACTGTAAGTTTTATTTTTACTTTCATTTTCACCCTTTCTTCGGTTTTATTACATTTTCCTCATAGTTGTTCTTTATATTTGGAACATTTTCACCACGTTTTTCTCATAGCATGAAGAGATGTCTATTTTTACTACTCCTGCATTCTTAACTTACATTTTCATTCTTCCTTTCTTTCTTTCTTTCATTCATTCTTTCTTTCTTTCTTTCTTTCATTCATTCTTTCTTTCTTTCATTCATTCTTTCTTTCTTTCTTTCTTTCATTCTTTCATTCTTTCTTTCTTTCTTTCTTTCTTTCTTTCATTCATTCTTTCTTTCTTTCTTTCTACGCTTCTATTTTCCTATTTAATGCTAGCTTCTATCTTTATTTTAATTTCACTTTCCCTGACAATATTTTTAATACATTTTTCCTCGTAATTTTTTCTCTTCGAAATAGTTCCCCTCGTGTTAGGAAAACAAGATGTGTCCTTTTACTACGCGAGTATTCTCTTCCGTTTGCTTTCTTTCTTTCTTTCTTTCAATATACGCTTCTTATTTGTATTCCATGCAACTATTAACTTTTTTCTTCGCCATTACTTTCTCTTTCAATTTCATTTCTAATTTCTTTTATAGTTCCACTTATTGTTTTTATTGAAATATTTCCTCAATGTTAATAACTTTTGTTGCGGGTTTTTATAACTTGAATGTTTATTATTTCTTTCTTTATTTCTTTTCGCTTCATATTGCATGCTCCCATCTTTATTGCACTTTACTTTCACTTTCACTTTCACTTTCACCTCCGATTTTTATAGTTTA
Organism: Acanthosepion esculentum; assembly: GCA_964036315.1. Classification (NCBI taxonomy): domain Eukaryota; kingdom Metazoa; phylum Mollusca; class Cephalopoda; order Sepiida; family Sepiidae; genus Acanthosepion; species Acanthosepion esculentum. The sequence continues at coordinate 31,723,398 of OZ038483.1, read as the reverse complement.
CTTGTAGTTGTTTTTTTCGTATATATACAATGCTGATATTTTTATTTCCATTTATTTTTCATTTTCACTCCCAAATTACTATAGTTTCCTCGTAGCTGTTTTTTCTCATCGAAATATGTTCACAACTATTTTGACAGCGTAAAATATTTTGTTTTTTCAGCACACGGGTTTTTCTTTAGTCCCTTTCTTTTCCTTCCTTCTTTTACTTTAATTACTTTCCTGTTTATATCCCATATGGCATTTTTTTTCTTTTTAGTATCTCACATCTTCAGTTTCTTTCAATTGAAACATATCTTTATCCGTTATTTCCCTCTCGCTTTAGTAGAATTATTATTATTATTATTATTATTATTATTATTATTATTATTATTATTATTATTATTATTCTTCGTCGTCGTCGTCGTCGTCGTCTTCTTCTTCTTCTTCTTCTTCTTCTTCTTCGTCGTCGTCGTCGTCGTTGTCGTCTTCTTCTTCTTCTTCTTCTTCTTCTTCTTCTTCTTCTTCTTCTTCTTCTTCTTCTTCTTCTTCTTTAAATAATGACCTGCATTAGAATTGTTATTGCAACACCAACTTAAAGTTGTTAATAGCAAATATTTAACGAAGAAATGGTGAATTTTCCACGTAAGGAGCTGAAGTCATTAACTTGAGAAATAATATCCATCAGGATATTGCATGGTTATTGATATTTATTATTATTATTATTATTATTATTATTATTATTATTATTATTATTATTATTATTATTATTTCCTTTGATCTTTGTTGCATACTCATTTCAATCCGGGTTCCAACCAGAGACCAGGTTACAACCATAATACGTTGAAACATCGGTTCTTGTACAAGCCTGGTCAGTACCAAGATGGGTTGGCCGCCTGGGAATATTAGGTGCTGTAAGCCTGGGGCGGGGGGTGTAATGGATAACGGCTGTGATTTGAAACCCAGCTTTCCGATTTCCAATTCCAGTCGGATTCGTTATATTCTCTTACACTCAAATAACCATGGGAAAGGTACGAATCCACTTCTTCTCCCCTCCAGCTATGGGTTAATAAGTAAGACTTGTATGACTAAATCATTATTATCTCCAAACATTTCCTACAATCTAAAAACATGTTGTGACTTTAAATAATCTGCAAATGGTTGATAAGTTGTAAACAAAATCAATCAATCAAACCCAACCAGAAACCCGAGGCCAGAAATGACGTCATGATATTTCCCACTGTATAAAAAATGAAAAAAATAAAACAACCTAAGAACATACATATTTTACATAGATGAAGCCGCTTTGTAAGGTATAAGGTTTACTGGTGAGAACAAGGTTTTTATTTTTATTTTTTAAAGGCATTGGCTTTCAGTAATCCCTTTAATGTGTTTATCAGAACCGTTTCCAGTCAAGCTCAGATCAGATTATTATTATTATTATTATTATTATTATTATTATTATTATTATTATTATTATTTCCTTTGATATCTGGCGTTTACACATTTCTTTCCGGGTCCCGCCCAGGGATCTAAGGTTAGAAATGGTATCATGACACTTTCCACTGCAAAAAAAAAAAAAAAAAAAATTACACAGATAAAGCCCTTCGTAAAGTGTGGGCTGTACTTGTCAGAATAATCTTTTGTATCTCTTTGAGGCATGGACTTCCAGGGATCCCTTTAATTAGTCTACTGGAATCTTTTCCAACCAATCCAAAGGCTCCACCTACAACAGGGCTTGCTGATGTTCCCATGTGCCACATTTTTGAGATTTCTATTTCAAGGTCCTTGTATTTTGACAGCTTTTCAAATATCTTCAAAGATACATTGCAGTCTGCAGGGACTGCCATATCAATAAGGAAGCATTTTGTTTTGTTTGTGGACTTTAATAACAATGTCTGGGCGGTTGGCTTTGTTTGTTCTGTCAGTGTGTATTGTGTAGTCCCATAGAATTGTAACACGTCCTCTCTCCGTAACTGGGTCAGGGTGGTGTTCATACCAATTTCTTTCAGTTTCCTTTATCATTCACTGATACTTTTTATACGGTTTATTTGTAGGTTATTTAAAGCCAGAAAATATTTTTTGATCGTAAGATTTGTTTTGTTATTTCTTAGAAAATAATGATTCTGAGATACAAGTCTTATTAATTACCCGTATGGGATCTCCGGAAAGATTCGAACCTGCGTCCTCCTAGGAGAACTATTCCAGCCAGTGAGAGCATTTTTTTCTGTGATAAGATTTCTCGAATATTCAGGCCAGTAGATGAGTATAGATAAATATACTGTTTAATAAATAAACAGAGCGTCTACACAAGTACGATTATCCTCTAAAAATAACCTTTAAATAATAAAATTAATTTACCTATTTCATGATTACAAAATAATTCCGGTCGTTTCAGTTTATTAGTACTGTGCTTAGATTTTGAAAGGCATTATTACATTTTTGAAGGACATAGATATATATATAAATAAATATATATATTTATCTATGTGTGTGTGTGTATATATATGTATGTATGTATATATATATATATATATATATATATATATATATATATATATATATATATATATATATATATATATATAAAAGTGGACATGGAAGTCAGCACTTAGAGGCGACAGTCTGTTTCATGCTAATGCAATCGTCAGGCGACTAGTGCTGTTATTTTTCTCGGCTGTTTATATAAGTGTCAGTGGTGCATTATGGGTAGTATATTTTGGCGGTTACTTTTACCGGAAGTCGCTTATTTGTTTATTTATTTATGTCAAATTATTTTGCTTGTTTTTTTGTTTGTTTTTTTATTTTTATTTTTATTTTTTATCTTATATATTTATTTATTTATTCTTTTATTTTGATCGGTGTTTTTGGTTAACGTAGTAAAAATTTGTTTATATAGCTTATTGTTGGTAGTCTATAATGGCCGCCATTTACCGGAAATCGCTTGTTCGCTTATTTATTTGGGTCAAATTGTTTTGCTTATTATTTTTATAACAGTTATAACTTTCGTCCGTTCTTTTGTTTTGATTTTATTTCGCATATTCTAACAGGTGTGGTTTTGTGATTTGTTTGGAGTAGTTTATTTTGCTTATTTTATTATTGTTTGTTTATATATTTATTTATTTTTCTATTTTAAGTTACGTAGTAAAAATTTGTTTTCATATCTACATTTTGAGATTAGCTCGGATCTTTTATTTAATAATTTATTTTGATCTGGGAAGGTAATGATAGCTATTTTTTCCTCCAAGCAAAGTTTGCAAGTTTTTGATAGGTTGTTGTAGGCTGATGATTTTTTCCTTATTTTCCAAGATATTTTTGGTGTGGTGTGTGTTTTGTTTTTTATTTCCCAGATATACTTAGAAAGCATTGTGCTGTTCGCATATTTACTCGCATATTTTATATTTACACACGCTCTATCTCTGATATTGAGCACTTTACCCCATAAATATAGCACACTTTAAGACTATATTTCTGCATATATATAGATATATATAGATATATATATAGATAGATATAAAGATAGATAGATAGATAGATCATTCACTTCCATATAGCAATTCAATATTTTATTTTGTTCTAACAAAAAATATTTTCTCAATAATTTGCTTAGTTGTTTTAATTCTCAGCTTCCTTCTGTAGAACCACATTTCTGCTGCCTCAAGTTTCCTCCTCATCTATAAGGAAATTTCCCAGGATTCACTGTCATATAGACGTAATGTTAGATAACAATTCCGCCCATTTTTCTTTTGTTTCTAACAAAACATTTTTCTGTTTATACTTTGCTTATATTTTGGAAGGCATTATTATATGTTTGGAGGAGACTATATACAGACCTTGTCTTTCAATCTAAGTTTCAATGTGTGTTTCATTGGTACAAGAACATGAACTATCTAACAGAATGTTTTTCCTTTATTTACCAATATCAAATTCCGTCTTTCCTAAAGTTGTCGATGACTCATCGCGTATTGAGTCAGTGCCGTGGCAAGTTGTATTTTTGATTCAGTTGTTTTTGATGGCAGAAAACTTACGGCAAGACACATACACCTAAATAAAGATAGATCGCTCTATTACTGAAAAGTGCGTTGGCTGTTTTCGGCGACGCTTTTAATCAATAGCTTTGACTTGTTCTAAATCAGGCGTATTATTCTTTGTTGTCGACCATATCACTTTGGATTGTCGTACACACTCGTTCAGAAAAATAAATAAAAGATAAAATATAAAGAAGAAAAAAAAAAGAAATTATTTCACTGGCAGCAATTCGAATTAGAAGCCAAAATCTGCAACTGATGAATGAGCCTGCAAGTAAAAGACCTCGAGGACAGTGTCTCTGAGAAGCCTTAAAGAAGTTTTCAGGAATTAGCCGGAAAGATGGAAGTCTCGGAAAAGTCTTAGAGAGTAGCAGACATTAGGATTAGTGAGAAGCCTTGAATAAATCTTGATTTCCTATAAAGAGAAGGCGGGACGGGGGCGTGAAAATGATGTGTAAATAAAAATAGGAAATAGTAGAATGGTGTGTGTGTGTGTGTTTGTGTTTGTGTGCGCGCGCACGATTACTAGTAAAATGGAACCAAGAAAAAATCGTGCAAAAACGAAATATGCAAAAAAATAAATAAATAAATAAAAATGAAGAACGAAACCAAAAGAAAAAGAAAAAAATTAACAAAGAAAAGAATGAGGAAGAATAGAAGCAAAATTTCAAGGCCATAGACGACTCGAAAGAGACCAGCGGAAACAGGTAGGAAAGATCTGGCAAGAGACGCTCATCTCAGTGCGATAGTTAACAAGCGAGTTTCGCAGAACCGATTCGCCATTCTCGTCAGTTTGGTCTTGAAAGCGTCCTATTAATCCTGCGGGGAAAGTTTGCATGGACATTAACGCCGAACGAATGAAAAACAGTAATTTTGTTTTTTATCGGATAGTTTTTTTTTATACCTATTTTCGCTTTAATTATATACAAAACCACGTAAATATTATTTTAACTTTTACATTCTAAAAACCGAAATAAAACTAATATTTCTTAACTGTACCACACTCATGAAGCAAGTTTTCAGCATTTTTCGCATATTTTCTCTTCATGAACTGCATGCTGAAAAAGTCCCGTTTTTTAAATGATTTTTCAACTTTATTCACAGGATAAGATTCTACTATAGCGTGAGATCTACCTGACCCGACGATCACGTGAGGAGAGGGGCACGACATACTGAGGTAGACCTCACGCTATAGTAACACCCAGGAAATTGCCCCATGAACTGAATGAATTACCAGTTAGCTAATGTATATTTCCACGTATTAGGCAACCTCTAAAAAAGAAGAAACCCATGGTAAATATTCATAATTTTATCTCTATCCGTAGTATAAGAAAAGCAAATGATATGAATTATTAAAATGAATCATTACGAAAATAACAATTTCATTCTGATGAGTTGTGCGAATGAAGACAAAAGTTGTATATTCCGTAGTGAGAAATAAAGATTTTATGGTATCTTAAATGTTGTTTCTGAACACCTCAAAAAATGACGTATAATGTATTTTTTTAAAACTTTTCACCCCAAGCAAGGCGAGAGTGCCACTAGCATGCAGAGGGTTACAGAAAGTGGGAGCAGGCGTAAAGACGTGTGAAAGAGGAAAGGATGAAGAGAAGGACGCGGAATAGATCAAGTCATCTGGAGATATCGATTGACATTTCATTTGAATACTTGAAGATGATAGCTATCAGGGAAGCACGTAAGAGGAAGGGAGTTCCACAGATGGGAAGTGCGAAACATGAAGCTATTGAAATAGCATAGACGGTTACATTTAACCGTTTTGACAGTGAAAGGGTGGCACTGAGATGCCGACCTAGTAGCACGTTTAAATTCATGCAGTTTGGGAACCAGCGAAAGTAGCTGGTCGGAGCAGTTACCGTGGAAGCATTTGTAGAAAAGACAGAGGGAGGCGACGGCACGTCTGTGAGAGAGCGACTGTAAACGAGATGGCAGATCAAGGCCAATCAAACTGCATATTCGTCTCTGGATTTCGTCGAGGACCCTAAGACGAGTAGCGGGGTCTCCAGACCATATATTACAGCAATATACCATGCAAAGGCGAATGGTTGATTTATAAATTTGATGGATGGACACGGGCGCTAAAAACTTTCTTGCGCGGCGGAGAGAACCAACTTTACTTGAAAGTAAAGTTTGCATGTTTTACTAAATGTTGTTGTCATTTAACACCACAATGATAATGTATTTTAATGAGAAATGTATATTGTACGTTATCTTAAATTTTATTATTTAATGGAATACGGTTGTCATATTTGGACGGGAGCTGCTCAGGCCTCACTTACCAGTCTCGATAGAATTCAGAAGCGTCTCCGAATCCTTGTGTGTGACAAATTATTTGCCACCCTCCAAACTTTGTCTAAGAGGCGGGATGTGGCAAGCCTCTCACTGTCTATCGCTACTTCCATGGAAAGTGCTCGGAAGAACTGCATTCTTTGCTCCGCCAGTTCTAACGTTCAGGTTACGACCCGTCAGGCCACTCACATTGTAGCGAACCACCCACATTACTTTCGCATTCTATTGGTGAGAAGAAAGTTTCACTCGATCAGCTTCATCTCGCAAACCACTGTTCTGTAGAACCAATTCACAAAAGGATTTTCTCCCGATCACTACAATCTTAATCCTTTCAAGTCTAGGGTTAACTATTATCTTCCTCTACTATCCGCATAAACTGCTTCTTAATGTAACCCACGACTGGCTTCTGCGTCTTATACAGGGTGAACCTTACTGTAAAAAAAAACCGCCTCCTCAAATGAATAAAACACACAGACACACACACACCCTACACCTTGCTTATGTCACAACACTCATTACTTCTACGAGATTCACCATTTGTCTCTACCTATTTTGATACTTACCTGGCAAAGGTGTGAACCATAGCCAATGAGGGTTTTAATGAGGTGTGGTTATCACCACCTGTGATGTAGCTGGGGCTATATTTCTCTTTATTTTAGAACCATGGGGATTCCAGCCAAGACGATTTTTTCCCGATCGCTACAATCTTAACCTGTTTAAATCTAGGGTTAACCGTTATCTTCCTCTCCTGTCCGCATAAACTGCCTCTTAATGTAACCCAGGACTGCCCTACCGGGCCTTATACAGGCTGAACCTTACTATAAAAAAACAAACAAAAAGAAAAATCACTACTATGAGAAATAATGATTGCTCTACAAATCAAGAACGAAAGATATGTTTACCTGACTTGTTATTGGGCATATCTTGCTCAGGGGAACTTTTACAAATTGTTGTGTAATCGTCGCTTGAATATTGCATATTAATGCGAACTCATACTCTTAAATATTGTATTTTAATATGGAATAAAGACGGAAAAGTACTTTCATTATATTTATAACTGTAGTACAGCATTATAATGTGAACTATTTCAACTAGAAATATTTGCATCGGCTGTTAGCATATATATATATATATATATATATATATATATATATATATACAGATACATACATATATATATATATATATATATATATATATATATATATTTATTTATTATAATTTTATCATATAGACAAAACCATTTTACTCACAACAAAGATTCAAGTTGGTTTCAGTGCATTTTAACTGCACATCTACGGGTGTGGGTCGAAAATGGTTATGAACGATCCTGTTTGTAGGCAAGCCCGGATGTAAAACGTCACTTCCTATTTTCCATTTTTTGAGAAGAAAAATGTACATACAAAATATACATAAAGTATCTGAGTGAAACAATAGTGGTTGTCTATATGATAAAATTATAATAAATAAATAATTATCGCTCTACTACCTGTATCGAGTTCTTTTTTGAATTAACGCTGCGAACGTTGGAATTTATATATTACTTTCGTTCTCATCGCATCGGATATATATATATATATATATATATATATATATATATATATATATATATATATATATATATATATAGTAATCCGTTGGTATAATCCAAGTGTGTCCTATTAACACAATATTAAATGTTAAAACTGACTCACAAAGAGTGCTCAATGTTTATTTTCATTCGTAGTTGAAAATGGTCATTAACTAATGCTATCTTAATTCCAATTTTACGAAATATTTTCCTCTGTTTAATGAAATAATTTAAATGCCCAAAGACGCAAGTATATAAATATATTATCATTTACATGCCTAAAGCGTCAAGTATGCAACTGACAGTCACTAACCTATGTTAATTTCTATGTCAAAACTGTCTCCCTTAATTTCCCTGCCTATTACACACACTCTCCCTCTCTCTTTCTCTCTCTCTCTCTATATATATATATATATATACATATATATATATATATATATATATATATATAATATATATATATATATATATATATATATATATATATATATATATACACATCGCACAATTTCGAATTAAGATACCATTTGTTAATGACCATTTTCACCTACGAATTTTAAAATTTAAATTTCGCAGGTTTTTTTCAAACTGTTTATGGTTTTAGGACATTTAAATGAGAAAATAACAATCAGTTAAAACCAGTATTGTAGTTCTGGTGCTTCTGCGTAGTGCATGCACATATCCATGTCTCTGTACCTGTCTGTGTGCGGCTCTTCTCCGCACACAATTTGTAGAGTCAGGTGTCTGTTGGAAGTCTACGATGGTTGTATTAGTATGTTGTATGTAAGAAGAAGGTGTATAAATATATTGTCAGTTACATGCCCCAAGTGTCAGGTATACAACTGACAGTCATTACACAATGTTAATTTCTATATTAATTTCAATATTGTTTCCCTTAATTGTTAACCTACCGCGATCCAAGCCGCAAGCATACTAGCCTACTTACCCTTGCTGATTAACCGCGGTTTTTAAGGTTAGGTTTTAGTATCTGTTGTATTAGACGGTCCCTATTTTGGACGGTAAATTGTAAGACTAAACGGTCGCCTTATACGCAGAAATAGACACAAATCATAAAGGAATGATGTGTGTATCACTAAATATTATCGTTTGAATTATCAAATGATCATATCCGGTGACCTTCATTGAAACATCTATTGATGATGGCCGCCATTTCAGGAACTTTAAGAGGAACGCGTCAGTGTGAAATGATGCTTAACAAACAAGCCTTGAATGAATTTAATGCTTGTTTCTGCCTCTAATAGGTGTGATCTTTTGTCGCACTAAGCTAAGTGAACATTTCAGAGCCGGTTGTGGAGCAATAGCTGACAAGCAAACTTAGCATACACTTACTACCGCAGTACGTCTTGGGCAAATTTTGATTCGCATAAGGTACTTTGTTAAGCCCAGGAAATGCCAGGTCTTATCACTGTTGTGCACTGATTAACAAGTTAATTGCGTGTTTCTAAAAAATTTTTAAGCAACGGCACACCTAGGAGCAGATGAAAATATCACAGAACACTTAGCAAAATGGTATATATTTAAATGCTATGAAATAAAACTATAGCTTTAAGACAATACACATATGAACTTACTTTATTTCAATATTTCTATTCAATTATTTGCTCAGCTTATTTAGTGTGAAACTCATGTCTATTTTTTTGTCGCGATTTCTTCAATGTTTGGTTAAGTATGAGATAAGCTAGACCCTCATTTCTTTTCCAGTTCGTAGTCTTTCTCGCTTCTTATTTTTGATGTTATTTAGGGTGAGAAGAATTAGAGAGCCGGCTGTGGAGCAATAGTTGACATGCAAACTTATCATACAATTATTACCTTAGTGAGTTTAGGACACATTGTGATTCATATTGTGACGTTCGGTAAATTTCAGGTCACCCCACCGTTGTGCACTGATTAACAGGTTAATCTCATAGACGATTACGACCGTAATCATTTTGAACTACTAGTTTGTGGTCTTGAGCCGAACTAAGCTACGCTTTTATCTTTCCTCCGTTGGCGTCAACAGCATTCTGCATAATCGCCCTACAGTGGGATCGTCCATAGTTGTTGAAATCTATCATGTTTAATTGTTTTACGGACATTAGTGCCTGCAACCCTTAGGAAAGCAAATGATGCATTCCAAATGTTAAACAAAATATGGAGAAGCAGAAAAAAAAATTCGATGAAAAACATAGAAAAGTGTGTGAAACAGTTATATAATATCGGCCCTCACCGTGTGGCAGTGTATTCCGGACAGTCTCTTCACAGATGAAGAGCAACAGAAATGTACCGTGGATTGAACGCGCGGGTAACCAGAAACTTTTTAAAGAAAAATGGAGAAAAAAAAAACGCTTGTATATAGAATCATAGCGAGGAAAGATATAGTGAAATCTAGAAGCGTAGAGTAAAGCAGAGATAAAACTACCTAACGAGCTGGCGTAAATGGATTGCAGAAGAAAGACAAGAGTTAATGAAAAGATAAAACATTGTTAAGAGATACAAAATATAAGTCTTTATAACGTATCAGGTGGCTGGACTTTATATTCATTATCCTTCTCCGTGACTGGTTGCCAAAGTCGGCTAAAGATCACTGTCTTCTCTGCTATTTAACCCATAGCTGGGGGAAACGAGAAGGGTTCATAGTAATGAAAGAAAAAAGGAAAAGAAAACGAAAAGGAATAAGGAAAGTAAGAAAATAAGAAATAAGGTGGATAGTAGTTTGGAATGAATAAAAGAAGGAAAAATATCGAATGACTGAAGGATGATATGAAGAAGAAAGGAAAAACACGAAAGAATGAAGGAATCACTAAAGGAATACATTGAATTGAAAAAACATCGAAGGAAATGCATGAAGTTGGGAAGAAACGAATGGAGGAATGAAGAAAGAAAAAGAATGATGACAAAAAAGGAAGAAATCAAAACAAGGTGAACAAGTAGGAGGAAAGGAAGAAAATAAAGTAGGTCAACGAGGAAGGCTAGAAAGAAAAGAAATGAGGAAGGAAATACAGACGACATGAAGGAAGGAAGAATTGAAAGGATGAATAAAAGGAAGAAAACGAAAGATGGAAGGAAAGACAGCAAAGTCCGGCTTGTCGGAATAAAGGAAAGAAATGAAGAATGTATAATGTGGAAGGAAAGAAGGAAGGCAAGAGGGGAAGGAAGAAATGAAAGGTTTAATGAAGTCAGAAAACGAAGGAAATGAAAGAAGGAAGGCCGGACGGACGGAAATCTCGGGAGGAGGGAAGGAAACGCAAGAAAGTAGGAAATGCCGCCTCAAAAAGGAATCATGGCAAAGATAAAACTGTAGAAGACAGGCGCTCCTAAAATACTTTGACAAAAAAGAAACTGAAAAATGCAAATAAATTAAAAATAACTATTAAAATAAAAGCGTGTAATTAAACATGTTTAATTGCGTGCCAGAAACCGATTGATCGAACCGCTCTCGTAAAAATATTCTTTCGAAATATTTGAATATTGAATTCTGAAAATAGAAAATGTAGTGTGTGAGAATGCTGTTCAATAGAAGCTGATGTCAGGAGAAAAATACCTGGTGTGAAATGCACAGGCGTGTTAATTTTCCGGAAATATGATTGTTAAGGATTGGGGTTTTCATTTTTGGAAAGATTTACGAAGATTTCTTACGTTTTAAAATGCTAAAATATTTACTGAATATATTGCGATTAAAATATAATGACGTGGTAAACTGGGAATCATTTAATAAAAGAGAAAAAAAAACTAACGTTTCACTTTTGATTAATAACGACATATCACATTACACTGTTTATCTTTAAATATGTGATTTAAAAAAGCATCTGCCGACATTTCAAAAGGCGTGCGAAGCACATACTCAGGTTATTGAGTATTTAATTTTTTATGATTTATCGACCCTTTTTGTGTTATTTAAAGCCGAAACATATTTCGGATTACAGGAGGTTGTCAGTTTTTCA
>OZ038483.1:31691576-31706576 GCA_964036315.1 Acanthosepion esculentum | reverse complement strand
AAATAGTTGGAGATTATATTTGTCAGGGAAACAGGAATAAGGAAGCGAGTTCTACAGGCGAGATGTGCGAGACATGAAGCTATTGGAGTAGAAGAGACGTCTACATCTAACAGTTTCAATGGTGAAGGGGTGGGAACGGGATGCCAGCCTCATAGGACGCCTAAATTCATGAGGCCTGGGAACCAGCGAAATCAGCTCATCGGAGCAATTACCGTGAAAGTATTTGTAAAAAAGACAGAGCGAGGCAACAGCGGGTCTCCTTAGTTAGTTCCGGCGTTCCCTCGTTTGCTGGGACCAATTTCCCGTCACTTAAAAGGAACATCATTTGCAGCGGTCGAAGTGAACATTACGTAATTTATTTTTTCCGTATACGAATTCTCATGGCCTTTGAACAATTTTATCTCCAACACTAGCAATCAACAAACAAGATTACATTCTTACATTGTTCACACATGCAGCCCACTCTCTCGTAGGTTGACTTCAACATCATTCCCTAGCATAGGTGAGTAATTGAAAGTGTAAACCATAACAAATATAAAAATAAAATGAAAATGTTAAAAAATTCCGTATCAGATATCCCGGCAATCTCCTTGTGACGTGGAAAGTGACTACTGTTTCTTTGTTTCCCGGAAACTCTCCGCGAACCGACACCAGCACACGTACCTTTGAGTAATACTGGTCTATATCACATTGGTTCAGACGGTGTTTTCCTCTACAAAAGGTGGACGTAAGTGGGAAGCTTGCCGCAGTGTACACTCTCTTTATTAAGAAATTCCAATAGACAGTCTGGTAGATGTAATTCACACTGATTAAACACGAAAAAATAAAATAAATAAATAAACAGGACGTCTACTCAAAAATGTGCATCCACTAAAAATAATGTATACAATAATAAGAACAAAAATATCCGATCAGATATAAAATATTAATGCCTTAGTATATATATTTTTTATTACTTCAATCTTTTTTTTATGGATAATCGTGTTTGAAATTGTTATATAGGAATATAAAGTGTCGCTGCCGACACTTGAGTTTGAACATAGATCGCCAGTGAGCAAATACAGGCGATCCCGTTATTGAATTAAATATACGACGTGATCATAGAGAAAACGCATATATGTAGGAAGTAGCTGACGACTAACGCTCTCTGTTTCTAGTCTATCCTCATCTAATATTCGGCTCAACATTTCTACTCCATCCTCTATTATTATACGGACCGCTATTCTCTACTCTATTCAATATACTATTTCTCTGTTCAGATCACTATATGGTTTACTATTCGAGCGAGTGTTATCCAGCAAGTACTATTAGTGCGAGAATGTTCGAAGGCGTCTGGCATCAGTATTGTTCAACGGCGTTACTATAGTTGTATCTGCGATTACAAAGTCTCTACTACAACGAGCATTACGAAAGTGACAACGAGTGTTTATTGGCATCACAAAAGAAAAAGAAGCTCAGTTTATATTTTAAACGGTCTGTATTGTCCCTGTCATCCTGCGCATTCGAGAAATCTTAATAAATATAATGTTCTCTCCGGCATTCCATACACGAGTATCCGCTATGAATAAAAAAAAAAAAAACAATTTTAGCAGTAATAAAAATGTCGGATGAAAAATAAATCCATTAATTCTTCTGAATATATATATATATATATATATATGTATATATATATATATATATATATATATATATATATATATATATATATATATATATATTTAAATTTGGCATTTTTATAATGAAGAGAGTTCGATGTCGGAGATATTGCATTTATAGATGTGGAGATATGAATGAACACTGTTTGAAGATCGGAATGAAGCGTAAAACTCTCACCATGCAGTGATGTTTCCTATGCCCTCACGCTCTCTCTCTCTCTCTCTCTCTCTCTCTCTCTATATATATATATATATATATATATATATATATATATATATATATATATATATATATATATATATATGCATTTAAATACAACACCTTTGTTGTAATGTCGTTTTACATGCTAACAATTCAATGTCTGACATTACTATAACTAACTAAGATGAAGTGATTTTTTTCAGTGTTGATGTGTGAATATTAGATGAAGTGTTTTCTGTTTGGATGCTAATCAGAAAAGTCGTGTATAAATTAGTAGTACAATACTGTAAATATATGTGAGTAATTATTCAAAGATGGGAATTACTTTTTTCGTTTAATAGCAAGAAAAAATGGTAAGATAAACAGAAGGAAAAATGATGGTTCTGCCTTTCAGACAGTTTTTTTTTTTTTTTTGGTTCGTTTTTTTTGTTTTGTTTTTGTTTTTTACATTGCATTAGCGTGCAGAAGAATAATATTTGGTTGTTTCACTAATATGATGGAACATTGCCCAAAACATAAAAGAAGCGAGTTCGGAAATAGGGGAGATAATTAGATACAACTCAGAAAGTTCCACGCGCCTGCGCATGTAGACAAACACACACACACACACACACACACACACACACACACACACACACACACACACACACACACACAGAGGAATTATTATAGACGTGTATCTATCGCTATATATGCATAATACAAAAATAGGAATATTCATATACATGGAAAAAAACCTAAATACACAAAATCTTATATTTTCATGCACATATAAAAATATTGTATATATATGTGTATGTGTGTGTGCGCATGCACGTGCATGTGCGTGTATTATGATTTAAAGTATATATATGAATATATTACGATATATGTATGTATGTATATACACATATATATTTACACACACACACATATATATATACAATACATATATATATATATATATATATATATATATATATATATATATATATATATATATATATATATATATATATATATAAGCAAAGCTGTTCGCATATGTATGTTGGCACATGTGGTTATTTGTGTATTTATATCGGAAAGTCTTTTGTAAATAGCCGTCGGCTTTATCAGCCTTAATATACCCTGATATAATTAGGGCCTTTATTTATTTTTTCTCACACATTTTCTCGTTTGGCAAATTTACTGATTTTTATGCATATATATATATATATATATATATATATATATATATATATATATATATTTTTTTTTTCTTTTCGTCGATATTCGCCTTGGTTCATTAAATATATATATATGAAAATAACGTTTTGAGATAAACAAGAAGAATAATGCTCTTCCGAACGTGATTGATAGAAGAACGTGTACCGCCAGTATCACAATGTATTCTTCTTTATCTTGCTATCTCTCCTAATCCTGTGCCGCCAACCATTTACACAAGTTCTTTTGGATAAGTTATTCGCTACTTTCCCCTGTCCACCTTGCCTACGATATGACTCGTGTGTGTTCAATTCTCCAGATCCACTTTATGATCTCTAGACATCTCGATTGTCTCGTTCTGATTCTGAGTAAGAGAATTGAATTTTCTTAGTCACATAATAAGAGAATAACGTTCAGTTTAGAAAAACAGGAAAAAGGTTATTCAATAAAACCACTCAGGGCATCGATCATGTTCACATCAAATAGAGGGGTTTCATTTTGCACCACGCGTCCATGACGGTATCCTTAAACGAAAACGTAGTATTGGGAGCTTGTTGGCTGGCAAAAGATAATGTATCAATGAGTTCTAAAGAAAGAAGAACAAAGGAGGCTATAATTAAGTGCATTGGATCACTCCTGGATCACGTGGACAATTTGAACGGGAGCAGAATCCTGCTTTAAAATATATGGCCACAACGAAGCCTTCCTCTTCATCGATGACTTAAAAACCCTGTTCAGTTTCTTTCATGTACCGTGTCTGTTCAGGACGTAGGGGATCATGGCTCCCCACTTCCTTCTTCCCCTTATAGTTCTCAATAAGTTTTGTCCTCATGCTACTTCCTCCAGTCTATGTTCTGCCATCCACTTGCTTAAACCAGCTAAGTAGGTCACGCGTTGCTTTCCCTTGTCTCTCTTTCTCTCTCTCCGCCCTGTGAGTATCAGATTCTCCAAGCTTTCCTTTCTGAATAGGTGCCTCAGAAGTATCAGCTGCCTCTTCCTGGAGTTAAGCCGGCATTTCGGTATAAACGGTGACATGGCTGCTGGCGGAATCAGCCGTTTTATCGCCGTCCGGCGACTCAGAATGTTTCTTTATCGAGGCCCCGAAAGACACGACACTGCTGAACTTGGACACGATCGACAGGGTCCCTTCCTCGTGCCAATGTTTGCAAGTGACGGGTTAATGCTAAAGATACGACTGAAAAGGAGGCGAAAATGTAAAAATTTCACACGCCACTTAAAATTGCGATACGTCGTCTTCCAACTTGTGGCCAGTA
Organism: Acanthosepion esculentum; assembly: GCA_964036315.1. Classification (NCBI taxonomy): domain Eukaryota; kingdom Metazoa; phylum Mollusca; class Cephalopoda; order Sepiida; family Sepiidae; genus Acanthosepion; species Acanthosepion esculentum. Next base: position 31,702,263 of record OZ038483.1, on the reverse strand, counting down.
AACGTGCGCATACACACAGAGACATATATATATATATATATATATATATATATATATATATATATATATATATATATATATATATCAATTATGTAGTGCTTGTTCAATTTATATAACGTAAATCATTCATACGAAAAACAAATAATGAAGCTAATTATATGGCAAGAATTTTAAAGAAAACTTACTTAAATGTCTACCTGATGATGGTCGTTTGAAACGATTGAAAGCCGGGCTAGTAGAAAAAATAAGACCTGATAAAACCGGAATTTATAAACAAGGATCATACCATTCATTAACGGATTCGAAGTCGATTGTATTTTATTATTAAATATTGTTTGCGAGAGTGATTCTTGCCATATAATTAGCTTCATTATTTGTTTTTCGTATGAATGATTTACGTTATATATATATATATATATATATATATATATATATATATATATATATATATATATATATATATATAGTGTGTGTGTGTGTGTGCCCGTGACGTCAAAATTGACGGCATGAAGGAATGTCTTATAAGTAATACGTATTGCATTGTAAGTAATTTTCATTTAATTTTGTAATTTAAAATATTTCGTTGTTAACATTAATAATTGAAGAGTCTAGAATTTCTAAACACCTAAGAAAAGATATCTGTATATTTATAACCAAAATTATGTTTACTGCAAAAGTTCCCAAACCACAATATTTTGTGTAAACTGTGTAAGGTTTGAGTGATCCCTGACTGTCCGTAGATTCAATCAACAATTTCAAAATCCTCTTAATTCTCGTCCTAATTCTCGTCCTACTAAGAGCAACGTATCATCAGATATTTTTAATTTATTTTTTGTTCCCCATCTTTTTTTTAATTATAATTTTTAACGTTTAAAATGAATTTCTAAAAAAGAAGAAAGTATTCTTGAAGATATTTCTGGCGTATTATATACACAAACCCTGTTCTATAGCGATACCAGTACCCGTCAACGGGACCAAGTTAACAGGGCATCGGGACGGTCATCAATATTTTGCACACTGACCCCCAATTTTACACACAAAAAACGTATATATATATATATATATATATATATATATAAGTGAACATTGAAGTCAACACTCAGAGGCGACAGGCTTTTTAATGCTGGACGCAATCCTCAGGCGGCCTGATGATTGCGTCCAGAATGAAACGTATATATATATATATATATATATATATATATATATATATATATATATATATATATATATATAACAAAAATAATTATTTACATTATTCGGACAGTTATTCTGATCTTCATTGCAATTATTCACAACTTTTCGGCCGTTGTACGGTCTGGCCTTCTTCAGGTGATTGGAATTTCGTACCGAACCCTGAATTTCGTCCATCGGGTTGGAATTTCTCTAGTTCTACGTGTCATGCTTCTCCTCGGTGGACGAAATAAAGAGTTCGGTTTGAAATTCCAATCACCTGAAGTAGGCAGGAGCGTACAACAACCGAAAGGTTGTGAATATGGCAATAAAGACGAGGATAACAGTCCGAATTATGTAAATAGCCATTTTTTTTACGGCATATGAACCCATTTTGGATTATTTAAATCCGAAAAAATGGATGTAATAATAATTCTGGATATAATAAAAATAATTTTTGCCACTGAATATTGCACTAGCAATCGTTTCCGAATATCAAAGATATCCACATATCGAAACATTGGCTTCCATCATGAGTGCAAGAAAAGCATTATTAATAAGTGGAAACAATAAAAGACCTGGGTGCAAAAAGAAGAATACGATTGCCATTGTGTTTAAAATTTTGAAGATCAAAGTTAAATGGAAAGTAAGAAGCCCAAAGAGAGTTCCACAGGCGGGAAGTGCGAGAGAAAGTAATGTTTGCATAGAATTTGCGCTCACGTCTAGCAATTATAATTGTAAAATGATCAGACCTAGCTGTAAATCTAGTACTGCACACTTCCAAACATTGCAAAGTGTTGCCAATCTTCTGCCCTTAACTTCGTTAATCTCACAATGGGCTGTACAGAAAGCTCGTTAAAGTAGTAGGGAAACCTGGCCGGAGGAGGGAAACTAAAAATCACAATGTCGTGTTTATTCCAGTGTTAACACTATTCATATTTATCTGTGTCGCTATCTACATATTACTTACTTTGAATTAGGAACAGGTATAAATCAAATATGGATTTGAAACGTTTATCAATCGAACATATTTTGCTTTGAGTAAAACTTCATAGAGGTTGAGGTATTTTTTTTATTTTTAATTTTTGTGTTGTTTCATTTTTTATTGGTTAGACTGACCTCATGTGAATATGATTTGTCAAGCAGCGTTCGTGCGTATAAAATATAGGTGTAGGTGTAACATACATATATATTTATAAGTGTGTGTGTGTGTGTGTGTGCGTGTGCGTGTGTGTGTGAATGGTGGCAATGCTATTCTGTATCTTCGTAAAATTTCCTTTCATTTTTTCAGGCAATTCCAGATATTTTATTATTTTGTTCTCCTCTCTCTCCCCCTCTCTCTCCCCCTTTCTCCCCCTCTCTCTCTCTCTCTTCCTCTCACTTAATTTCCCTCCGCTTAATCTTTCTCTAATTCTTTCAACAGCACATTTGTCTCCCTCACTTTGTCCTGATTCTCTCTCTCTCTCTCTCTCTCTCTCTCTCTCTCTCTCTCTCTCTCTCTCTCTCTCTCTCTCTCTCTCTATCTCTGTCGCGTTTTACCGGTTCGCATCAATAACATTTCCAAATTCCTCATCCCTTAAATCTGACGCCCCCACGTTTACATTCCATGGTTAGAAGAAAAATACACTTTGCGTTTAAAATTTCGATGTGCTTTTTTTTTTTTTTTTTTTTTTTGCAGCAATTTATTTCGTGAATTGTTTAATATTTTTGTTTCTTTCTTTAATTGCTTTTTTTTTTTAATCGGAAAGACGGAAATTGTTTTATTTCATTTTCTTTTTCATATATTTCCTAATTTACTCATTTTTATTTTTTTGGATAGCAGTTTTATTTTCCAGTGATTTCTTTTCTTGGAATGCCAAATGTTTTATTTCTTTGGTTTTATAAGGACTTCATTCATTTAAAAGCGTTCTATTTTTTTTAAAACACCGTTCTATTTTTTTAAGTAATCATTATTTTGTGGAAGAATCAATGAGATCGAAGGTGAAGACGAGAAGATTAACGAAAAGGCAATCACTCAGAAGAATTTTGTCTCTCGTCTATTAAATTCTCTATTTTTTCATATTTAAATTTCACCGAATCTCAAACGTCATTCTAGTAAGTTCTTTCTCCCAAATCCGGCATCGTTGACAAAATTAACCTGGCCGTAAATGGTTGTACCAGATACAAGAGGTTGAGCGAAAATGTAAAAAAAAGTTTATGGTACTTTGAAACTTTAACCGATCAACCAATCCAAGCAAAAAGACGGGGTTTCTGATAGTCGAAAAGAAGACTGCGCTTTTGTAGTCATGGTAGTGCCCGCAGACCACCCATCTATTATTAAATTCAGAAATTTAATTTTTAAAGATTTTCATGTATTAATATCTTCTTTTACGTGCCGTGTCCCTTCATAACGTAGGCGATCATAGCCGTCCACATCTTCCTGTCCTTTGTAGCTTTTAACCCTTTCAGCCCTGCGTTCCTGAACAATTTTAACCCTTCTGCCTTAGTCAAAATTCGCAAATAATAGCTATGTACTGTTTCACGGTATATATAAAAAATAGTTACAAGTAGTCAACCACCGTTCAACCGGTGGCGGGGCATAAAGTCGTTCCTCTCTACAACTGTTCAACCGGTAACTGGACATTATGTCATTTCTCATAGGTAAAACGGTGGTCAGTTTTGTCTTTCTCTTATTTCTCTCAAACTCTGGTCTACTATCCATTTACTCGGGCTCAAGTATGTTACGAGCTGCTTTCTTCTTTCCCTCTTTTCCTCAATCTGTCCTGTGAGTATCAGATTTTCCAAGCCCTCCTTCCACATTACTTGCCTAAGAAACTTCAACTGCCTCATCCTGGTGTTAAGTTTAAGTTTCCTTTTTGTTTCCATTTTCTCAACAACATCGTCGTTGCTCACATATTCGGTCCATGGTATCCTCAGCATCTTCCTGTAGAACCACATTTCTGTTGCTTCAAATCTCTTCTTCATCTTTGAGGGGATTGTCCAGGATTCGCTGCCATATAGGAGGACAGATATCACTTTTTTTTTTCTAACGAATTTTTCTTTCTCTGCTTAGCTTTTGGAATGCATCTTGGGCCATCCCAATACAACCTTGGATCTAAGTGTCGCACTTTACGTACTCTGTTAGAGTACTTACCAATATAAATTAACAAAAATTCTACCTGTCATGCTGCTAGATTATCCTCAGCGTCCTCATCAACATCATTTTTGTGATGTCAACGAACACTCGTTTGACACTTTTGCGGTGCCAAGGAATACTCGTTGTCACTTTCGTAATGCTCGTTGTAGTAGAGACTTTGTAATCGCTGATACAACAATAGTATCGCCGTTGAACAATACTGGTGTCAGACGCCTTCGAATAACACTCGCACTAATAGTACTTGATTAATGATAATCGCTCGAACAGTAATCAGTATAGTGATCCGAATAGAGACAGAGTATATTAAATAGACTAGAGAATAGTGGTCTGTATAGTAATAGAGGATAGACTAGAGATAACGATCCGTGTAGTATAGAGGATAGAATAGAAATGCCGATCAGTCTAGACGTCACGCGACTTTCTATATATCAGTTTCCACTATGGTCACGTGATCCACTTAATTCAATAATGGGATCGCCTGTGTTTTGCTCACTGGCGTTCTATGTTCAAACTCAAATGTAGGCAGCGACACTTTATTCATATATAACAATCATCATCATCAATAACAACAACAAAAATAGCAGTAATAGGAGCAACAGTGATTTTAAAGCAAGCATCCTTAATTCTATTTATGCAACATTTAGCCTGACAAAACCAACCAACCGATCAACAAACTAAAGAATGCCATTGCTTAATAATGAACGTTATTACTAGCGATGAGTTAACAATACATATTTTTTGTCACAGTGACTGTTAAATGTATTATCGTTCTTGTGAATAGGTGTAGTGTAAAGTATCAATATAGTTTTAAAAAAGGATCGCCGTGCTACGACTGAATCATAAGCATCAGCTGTGTTCATTATTTACATTATTCGGACTATTGTCCTCATCTTTGTCGCCATATTTATTACAACGTTTCGGCCGTTGAACGCCACGGCCTTCGTCAGGTGTCGAAGTGAACCCTTTATTTCGCTCACTGGGGTAGACTGTTCTAGTTCCACGTGCCATGTTTAATGGATGTCCGTTATCTGTTATCTCCTGTTAATTTTCATCTGAAAGATCTCCGCTGCCTTAACCGGGTATTGAACTCACACTGTGAGTGAACTCAAGGACACATGGCACAGTGGATAAAGGCGTTAGTTAGATCCAGTCACAGGACCCAAAGAGTGTGAGTTCAATACCCGGTTAATGCAGTGGAGAACTTTCAGAGGGAAATTAACAGGAGATAATTGATAACTGACATCCATTAAACATGGCACGTGGAACTAGAATAGTCTAGCCCATTGAGCGAAATAAAAGGGTTCAGTTCGACATTCCAACCACCCGAAGAAGGCCGGAGCATACAACGGCCGAAAAGTTGTAATAAATATGGCGACAAAGATGAGGACAATAGCCCGAATAATGTAAATAATGTACATAATACCTCATCACAGAAATATAGAAAGAAACTGAAAGGCCGAAACGTTGTAATAAATATGGCGACAAAGATGAAGACAATAGACCGAATAATGTAAATAATGTACATAATACCTCATCTCAGAAATATAGACAGATACTGAAAGGCCGAAACGTTGTAGTAAATATGACGACAAAGATGAGGACAATAGTCCGAATAATGTAAATAATGTACATAATACCTCATCTCAAAAATATAGACAATCAGCTGTGTTGTTAATAGTGATATGGATATTACGAGCTGCAGAAACGAAAACAAAGACATTTCTTTACCTCTTCCTATCTTTCTGCAACTTTAACATGACAAAAGGAACAAACAGACAAACCAATGACATTGGCATTTATATTATAAGATTATCTGTAAATTGAAGAACCAGTAGTAGCTCGGCGATTTTTTCTAATAATTTGACGCTTTACACTGATTAAAAAGAAATAATTCTAATTTCAGTATTCACCGTAAACTTTTAGGTTTATTTATAACTTGTTCTTTCTTACGAGAAACACGTAAACAATAACAATTAATGAACATATATTACGGAATATATTTCTAATCAATGACTGGGCAGTACACTTGGAACAATCCCGAAGTGCCTTGTAAAAATGACTAAATATTACTTTCCATTCTATGTTCCGTGTTCTTTCAGGATGTAGGCGATCATGGCTCTGCACCTCCCTCTATCCTTTTCAGCTCTCAAGAAGTTCCTTCCCTCTGCCACCACCCCCAGACCACGTTCTGTCATCCACTTGCTTAAAGCCGCTAGGTATGGCGTGCGTTGTTTTCCCTTGTCTCTCTTCCGCTCTATTCGACCATTGAGTATCAGATTCTCCAGGCCGTCCTTCCTCATTATGTGTCCCAGAAACTTCATCTGCCTCTTCTTGATATTAAGTATAAGCCTCCTCCTTGTTTGCACCCTCTCTAAGACCTCATCGTTGTTTACACGCTCGGTCCATACTAACCTTGGCATCCTTCTATAGATCCACATCTCCGTCGCTCCGAGTCTCTTTTTCATCCAAACAGAAGTGAAATAATTCTGATGAGAGCATTATTAAAACCAACAGGATTTTTGGGACCCGTTCAGGAAATTTTGAGATGATTATTGATACGACTGTATTGTATATAGTCCTATATTATTATTATTATTATTATTATTATTATTATTATTATTGATTGAGAGAGAGGCCTAATGATAACATGAAGACGGGGTGCTAATATTTTGAATTGAAAACAAAGTTTCTTCAGAACTTTTATATATATATATACGTTTATATATATATATATATATATATATATATATATATATATATATAGATAGATAGATAGATAGATAGATAGATATATAGATATAGATATATATAAGTAAATCCGAAATAGTTTGATTGATTATTGATTATATTCATAATTTTCGAGCTTTTGGTAATTTTCATAACATCTTGAATGGCAAAACATTTGCAGTTGATGAGGAACTAAAAACTGCACTTGGTGACTTCTTCGATATCAAACCGGCTGAATTTTAAATGGCTATCTATGACCTACCCTGCCGTCGGAAGCAGCTGATCGAAAATAACGTTGATTTTACTGATGTTTGATATATGATTTTTTTTACTGCATTGTATTGTTAACCTTGAGCACCTTATATTATTTAATCAATCAGTTATGTGCCATGCGTGATACACGCTTAGGCGATCATGTAACTTTGGCAGGATTTTTTTCCCGCAGTAGGTTGCCATTTCTTTATGGTAATCTCTCTTGATTCACCAAAAACAAAATATGAATACTCCAGTAAATTAAGATTAATTTAAAAAGCTAAAAAAATACGTATTCTTATTATCCCCGTAATTTTTTACTGATTTTTTTTTTCTCAAGTGCCAACTGACCTATTGACATTGTGTATAAATCGTTATGGCATGTCAAGAACGAAGCCTTTATTTCAAGGCAGCTAGGATGAGAGTTCTACAGAAGGGAAAAGTACCTACCTACTTCTTCCACCAACATTAGTGCAAAGTTTCCAGAGGCAGCTTCAGCTGAAATTTGCCAAGCATCTTTTCGGTGCAATCGAACACAAAGTCTTAATTTGATGTGCGGAAACCCGTGCAGCAGCGTGACATGGCGCACCGTTCAATATATCCTTTTTGGTTGTTTTATCGGAAATAGCCCACTTCTACCGGCCATTGCTGCCGATATACCGGTGAATTCTTGACCCTGCCTCACTTAGGAGATGCAATGTCTCGGAAACAGATCCGAAATCTCTTCTATATTTAATCTCCCTCCAAAATTGCAGTTAATCCGTCAATCAAGTCTCAAATTACAGTAGAAATGAAATGCTGGCAAACGTGGATTGCTCTCAATTGTCTTGTCAGTGTTCAAGCTTTATAGATAACCAATACTGCTGGCTTGTTTATATAGCAATTAATTACAATGCACTTTGTTTTTATACCAATTAATTATGGTGCATTTGGCCATGATGTAATGGTTAACGAGCTAATCTAGCAAAGGCTGCGGAGGTAGCATTGATTGAAGTTTTCCATTTGGCGTAGTTGAATTGAGAAACAGAGAGGGGCTAAAAGTCAACTACTGTTACAGTGTATATGTATATATCGTGTGTAGAAATATTGTAAGGATCAAAACGCACAAGGCCGAAATTGTATGTGACTTGATATATAATAGAGAACTAATGTATTTTGACGCTCAAAATCACAGTACGTCTCTTGTGGTGAAGGTCGGTTTGGGATCAAACTTTCGATGAATTCTACATTTAAAAGATCAAATTTAGCCTTATAAATATACATGTAGCGGTATGACGAATTTTTGAGGGATATATTCAGTGAGAGAGTTAATGTGGGTCGGTTAAGTTTAGACACGGTGGCGTAATGGATAGCGTTTCGGAGTGAGGAATCGGAGAGCCGAGTTCGAATTCCAGTCGGATCTATTATATTTACATACTTGCTAATACCCTTGGGAAAGGTATGAATTCTCTTCTCAGCAGGACAGACTTCTGAATTCTGAACTGTACGTAACACATACTATACGGCTAAAGTAAGGATCGTTCGCACTGACTCGATGATCCTAACCAAAGTCGAATGATAGTGAGTCCGTAGTACTCCTGGCGTGTCGGGATGTCTGCGAACAAGACAGTGAGAAATAATTTCCAGTAACACACACTTAACAACAAAAAGGATCAATAAACTATTGTTTGTTGGTGGGAATTGCCCATTCTTAAATCATTTCACCCCTTGCAAGGCGATAATGCCACTAAGAAGCAAGGGGGTTACAGAGAATGAAAGAGAATGAGAAAACTTCAGCGCGGAAAAAAGAACAATAAAAAGAAGAGGATTCAAGAAGACAGAAGATGGCGATTGGCGTTGCATTTAATTTTTTGAAAACTGTAAATGCCTTGGAAGCCAGAGATTGGATCCAACCGACAAGAAACGCAAGAAAAGATATTACTAGGGTAGAACATACGGTTGCATCTAGCTAGTTTAACAGTAAAATGGTGAGACCTAACTGCCAATCTAGTAGTACGCTTAAATTCATGCAATCGAGGCACCAATGGATAAAGCTCATCAAAACAACTGCCATGAAAATATTTGTAGTTTCTACAGAGGGAAAATACATCATGTCACTAGTGACTGAATTCGCGATTCTTTGGATTTTGTCAAGAATCTCGAGATATATACAGATATATGCGGTAATTGTCATCAGGTTATATTTCTAATTTTGCGCATGCGCGTTGTTTGTTTTTGATTTAGTTGATTGCACAGAATAGTTGGGCACCGTCTGTGAGAAAAAGAGCACCATGAAGCAATTCACTTCGCTAGAAATTTGGAAACGGCATACTGTACTACTTGGCATTCGCACCGGAAGATCCAATAAATATTTCAGTGTGTTTGGGTGTCAATCTGAGGACAGTGCAGAGGATTAGGAAAGTTTTCGATGCGTCTAAAGCGGATTACGCAACTTTTTGGAGCGATCATTAGTGATGGCTATGTTATGCCTCTATTCATCTTTCCGCAAGGCCTTAGCCGACATCAAGTTCCTTGGGGTGGTACTGCTAAACTGGGTCCACAGGGTGGCTGCTGGTAGACCCTATGTCTTCCAACAGGACTCTGCACCATGCCACACAAGGAGAACCTAGTCATAGCTGTCAGACAATTTCTGTGATCACGTCACCCTTTACATCTGACAACCTAACCATACAGACTAAAAACCCCACTGATTATTATGTGTGGGGCAAAGTGGGGCGAGAGACCAACAAAATTCCTTGTAACAGCACAAGATGAACTGAAGTCAAGGATTATGACAGCATTTACCAAAGTAAGCAAGGAGACTGTCCAGAAGAGTTGCAGGACATTCCGATGTCGTCTGGAGGCCGTGGTTGAAGCCAACGGGGATTTTATTAAATAAATGTACTTTTTAGTATTTCAAGATGTTTTTGTGCAATGTTGGAAAATATATCTTTTAAAATGAGATGTCAGTGTAATTTTGATTTCTGCCTAACTTAGACGACAATTTATCTATCGCAACCTGTCGTAGGAAAACCAGTTCAGATATTTTAGTAATATTCAATGCAGGAACAAAAGATAAATTTATAAATGTGCAAGATGGATTCTGACGAGAAAAAAAAATGTCTGGAATGACATAGTGAACCAACTTTCCTGTCAGTAGGACTCGGCAGTTGATTCAATATAATCTCCCACATTCTCAGTGGGAAAATCCGGTCCTCAAGAAGGCGTACTCATTTGCTCTCCTGGAAGTTAGCGTCAACCATGTTAATTCTTCTTCTTCTTCTTCTATGTGCTGTGTCCCTTCAGGACGTAGATCATAACTCTTCACTATTTCCTCTCCTTTGGAGCTCTTAATAAGTACTGTCTTTTTATTATTTCTCCAAAACTTTGTCCCACCATCCATTTACACAAGCCCTCTAGGTA
>OZ038483.1:31679076-31686576 GCA_964036315.1 Acanthosepion esculentum | reverse complement strand
ACAGAGCATATTAGAGAATGATGATAGCCGTAACATAACTGCTTGAAATAGACTATATCTATATTGAGGTAATTTGGGGTTTTGGGTATATATATATATATATATATATATATATATATATATATATATATATATATATATATAATATCTATCGTCCTAAAATTGAATTAGTCATGATTTTATTAATTGACAGTAAATGTAACGATAAAACAACATTTTTTCAAATACTTAAAAACAAATTAAATAATTAATAAACATACGCAAGTTACGACTGAATTTCATTTAATTACCTATTTGCGTTTTCTTTTTTCAAAGGTTGTTGTGGAGTTATTTCCACAATAGAACTTGTAGTCGGACTAAATGCGTACTAAATGGGGTAAACGTACAGAAACGTTAGGAACTTGTAATAAAGGGTTACGCAGAGTAATCGAGTTGTGGTCGTTGAACACTCACTCCTCCCACGACTACCTACTGACTCCTACTTATAATAGGTGGGAGCGTCTATTATCTAGACAAGGTGTCTTTCACTATAACAAAAAGCAATTCTTTTCTGCAACTGAATCACCCTAGAAAACTGAATTAGTTATGTGAATATAATATTGAAAATTAATCAAATATCAAAACTCAAAAACAAAAAAATCACTCTTATATTTAGATTTAACTTCTGAACATTACAAGTTAAATAAAATCATCAGAAATGTTTCGACTAGAAGTCGCTCTCTAAATCAGTGTTATTTCTCATCGTCAGCAAAAATTAATAAATAAATCTTCTCAGTCCTATTCATACTTCCCTGTCTCTTTCTAACTCACGAAAACGCTGCAGACCTTCCAAGCTCATGAATATTTTTTCACGATGAATAATAGAATAGTTCTTTTAATGTCGTTATTCAATGTGCTTACTACAGTTATTTGTTCAGTATTTATGATTATTATTATTATTCCATTTGGTATTGACGAAAAAACCATTTCTATAATATTTACCGTCTGTTTCCAAAGCTATTGACTTGTCTATTTCCGATATTAATATTGTCCCTCTTTGATTTTGGTATCTCAGAGACAACGTGCCTCAGTGCTCTAACTATAAATGCCACCAGCCAATAATTCATGCTCTTCTCTTTTCATTAGTCCTCTATCATTTAATGTCCCGATGGTAAAATCTTTAGATGTAACTGGAGGAGTTTAATTCTTTTTAAATAATTTTTCCAATTTTTAAAACCGGAGACGCCATTAACGTCTCCGCCAATATTTAAGTTAAGTACGACGGAAAAAAATTCAATTATTTTCTTAAACGTTAATCTAACATCATTTATAGAATCATTTCCAAAAAGCTTATGGTATGACAAAAATAAGGATTTCTTAAGAAAAAAAAAGAAAGAAAAAATACAGACTTTACATAAACAACCTTAATTCACTATGAGATTTCGTCGAACATTAGACAAATAAAGGTATCCATGAATCTCAGATTCTGGATTAGCTAATTGAATCACACACACGCACAGCAACACACACATGCGCATACACATGCATATATATATATATATATATATATATATATATATATATATATATATATATATATATATATATATAAAGACATTTTTATGTTTAACATTCTTTTTATAGATACAAGTATTTAAGTAAATGCTCTGTTTATAATAAACAGTATTAAATAACATTTACCGGCCTGAATGTCCGAGAAATTTTCATAGAAAATATTCGTCCTCCGACAGGATTTGAACCTGTATCCTATACGGAACCGTTATATAGCCTGACGTGCCATAACCGATTCGGCCACTGAGGATCGTTCGGTTGGCAAACTTCAAGCTTCCATGAATCTCTCACGTACATTCATAACTGCTCATGGCGTATCAAATGTAAACAAATGACGTCACACACACACACACACACACATATATATATATATATATATATATATATATATATATATGTGTGTGACGTCATTTGTTATATATATATATATATATATATATATATATATATATATATATATATATATATATACAGGGGTTGGACAAAGTAATTGAAACACTTGTTAAATTCAAATTATTTAATATGGAGTTGGTCCTCCTTCAGCCTAACAGACAGCTTTAATACGTCTAGGAATTGAATCATATAGCTTCCTGACTTCATCCAGAGGAATTTTCAGTCACTGTTCCATTAAAACCTTCTCCAGCTCTTTACGACACGACGGTGGAAGATAGCGGCTGCTAACTTGTTGCTCCAAAATGCACCACAAATGTTCAATATTATTGATATCTTCAGATTGGGGAGGTCATTCCATGTGTTCTAGCTCACTTTCATACCATTCCTTAACCACTCGAGCGGTATGTATTGGAGCATTATCGTCTCGGAAGATGCAGTCACTATCAGCGAATAAAGTCTTGGCCATTGAATGAACATGATCTCCCAAAATGTTCAGGTAATCTTTGCTGTTGATTCTACCATGCAGGGCAACTATTGGACTGGGACATTTCCATGATATGGCGGCCTAAACTATCACTGATCCACCACCATGCTTCACTGTTGGAAGAAGATAGTCAGGGTTGTAAGATTCTTTGGGCTGCCTCCACACATAAACTCGCCCTGAGATTGGGAAAAGAGAAAAACTGGACTCGGCCGAGAATATGACTTGCTTCCATTGGTCTGCAGACCAGGCATTGTAATCTCTGCACAACTTCAACCTCTTTTGAATGTTGCGAGTGGAGAGAAGAGGTTTCCTTACGACGGCTCTTCCATGCTATCCATCTTTATGGAGCTTACAATGAACAGTTTTAGTAGAAACTGGAATATTCAGATAGTTATTCAACTCAGCAGTCACTTTGGCCGCATTCGTCCGATGATTTTTTGCCACATTGCGTTTCAATGTACGTCAGTCCCTGTCAGTAAGTTTGCATGTCCGGCCCGAATTGCTACAGTTGCTGGAGGTTTTTCCCTGTTTCTCGAATTGCGTCATAGTTCTTGATATGGTAGCTCTTGAAAAAACAAACAGTTCAGCAACCTTAGTGATCGAGGCTCCTGTCATGCGAGCTCCAACAATTTGCCCTTTTTCGAACTCGTAGAGGTCACGCATTTAGCTTAAATTTTACTAAATTCTAAAATTAAATAAGCCAAAGACAGTAAATTAGATAAATAAACGTATTTACAATAGATATAACCTGCAATTACGAAGTTTTAGCTAAAGTTCTTAATATAATAGGTATTTGAAATATAGTAGTGGATTTTGCAACTGTTCCAATTATTTTGTCCAACCTGTATATACAAGTACAGGGTTGGTACAGATGGAATAAAATTCCGATAACCAAAAACACTATTCTTAAACAATGCCAGTTGTGTTGAAACAAAATTTTAATTTTGTAGTAATGTTATAACATGCATATGATATAATTTTGAATATATTTTATTACGACTTAGGCAGAAAATCACTTTTGCCAACAGTCCAGAAATTAGATCAAGACGTACTACAAATACAGAACAAGAACATTGAAACATTAAAAGAACAAAAGGTCAATTTATTCCCTTAAAAATATTTTTTTTTATTTTCCTGAAGAAGATCACGTGAGAATCACTTTTATTTCACTTTTAAATCACTTTTATTTCCCCAGTACTTTCCATCTCTTTCTGAGTTGCACTCCTTACCAGACCATCATCGGGGGTGGAACTGGTAAGGGGTGCATCTCAGAAAGAGATGGATAGTACATGGGAAATGAAAGTGATTCTAACTGTTATAGTACATTTCTCACCTTATTCAATGTTAATTTACGGGAAATTATTCGGGAATAGGAAAGGATTATTATAAAAATAAGCAGGCATAATGTTTGTAACTTACTCAATCACACACACATATATATATATATGCTATATATATATATATATATATATATATATATATATATATGTATGTATGTATGTATGTATGTATGTATGTATATATATATATATATATATATATATATATATATATATATATATATATAATATATATATGCATGTTTCATTAAAAACGACAGACAAGGTACTATGATTGAGCTTTTTATTTAATTTTTCTTGAGTTCGAACAAGAGCTTTCGTTACAGGACAAAGGGTGTGTAGGAACTGTCCAAATGTTTTATGTTTCCGGGCGCTTTCGGCTATACCTTTAGCCATTATCAAGGATGATTCGATTTTCAGCTTAATTGAGTGTGTGCATTATGTGTATGTCTTAGTGTGTAGTAGGGATGTTTTTAATTTCCGAATACGGTTGGCACATTAATGGCTTTGTTCGTAGTTAGTATTGTTAAGAGTTGGCTTTTTCTTTTTTATTATTAAAGCCTCCATTATTTTTAATTTTTTTTTTTGCAGATGGATGCAGTTAATATTTTTGTGTTTTCTACTAGTATATTTCTAATGTAGTCTGGTAAATTTGTGTGCGTGTTTAAATGCGTTCTAATGGAGCTGTGATCGGATAGGTGTAACGCAAGACGTCTGGATAAGCATGTAGTTGTGTAACCGATGTAATTATTCATGAGTCCGGTTTGGTCAGGAACACAGTTCCTTAAGGGGCATTTGGACTCATAGATAATGTTCGTTCCTTGTAATTTTGACTTGGCTGGTGTGTTGTTATTTCTGAGGATAAGGTTAGCGGTCTTGAATTTTTTATAGTAGATAATTAATTTGATTTTTTTATTCGGGTCAATTGGGGTAGTGTATTTCTTTATGTATCTTAGTGAGGATTCATCTTGTTTGTAATTCTTATGCATTTGGTTTTTGTAATAAATATGTATGTGATTTTTTACTGTGTTTTCACTATCGTTATTGCGTACTTTAGGGAGAAATAGTCTAATTTGGTGGTCTATAAGGTGGTTAGGGAAGCCGTTGTTGATTAGTGTTTGTTTAACATTATTAAGTTCTTTGAGGAAGAGTATTCGAGGGGATGAATTCTGGTGTGCTCTTTTTAGAAAGTTTTTATTACAGCTATTTTGTACCTAAGTGGACATTCGCTTTTATAGTTTAGGTGGCAGGAGTTTTTGCTGGTGGGTGTTTTGTATAATGATGTAATGAATGTGTTATTGCTGTATTCAACGAGGGCATCTAAGAATGGAAGTTTGTTTTTTCGCTGAGTTCATAAGTAAAGTTAAGGACGGAGTTTTTCTCAAATGTGGTCTTCAGTGTGTCTATTTCTTTAATGTTGTTTGCTAAAATAAAAATATCATCTACGTAGCGAACATATATTTTCGGTTTAGGGACTTGAGTAAATATCCTATTTTCTATGTGGGACATATAATAGTTGGAAAAGCATGGACCGAGTGGATTTCCCATACTAACGCCATTAGTTTGGGTGTAAATGTTGCCATTATGGTCATAAAATGGAACTTTGGTTGTGCATGCGTGTAGTAGTTTTTTTAGTATGGATGGTTCGATGGTTGGCGGAGGGATGGAATTATTAGTATCTATAGAATTGAGGATAATGTCAATAGTTTGGTCGACGGGGACGTTTGTAAATAAGTTTTCGACGTCAAGTGACGCTATTATACCTTGGTTTGGTTTTTATAAGGTCCGTCAACAAACTAATAACAGCTCACAACGCGGAAGAACGGTTCCCAGACAATTCAAAAAATAGTCGGAGTTACCAACCGGGATATTTATATGTAAAAAAACCCATAAAAACCCATAAACCAGGATACCCGCTACGACCAGTTATTTCCCAGATCCCAACACCTATCTACGAGCTATTAAAATTCTTGAACGACATCATCACTCCATACCTAGCCACCAATTACATCATCACATCCACTCACGAATTACTGCAAATTTAAAAATCTACAAAAAACAAAAACAAGGTATAATAGCGTCACTTGACGTCGAAAACTTATTTACAAACGTCCCCGTCGACCAAACAACTGACATTATCCGCAATTCTATATATACTAATAATTCTATCCCTCCGCCAACCATCGAACCATCCATACTAAAAAAACTACTACACGCATGAACAACAAAAGTTCCATTTTATGACCATGATGTCAATATCTACACCCAAACTAATGGCGTTAGTATGGGAAATCCACTCGGTCCATGCTTTTCCAACTATTATATGTCCCACGTAGAAAATAGGATATTTTTGGTCGTATCTTTTGTTATTTCGAATACCTTTTATTAGGTACCACCACTCAGTTTCGATATATAAGGTTCAAAATGAATTAGTGGATGCACAAATATTTTATTAATTTTAAGCTACAGAATTTTATTTTGACTTTTGATCATTATATGGTTGTAATCAGCGTGTCAGAAGTTTGCTTTAACATGTGCATTTGAAAATAAGACCTGATCATTATTTATGATTTTAGATTGTTTTGCAGTTTCCTCTTGGTAATGGTTACATAGTTTTCAGCTAAGGTTACATCGTTTTGCGTATAACAATACATAAAGCCAAAAAAAAATCACCAATCAACTAGTCTCTCACTAGCACCTAAATATACATTTGTAACTGCAAGACAAAATATGAAAGGCAATTAAATGGTACCTGTCTACAAAAGAATGCATATACGAACCTAAGATATGATAAAAGAAGAAGAAATATTAATAAGAATATGAGATGGTCGCCAGAAATGTAAATGCTACACAACAAATCGCTTGACAATAAAAATATGCAAACGGTACAACACTTTCAAAACATATATGGCAACACAAATCAACCCAAAACACTAATAATAACATGGAAAATGAGAAACATATAACAAAATGCCATAATTTCGTTTTTTTATACCAGGTTAGCCGTAGTAAACGTTTGAGCATCTTACGTAGAATAATAAACATAAAGCCAATTACATTGACCATAACAATTGTAAAAAGTTCGGCATATATATATATAAATATATATATATATATATATATATATATATATATATATATATATATATATATATATATATATATATATATGTGTGTATATATATATATATATATATATATATATATACATACATACACACACACACATATATAAATATATATATATATATATATATATATATATATATATATATATATATGTATAAAATGACAATTGGAAAAATCTTAGATTTTGCCGACGCGTTTCGTCTTCCGACTTTTTCAAGGCAAAAATGAAATCGAAATATCTCTGTTGTTTTTAGTTACTTTAAAAATCCAAATTTAAAAAGATAGACGCTTCTGTCCATGGCTTTTTTTTCTGATTAATGTAAATTACCTTTATAGTAAGAGAGTTTTTTTCCATGTCGACAATACAGTTAAATTCCCAGATCAATTCTGTGGACAAGACATATTGGTATAAAATGACAATTGGAAAAATCTTTCATTTTATACCAATATGTCTTGTCCACAGAATTGATCTGGGAACTTAACTATATATATATATATATATATATATATATATATATATATATATATATATATATATATATATATATATATATATATGTATGTATGTATGTATTTGTGTGCATATAAAAAGAATTTAATAAA
>OZ038483.1:31654076-31671576 GCA_964036315.1 Acanthosepion esculentum | reverse complement strand
TGGTAACAAAAATTGCCTATTACAACACAGTGAACCAACTTTGCAGCAGCAGACCTAGTAATTGATTCATTGTTATCGTTCCACTACATGATATTTGAAAACGTTAAATCAAGAAGTCGATTACTTACTTTCTTGGAGGCTAGCCTCAGTCATAGTCATGTTTTGTTTTAGAGTTGTTAAAACCAAGAAGTCATTTCTTGCCCCATTTAACAACAGATTGATAGGCCATTTTCTAGATCAGCTGCAATTTTGACTTTATCGAAATCCAATGCTAATATCGATTATATAATTACCGATTAAATTAAATTCTATAATTATCGATTAAACAATTATCTCGTATATCAATCTGTTGGTGTAATTTTGTAGATTTGATTTCTTGCCTAACCTATGTCTCCGACATGGAGTTAATTTCACTGCTAGGGCTACTGATCAAATTATTATTTTTATCATCTTGTTTAATCGATATTAACTCTTGAGCTTACATGAAGCGTGCGAGTTCAGTACGTAAGTCAAAAGTGAAATTGAAATACATACACTCTGGTCGAAAGAACGAATTAAGAAAAGAACGAACAAAGATAGTAAGAGATAATCCCACTAGGCGAACAGCAGAATCAAAATATTAAATCCCCACTAATGAATAAAGGATTCAGTTCAAAAGTTCAATAATATGACCGAATACGACGGGTCCGTAAGAATGTGGTGAGGTTACAACAGCAGAAATGTTTTGCCATAATTACCATGATACAGTTTGAGATTCTTCGGCATTAGGGTCCTTGCCAGATTTGCCTGACTCTTTGGACCTATATATTTCCTCTAACAGATTTAAACGTTCAGATTATTCAGAGCTTGGTAAAGAGTAACAGCTTTTTTCTTCTTCCGAAAACTGAACACAGTATGAAGAGATCGAAAAATGTCCTTCGAAACGAAGACTGTAATTTTCTATTAGGTAGTAAAATTTAATATTCAATGAAGAAAAGAAGACTTCTTTTTTAAAAATCATTTCACCCTCAAGCAAGGCGGGAATACTACAGGGAGTGAAAGTGAAAGTGAAAGAGAAAACTGAGAATAAGGAGGATTATATAAAGGACAAAAGATGAACGGGATTCAAGATGGAAAATGGCGATTGACGTTGCATTTATATTTTTGAATATTTAATTATCAAGGAAGCAAGTAAACGGAAGGGAATTCCACAGGGGGCAGGGAATTGCGAGAAAACAAACTGTTGGCGGGTACATTTAGCTATTTCAGCAGTAAAATGGTGGGACCTAGTTCCCAACACGTAAATTCATGTAGTCAAGGCAACTGGGGGAAAAAAACTCGCCATGGAAATATTTGTAGAACAGACAGAAGGAAACTACCTCACATCGGTGAGAAAGTTACTGAAATCGAGATAACAGAGGTATTTCGACCGAAGAATGTTGGAAATATGGACATTTTTTTCTGGGAAAAAAGGAGGTTTTACGAAAAGTATAGAAAATACAAATACATTCATGCAAACAATCAAATAGTGACGACGGAGATTATTTTGCATATATAATAAAGAAGCTTTGGTAAATTTGAATGGAGTACTGCTGCCAAATCTGGGCTGGAGATGCCCAATCCTCATTTGAGTCTTGAGAGGGATTAATTATTTTCCATCCTTCTACCCGTTTCCCACTGACGAAACGTTTCAAGCCTCTCGCTGCGCTATCGCTGTTTACATGGCATGTATTCTGCCGAGCTACATTATTTAGTCCCCCTGACCTTTACACCCGGAACCCACCATGACACGTACATCAGGGTCAACGATCCCCATTTGCTTCGTATTCCATTTGGACAGCTTCTTCCCAAAGAATCCCTGCTTTCTGGAACAGACTCCTAACAGGATGTTTTCCCAATCACTAAATTCTTGACCTACTTCAAATCTAGGGGTAAATCTTTCCTGTATAACCCAATGAACTCAACTTCTCGTCTTTTCTTACACTCATACAACGCCACGCGGTAACCCTCTATCTTGAGTGGCTCTTGGAGCTTGTATTTTATGAATATTAATACAAATAAGATCAAAAGCAAGAGAACCAGAGTAAAGCTGAGATAAACTATTTGATAAGTTTTAGTAAATGACTAGAGGTGCAAGGGCTACAAAGACTAAAAAAGGTCGTAAAGGAGCAACATTTAGAGAAATTATCAAGAAACAGTAAGTTACAAACGTCCATGATCGCCTATGTCGAGTAGGGGCAGCTCACAGTAAGAGAACATGAGGGCATACAACCTTTTTTTTTCAATTTTTGAAGTTAATATCTAATTTGCTTTAATACAACTTGTTTGCTTTGTTGAGTGGGTCTTCTTCTTCTTCTTCTTCTACTGTTGCTACTACTACTCCTATTAGGAAAGTAGGGTGATTCAACTCTACGGAAGTCTCATGGCGTATTTTAACTATAAATGTTTGAACTGGTGGAGCTAACAAACGGAGCTCATTTGAACATTTACCATGGAAATAGCGATAGAGTCGCGATAGGCTTGCAGTGTTGCGTCTGTGAGAAGAACATTACCGAGTGAAAAATACGTGGATTCTATAAGACCATGAAAGAGTGGAATTTGGTGACTGAACAGATTCGGTTCGCATATAGAAGTAATACTTCAGTTTTGGCAGCAATATTTTTTCTTGGCCATTGTTACAAATTTCTTTATGCAATCTGGTTCGCAAAGCATGTTTGAGGCAAAGATTATTAAAAATGCTTCGGTTTTTATTTAATGACAGTAGAAATTAATAAATTCATTGCAAGGGACTATTGCACGATCAAAGAATTTGTTACAAATTCAGCTGTGCCTTCCGTGCGCAACCTGAAAAAAAGGGAAGACGCGGAAAATTCTCCTTTTCACTCGACGACCCATTTGAAATTCGAAATATACAAACACCTATTTAAAAGTAGTAAAAAGATATCTGTAACCATTAGCGTTCCAAATGGACCTGAAATCTAACGATGCTGCATACTGAAGCGTTTTGGAACTTGCAATAAACCAATTGTTCGTCGTCCTTTGAAGTCGAATCACCTCATTAAGCAAGTCAACTGAGCAAAGCTCTATACGAAACTGGACTTCCAGAACGTTATATTCATGGAGTGAACGGCCCTGACAGTTGGCGAAATGGTTTCAGCCCGAAGAAAAAAAACTTAAGCTTGCTTGGGTAAGGCGATAGAAAGTAAGAGGAGTGGTTATGTTTTAGGCAACAAACGTACTGAGTTGAATGGCGCCTGAAAGTTGTACTATGGCGATAAAATAACATCGTCTGCTTACACAGAATTCTTCCTTAAGAAGACAGTAGTATATTAGAATAGCCTTTTCATGTAACGAAACTGCCCGCAGTTTTGACATAAAAAAATTCTACTCTAATTAAAAGAGAAAACAATTCGCTAAGACGAAAATGTATAGAAAGTGCTTTAATCGCTAGTTCAGCTACAGAATATTTACGTTCAGGTTCATACAACGTTTCACCATTCTTGGCTGATTTTCTGTTATTACAGCGTAGGGTATTTAATAACAAACATGATGGAAAGGAAAGAAAACGAATATAGATGGAATTGGCTAGATTGGCTAGATTGTAAAAAAAAAATATTTATTTAAAAAATTTTGAAGCTGCCAGCGTTTCTCGTTCACGCGGATATATAGTCACAACAACGTCAACAAACTCCGTCCTAACGAAAAATAAAAGTTTTTCACAAAATCTTTTTTCCAATTTGTCAACGATATGAAGTCTGTAATATCTGAATATTTCTTCATCTGGAATGTTTATATATATGACAAATTGGAAAAAAAATTTTGTGAAAAAAATCGTTATGTGAGGATGAAATACAGAAAATGCTTACAGCTGCTGAAAGGATCTTTCGAACACGGAATTTAAAGATAAATAAAGATAAACCAGAACACACCATCATTGGAAGAAGAGGCAGAAATACAGAGAGATGGAGACAAGTAAAGAAAGTTGGTTCAATGATTGGAGATTCTGAAAACATCATGAGAAGGAAACAGTAATTGTCAATATGGAAAAGCTTGATAACCTATGGATAAGAAGAGACAGAATATCCGAGAATAGAAGATTAAAGCTGTATAAACCCTTGGTGAAACAAGTTTTAACCTACAACTGTGAAACTTGGGGCCTTAACAGAGAAAGAAAAGCAAGAGCTAGACAGTTTCCACAGACGACAACAGTGAATTCTAACAGGAAAAAGGTACCCTAATAATATCTCCAAGAACCTGTACAGCAGATGTCAAGAATCTCATTTGTCTGTTCATTTTGAAAGCAAGATGGAAGCGCCTTGGACATATTTTGCGAATGAATCCAGAATGCTCAGTTAAAAAAACCCCTGGAGATTTACTTTGAAAAGACTGATTTTCAATCAGAGGTTCAAGAGCCACCATGCTCACAACGCCGAACCGGGACATCCAAAGAACAAGGCAGAAAGATTCAACTTTTCCTTTGGAGAAGTTTACAATCAAGGAAGATCTGCAACAAATCCGCAAACTTTCAAAGGACAGAGAAGGCTCGCAAAATATTGTCGAATCAGTAGACATTGTCACTGAAAATGAGAGAATGTGTTAATTCATGACCTCAAATCGAAACAGTTTTGATGATGATCATCATCATCATATATATATATATATATATATGTATATATATATATATATATATATATGATCGAAACAGTTTTGATGATGATGATGATGATCATATACATATATATATGTATATATATATATATGATCGAAACAGTTTTGATGATGATGATGATGATATATATATATATATATATATAGGTATATATATATATATATATATGATCGAAACTATTGATGATGATGATGATATTATATATATATATATATATATATATATACCTATATATATATATATATATCATCATCATCAAAACTGTTTCGATTTGAGGTCATATATATATATATATATATATATATATATGTATATATATATATATATATATATATATGATCGAAACAGTTTTGATGATGATGATGATGATCATATACATATATATATATGTATATATATATGATCGAAACAGTTTTGATGATGATGATGATGATATATATATATATATAGATATATATATATATATATATATATATATGATCGAAACTATTGATGATGATGATGATATTATATATATATATATATATATATATATATATATATATATATATATATTATCATCATCATCAAAACTGTTTCGATTTGAGGTCATATATATATATATATATATATATATATATATATATATATATATATATATATATATATATATACGTAGTAATCGGTTGGTATATAATTCAAGTGAATCCTATTAACACACTATAAAATATTAAATATTAAATATTAAAACTGATTCACACGTAGAGCTCAATGTTTTACAATAAACAGAACAATATATTTCATGCAATCGGAATTAAGATGCCATTAATTAAATGATCATTTTCACCTTGTAAAATTCAATTTACAGGATTTTTCAGACAATCAATGGATGATAAATTTTTGAAATAACAATAATAATATTATTTCAAAAATTTATCATCTATTGGCTGTTAAAAAAAATCCTGTAAATTCTTAATAGATAAAAAAATAATTTGAGGCAACAGAAATCTGGTTCTATAGAAGGCTGCTGAGAATAACATGGACGGAGCATCTGAGAAACGATGAAGTTTAAATTTTTGTCTGACTCTTTGGGTTGAGGAGTTATCATTACTTACAGTATATTCGGATCAATTTCCTCATCTTTGTTGTTTTTATCACAACGTTTCAGCCGTTATGCCCTCCGGCTTTCTTCAGGTGTATATCAATCTGTAGGCAATACTGAGGTGAACCCTTTATTTAATCTACGGTGGTAGACTGTTCTCGTTCTTGTTTAGGCATATCATTTTACTCCTTATTTCTGTTTAGTACTAGCTGACGTCCCCGATAATGCCCGGAAAAGATTATCCCCAGTTCCCGTTTTTATCACCTTTCTTCAGTTATCCAAAAGTAACAATTCAAAATAAGTAGCCCCGAAAAAGGATTTAGTGCGTTCACAGAGAATATAGCCCTTAAGAAAGCTAGTGTTAAAATAAATTTACAATAGATGTATAAATAAACTTATATATAGTTTCACAGTAGACCTGCAAATATATATATATACATATATATATATATATATATATATATATATATATATATATATATATATATATATATATATATATATATATAATTGAATAACATATAGATTAACAAAGGATTTACAGTACTGACAAATAGTACAATTAAATCATAAACACCCAGATGATTGTGTGTTTCTTACAGTTTCACTTTTTGTCGCGATTCGAATTGATGTCGTCTAATTAAACCGCCGAAATTAGAAGTAAAACTTAACGGGGAAGGTTACGTGGCTCATACCGAGTAAGGACGTTTGGATTTTTGTTTAAGAAGGATGTCTATTTCCACAGCTTGATTTTTTTTTTACACAAACGGTATATAGCATGAAAGTGTCCTTGAAACAGATTGTTATTCCACAGACAACAACAACGACCACAACCACTTTTTAAGGGTAGGTTGAAATATGAGCTCAGGTAAAGTTTCTGTTCGGAAATAAATGTTATTTTCCGTTTAAATGATCGAACGGATCGATTCAATTTCTTTGTATTTAATAAATACCTGGCAAATTTAATGATACACATGGCGAAATTTAAAACTAATTCCATATTAAATTAAATGCTAAACATAATGAACCATATGCGTAAGACCCGGCGGCGAGCTGAATCCTAGGGGCTCTAGCGGTCCCATTATAGATTTTTATATATAAAAAAAACGATTAGCCTACGAACAAACTGGATGATAGTTTAACATGTATGCAAAGTTTCATCACTGTTGGGATGGTAGTCGATATTTATTAGATGGCATACCTGTGAACGGCTTTGGTACGGTTTTCGTGCGCGTACGGGACGAGAACTCAGATTTGCTCAGATAGACAGAAATTGCCATTTATATATAGAGAGAATTCGCTATTTAATTGACTAGGAGTTTCAAAAAACAATTCTTTATTAAATGCTTAACTTCAGTTTCGCTTTTCATCGGGATTCGATTTGATCAGATTGTTATTCCACAGACAACAACAACGACAACAACCACGATATGCCTTTTGAAGGGTAGGTTGAAATAAATTCGAACCTGGAGAATTACATTGCACATGGAGAAATATGAACAGAAGAAACACTGAAGATGTGTAATTATATTTATGTTTCAAGAAATCACGTCGAATTGTATTTTTGCAATGTAAACACGCCATTCAAGTAAATATTATGTTGAATTAATGTGTTAAATAACGATTTGATTTAGAAAATAATCTGCAATTCGTTCAGATATTGTCTTCTAAATTTTAAAAATCGAAATGAGATCCATATCTGCCCGAAATTTATAAGAGTTATTATTTCGCAACACGTGTATCTTAATTTCTAAAAAGGTTGCGAGACCAATTACCTCCCTTGCTTAAACACAGTGAGAAACATGTAAACGGCGTTTCGCGTAAGACTCGGCGTAAGAGTGAGCTGCGATCTAGGGCACTAACAATCTCATTATAGATTTTTATAAAAGAAACGATTAGCCTAGTAAATGAATGTTAGTTTAACACGTATGCAAAGTTTCATCAACATACGTTCAAAAATTTAGGCGGAACATTGATTCAGACAAACAGAAATTGCCATATATATATATATATATATATATATATATATATATATATATATATATATTATGTGGTGCGGGTTCAATTTATATTACGCAAATCATTCATACGAAAAGCAGATAATGAAGTTAATGATATGGCAAGAATCACTCTCGCAAACAATTTTTAATAATAAAATACATTAACCTCGAATCCGTTAATGAATGGTATGATCATTGTTTATAAATTCCGGTTTCATCAGGTCTTTTTTTTACTATATATAGATTGTTCAGTTACTACTCGCCCGTTTCCACTGAGTGCAAGATTTAAGGAAAGCAAGTAAAAAGTCTACTTAGAACAAAATAGAGACAGTTCAAATTTCTGAAATTCATAATGAGGAAAAAGGGCTTGGAGAATTTGACACTCTCAGGGAATAGTGAATGAAAAAGAGGCAGACACAAAAGGCGAATTATGTACTTAATAAAATTGTGCAAACTAATCTTAGAGTAGGAAGGATGTGGAATTGCAAGAAGACAAAAAATGCTTACAGCTACAAAGGAAGTAGTGGAGGACAATGATCACCCATATCCTGGAGAGTCATGGCAATTAAAAGGAGGAAAGTTCAGTAAGTGATCGATCATATTCGGCTATTACACGATTTTGATATTTTTATTGAGTGAGAGATAAGTAAGCCTTAAAAAATGACACCCGTGTAAAACGAAAAGAACTCCAATACAAGCAAAATGGCAAACAGTTCGATAAAGGGTATACCAGGCACACGCATCACAGCCAAATGTGCGTGATAGAGTGACAGGTTTCGATAAAATCAGCGTATAAACTTTCAGATGGAGCCCATTTACAAATACCTTCAGGTTGGGTATCCTAGACTTCTCAGACAGTCTCCGACTGAAGGTGTTGAAAAAATTTCAAGATGTGGTCGCAAGTTTTGTCAGCTTTCTCGAGTCCTCTTGCTCCATTTGTTTCACTCCACGCACACACACAATCATATATATATATATATATATATATATATATATATATATATATATATATATATATATATATATATGTAATGAAATATATTTTTAAATATGCTATATTTATGGGTTAAAGTGGCCAGTATTAAGGATTGAGTCTATGTAAATATAAAATTTGACATTGATGTCAACATCCAGCGGCGACAGTTTCATGCTTAAAAGCGATCTTCAGGATACGGCTTGAAGATTGCGCTTAATAAGAAACAGACTGCTGCCGCTGGATGTTGACCTCAATGTCCATTGATATACAATTACACACACACACACACACACACACACACACACACACACACACACACACACACACAGATATAGATAGATAGATAGATAGATAGATAGATAGATAGATAGATAGATAGATTTGTGTGATTTTCTGCCTGAAATAGTTTGTTTCAAGATTTCGGATCAGGAAATGACAAGGCTGAATCGATCGGCAAAATCGATCGGCAATCGCTGTGAAAACATCTTTTTCCAAATCCAGTGCCGAGAGCTTGAGACTATTCTCTCTCTCTCTCTCTCTCTCTCTCTCTCTCTCTCTCTCTCTATATATATATATATATATATATATATATATATATATATGTCTCTGTGTGTGTGTGTCAGTGTTTGTGTGTGTGTGTGTGTCAGTGTTTGTGTGTGTGTGTGTGTGTGTGTCTGTGTTTGTGTGTGTGATGGTACATAAATAAATAACCGATCGAAAATGAAATAACATTTTTTGACCAACAATGATATATATATATATATATATATATATATATATATGCTAAAAAAAATCTTATTATGAAAATAGATTTTAAAAATCAAATACTGTTTCATAAATGCATATTTGTAAACATTAGTCATTCTCTCTCTCTCTCTCTCTCTCTCTGTTACTCCCCTCCCACTTTCCTTTTCGTTCTCTCTCTCTCTCTCAATATACACACATGGTATATATATATATATATATATATATATATATATATATATATATATATAAGATAGATAGATAGATAGATGTAAAATGTGTGTGTGTACTTTTTCATGGACATACACTAACTTCATATTATTGTGTGATATGAAATATGTGTACGATTATACATAAGTATGCGTACACCTGAAATATACTTCCTGCGGCAGAACGTCCCAAATCGTTCAGCGCTTAATAATGTCCCCTCTATTAAGGACCGACTTCGAAAATACATTCTATTAGTTATTGCAGAGAAATATTGCAAGTGCAGCCGTCGTCCGCTTGGCTCTTTCTATTTCTGTATAATTATATCAAGAGGGCACAGAAAAGGTTATGCCCCTTGCGTCTGACAGTGAGAGAAGCGTTGGCGTCATTTTGATTCTGTCTTTTCTTATTTTTCCCCCGTTCCTAATAAATATATAGGAACGTAGGAAATCGGCCTAGAGGCAAGTATTTGGGGTGGGACAAATCTGGATCTAACCAATTTATTATCTTTCAAGAACACAAATGATATATATATATATATATATATATATATATATATATATATATATATATATATATATATATATATATATATATATATATATATATATATATATGTACTTTTTATATTTTCCCTTTAAAAATGCTTATTTTATGATTTAAATATATATTTATTTATTTATGCCTGCAAATCTACATTTAACATTTTTTTATTGCTGTCTTTTGCAAAGTCGCTTATCACAGATTGAAACTAAGTTGTCACCACTTGTCATAACGCATTTCCCCAGTGCATGTGCGGTTTCTATAAATGCGATCCTTTGTAGTTCTCTCGTGAACGTTTGAGCTAAAATCAGCCCGATCTAGGCGTTAAATATCGTTTATATTATTAATGTATTTCTATAGACACGCCAGATGTTTGGTGCTTATCTCTAGAGATATAGTGACAACAAGTCTCATCAAATTTTCCGCTCATGTTTTTTATCGGAGAACAATCAGCATCCTGGACTGGAAAAGTCTTACACGAATTTCTAAGTCATCTTTTTCGATCGTAATGTTAGAGTTCTAACTATTCCATATAAAGGGTGTTTCATTAAGACGGATCAAAGTCAGCCGTAAATAAATCAGTGTTATTGGTGAAAATTTATTTATTTCTCAATTGGATCATGTTATTCAAGTCATTGCAATTATGGGTGAAAAATAATACCGCCCAAATGTCCGCCAAGGCTTCGACGCCACACTTCGCCATGGTCAAAATTTTTGATGACGTCTCTGCATAGTCGCTCCTCGACCTCATCAATATGCCTTATTATCTCATCCTTCAGCTGTTGAATTGTTATTGGCTTGTTGGCGTAGACCTTACTTTTCGGATGACCCCCAAAGGAAAAAATCTAAAGGCACGATCATGTTGGCCCATTAAATTTATTTTTTTCGACAGATGATGCGACCTGGGAACTTCTCATTGCATTTCTAGTGGGACGTCTATTTTCGGAATAGGTTTCGATAAGTTTAACACGTTGTTTTATTGTTAATCTTTCTATGGCTGAAATTGCCAAAGACATAAGTTGTTAAATCTGAAAGAAAAAGAAAAAAAAACATTAGACGCTTAAACTTAATTCACATTTAAAATCGGTCTAAGTTATTAGAACACCCTTTATTATGGGAATGACGTTAATTTTTATATTCTAAATGACTTCCGAATTATCGAAATTTTTTTTTTTCAATTTTTCATCTTTGCCCCTTTCTACTTCAGTGCGCTAATATGTTCCTCTTTTCCTTTTTCTGACTCTCAGATTATTCCATTATTATCCGAATTCGCCGATTCAAACCGGATTTCTGATCGTTATCACGAATGTGCGGATAACGTCGCGGAATGAATGCCATTTCATTTAGATTCATAACGCTCTTCTGTTCTCTTCAGTTCGTAATTACCATATAGTATTATAATTCTGTTTCCATCCGCCCTGTAATAGAATCCCTGTCCTCTGTCTTGAGTATATCGCGCCAATATGTCCCGTGAGTGTCAAATTTTTCAAACCCTCTTCCCTCATGATGTGCCCAAGAAATTCCAATTGTCTCTTTCTTATATCAATTAAAAATTACCTTTTTTTCCCAGTTTCTCTCAAATTTCGACATTGCTCCCTTGTTCAGCACATTGTGTTCTCATCCTCCTCCTATATAACCGTATATATGTCGTCTCAAGTCTGTACTTCATCTGCGAAGAGATTGGCCGGCATTCACTGTGGGCCATGTTCACCATAGTCTATGAATATAGAATCCAGCGCAGTACGTAATCTGTTCAATGAAACAACGCTAAAGATTAACACTCACGACTTAGACACTCCACTGAATCTGACTATATCGCCAATACCGCCAGCAGTTGTTCCGTAATTCTTCAGCCTTCGATATCAAAGGCTGGGAGTGAATATTCCGGTAAAAAATGGCCGCCTTTTATTTTGAGCCTTCTGATTGGTTTAGCTTCTATTGGTGAACTATAAAATGAGTCAGCTCGTTTTGGCTGGCTAGCTAGTACACCAAGGTAACCAAAAGCTCCAACATTCACTGTCATATAGGGGGACCTATATTACCTAACTTTTTAGTAGTTATTTGTTTCTTTTTCTAATGATTTTTTCCTAATAAATATTTTCTTTATAATTTGCTTAACTCTTGGAAGTCATATTTCAATATTCAGTTATTTGTACTCTGTTAAAATACTTCCAAGATATTTAAATTAATTTGCTTCATTAGGGCATTTTTTTGCATGTTGAGATCTTCCTTTTGCAGACAACTATACATTGCAATTGATGTTTAGTCCTTTCTTATCGCTTTCCTTCACTAAATTCTTTAGGAGATCATGCAAATTCCTTTCTGTGTCTGCTATCAACACTGTGTCATCTGCATATCTCATATTGTTAAAATTATGGCCACTAATAATGAATCCTCGTGGGATTCTCTCAGAATCACCTTTCTGTATAGTTTAAGTCCGGCGAGAAGGCACATCCTTGTCTTACTATTCTTTCTCTTTTTGTATATTGACAGAATTAATTTTCTATCTATATGCAGGCGGCTTAGTATAGGTTTTGTATTATTCTAATATCCTTTGCACACGTAATAAAGAAATCTAAAATCTAGTTTCAGCAACTCTTTACAAGTTGTTCACTTGGGATTATATGCAGTGAAAAAAAAAAAGAAAAAAAAAAAACAGTACCACTCTCAGCCCACCATCGATGTTTTTCAAATTACGCAAATTTTGGGATAATATTTGGGATAAGTAAAATTTGGGAAGAGGCCTATTATTTAATAATAACAGACTGATTTTAGAAAATGACAGGTTATTTCATCAGCAGGGAGGGTGATGGTCTTAGATTTTGCAAAGCAATGACTATTGTGTCTATTGACTATTTTCAAAAGGGCCACACCATCAATGGAGAGTACTACTCCAACTTTCTGAGGCAGTTACGAAAGTCTATGAAAGCCAAACGCCCAGGAAAACTGACTAAAATGCCGCAAAAACAAAATTAGATTTTATATTCATTGTTAAGCATTCATTGTTAGAAAGCCGGTGTGTTTATTGACAATCTATGCAGTGGAATCTCCCACCTCAACTGCTCCAAAGTAGGCCCAGATTATTTCATCAGCAGGGAGGGTGAGGGTCTTAGATTTTGCAAAGCAATGACTATTGTGTCTATTGACTATTTTCAAAAGGGCCACACCATCAATGGAGAGTACTACTCCAACTTTCTGAGGCAGTTACGAAAGTCTATGAAAGCCAAACGCCCAGGAAAACTGACTAACGGGGGCTTGTTTCATCAAGACAATGCTCCAGCATTCAAGTCCTTGTTTCTGTGGAGGTATATTCACTCATATTGCGGGCTTGTGTTCACGAGAGAGAACAGAATAAACAAACATATACAAAAACAATTAAAAAAAACATAGTAAACTGTATATGGTTATTTCATACAGTTTTGTTTATGTATTTGTGTGTATTAGTGTGTGTGCGTTTAACATTACAATTGTGATAAAGTTCGTGTGATAGAAGGGTGTAAGTCGCTCCGTAATATCACAAGTCCTATCACGGTGGGAAGTTATAGACGTGTTGTCATCATGACAGTCTTTGGTTGAAGAGATTGAATCTAACGATTCTTGGCGGGATGTCTGTAATTCCGACAGTAACAGTCCCTGCTGCATTCTGTGAGTAATTTAATTATTACTTTTTATTTATTTAATTTATTTTAAACGAGGTTTAAATTTTATTTTATTTTATTAATAATTTTCATCTCATTATTATTCTGTTTTCATTTGTAATAATAACAGTGTTCCCACAGCTTCAATGACCCCTCTGCTTGATTGCAGTTTAGAACTGGTTAATCACCTCCATATTCTTCTGATTTAGCCTCGTATGACTATCGTCTGTTCCCCAACATGATAAAACATTTGGCTGGGAACCAGTATCATATTGATGATGGGGTCATATCTGTTGATGTCTTTGACGATCAACAGGATGAAAGTTTCTTTACTAATAGGATTCAAGCGTTGCAAAACCGAGGGAAAAATCGTGTGGACGGTATGAGAGACTATGTTGAAAAATAAACTTCATTTGGTCACGTTCCATGAGAGTAACATAGTCAGGCTATGAACTTTTCAGCCGACACACGTACGAATAATTAATACATAATAAAAGATCATTACATTATGAAAGAAATGAAACAGAATATATTGGCTTGAAATCTACACTGAACTTCCCTCTCCATATGAGTAAATCTAAGTATCATGAAATATATTCCCTTACCCCATATTAAATATTCCCTTACCCCATATTAAAACTTTATTTTAAAGCATAGCTTATGTTTAAATATTTCGTTTTTTGCCTGTGTCCAGAAGAATTTTTAAATCGATTTATTGTTAAAACAGTTTGGTCTGATTAGACGAGTCCGAGGAATCGGTCTTGCGAAATAAAATATTACCATAGGTTTCTAAAGTCTCCACATCCATCATTATCATTTGCTATCTTCTTACATTGAGCTCTTTTTTTAAGCTTTATATCCTCTGTGGAATTATCAATAAAAATGATCAAATAATATCATATATATATATATATATATATATATATATATATATATATATAGTCTTAAAGTGTGCTATATTTATGGGATAAAGTGCTCAATATCAGAGATAGAGCGTGTGTAAATATAAAAGTGAACATAGAAGTCAACACTTAGAGGCGACAGATAACCGCAATAATAGACTACTACAATGCACGACTGACGCGTATATATAAATAGCCGAGAAAAATAACAGCACTAGTTGCCTGACGATTGCATCTAGCATGAAACAGACTGTCGCCTCTAAGTGTTGACTTCTATGTTCACTTTTATATACATATATACATATATATATATATATATATATATATATATATATATATATATATATATATATATATATATATATGTCAAACAGGTTGGGTAAATAATGTAAACATAGGTCGATTAATTTTCGTTGTGATACTTTTACGTAGATTTAGAAAACTGAATAAGAACCAATACTATTTACGAGATGAAATGACCTTTAAGGAACTGTGTCCCTGATCAATCCAAACTCATAAATAATTATATCGGTCGTAGTATGACATTCCTATCTAGACGACTAACCTTACACATACGGGACCATAGCTCCATTAGGACCCGTTTAAACACACACAAAAAATACCAAACTCCGTCTGAAACATACTAGAAGAAAATGGAAGCTTTATCCACATATAAAAAAGATTTAAAATAATGGAATCCCTAATAAGAAAAAAAGTAAAAGCCAACACGCAATAACATTAACTACGAATAATGTGCTGACAATGTTTGAAAAATAAAACATACCTATATCAACAAACACATACATAAAATGCCCACACATACAGTTAAATATTAAAATTGAAAAATAAATATCTTCCTTGATAATGACAAAAAAGAATAGCCCAATGCGCTCGGATATGTAGAACACTTGGACAATTTTTACAGACTTTGTGCCCATAAAAAATATATTTGTACGAACACAAGACAAATTAAATAAAACGCTTAATCCGGTCAGTCGTCTTTAACAAAACATGTATAAAAGAGGGATTGCGGCAAAATATACAATACATATATATATACATATATATATATATATATATATATATATATATATATATATATATATAATTGTTTATTTAAAAATTATAACATAAATATGTTATAAAATCACTACAAAAATAGCCATTTTGTTTCAACACCTCCGGTGTCTTATCAAGTGACTTGTATATATATATATATATATATATCACTTTCAGCAATAAAAAAACGTGATACAAAATAAGTATATTTTAATATACGACTAGAAAATAAATATCTTACCATCTTTTATTAGAGATTTTTATCGGATTCCGTAGAGTCTATTTCAGGTGAGATTGGAAGAAATATTTTCTTGCCTTCAATCTTGAATTGATTCTTTAATTATTTTTGCGCCTTTTTTTCCTTTTCTGTTTTTTTATTTCCTTTCTGACACTCCATTTATCTTTCTTTTCATCGTTTTTATTTAATATCCACCCTGCGTCATTTTTTTAATGCGCTTCTTTTTTCTTTCTTTCTTTCTTTTTTTTTTTCAATTTTTTGTTTATCTAGAATTTATCTTCCATCATCGGCCGATATTTCATTATCTTTTCAGGTATTTATTTTTATTCTTTCTGTATTTCCGTTCACTCTTTGAGAATGTACTTCGTTCTTTCTGAATCTTTATTTTTCACCGTCTCTCCTCATCTTAAATCTATTACGCTCTTCATCTTCCTTTGTTGCGTTCTCGGATTTCTTCGACTTATTCGTCTCACGCATCTGAAAAAAAAATGATTTTCTTCCGATTTCTTTTGTATTGCGTCTACAACACATATCAATCTTTCTTTCTCCTCTGTTCATTTCTCTTCTCGATTGACACATTTGTTTCTTTTCCTTCCTCTAACTTTGTTATTTTTTATTAAGTTATTCGTCGTTTATTCTTCCATGGTTTTATTGTTTTTTGTTGTTCTTTTTTCTTTCTTCCATTTCTTTTTATATTTTCTTTCTTTCATTTTCTTTTTCCTATTTATGTCTTTGTATAACCGTCTCTTACTCGTCTTTCATTTCTTTCTTTATCATTTTACATTTTTCTTTTTCCTTATCGTTTTTTTTTCTGTCTTCGTTTTTTTCTCCTCCCAGCTTTACGTGCTTTATCTTTCTATTTTCTGCCATTTTCTTTATCCATTAAACTTCATTTTTGTTTTGTTTTTTCTATCTTTGCGACATTTTATCTTTATCCCTTTCTTTCACACAACCTCCTCTATAGACACACAGAGGCATATATATATATATATATACATATATATATATATATATATATATATATATATACAACTGTGTCTTTGTGTGTATATATATATATATATTATTACATATATATATACATGTCTGTGTTTGTGTGTATGCATGTATGTATATATATGTGTGTGTATGTATATATATATATATACGTATATAAATATATATATATATTTATATATATATTACTATATATATATTACTATATATATATATTACTATATATATATTACTATATATATATAAATGTGTGTGTTTCTGTGTATTAAGGAAACTCCATTTTTCAATGACAGATCCATTATTTTTTTTACGAATTCAGTTCTCTTTCATATTTCTTTCCCGCCATTTCAATTTACGGACTGCAGCCAGGAAATAAGACCTTCATTGAGTTTTAGCGGGTTTCTCTAGAAACTGGTTATAAAGAAAATCAGATGACACGAAAAAAAAAAAGAATTGTAATCAACATTC
>OZ038483.1:31594076-31649076 GCA_964036315.1 Acanthosepion esculentum | reverse complement strand
TCTGAAACACTCCCAACTGTAAATTTCCACTCATTTAACTTTAAGCCACATGCCTAAGGATACCTGTCGTTAATATAAAATCCTGGTGATTTATTTAGCTCCAGCTTATAGATATAGATATGTATATGTGTTGGGGGGGTATATACACGTACTCAACGTTCAATTATTGTCAATTATTATATCAACTTGCCTATCTTAATTACAATATGCTTAATCATCTGCCACTCAATACACACGCAGACACACAAACACTTATATATATATATATATATATATATATATATATATATATATATATATATATATATATATATAAAAGAGGGTCATTCAATAAATAAGGTGAATTTTTCGGTATAAGAAATTCTAATACTGATAGAAGCTTAATTTTTTTTATTTTTCAACGTAGTCTCCCAGCACTGTCACACACTTTTCCCATCTGTGCACAAGCTTCCGTATTCCCTCAGCGTAAAAATCTTTGGACTGATGTCTCAGCCAGTCGCTCACAACACTTTTGACTTCATCGTCACTTTCAAACTTCGTGCCTCTCGTGAACGCTTTCAAGGGACCAAACAGGTGAAAGTCTGAAGGGGCAAGGTCTGGGCCGTAAGGGGGATGAGGGAGCAGTTCCCAGCCCAGCTAGCTCGTTGATGGTCTGCACCGTTTGGGCTTCTGTGTGAGGCCTTGCGTTGTCATGATGCAAGATGACTCCTTCTGACTGATGACCCCTGCGTTTATTCTTTATGTCTTTCAAAGACCTTGCAATGTCACCCACTGTCACCCTTGTGTCAGACTGAATGAGGTCATTGACTGATTCGATCAACTCAGGAGACCTCACTTCTGTAGGCCTCCCAGGCCTGTCTTCATCCTCAACACTGCTCCGTCTTTCTTTAAACAATATATCCCACTTGTAGACATTTTTTGGCTGAAACATGTGGCACCATACACAGTTGGCATTCTCCTATGAATTTCAACTGGTTTGCACCCTTCAGCAACCAAAAACTTGATAACTGACCGCTGTTCAATCCTGGAGCATGCTTCTTGGTCGGCCATTTTTGTTAATCGCCAAAACTATCAAAGTTTTTTTTAATCTGAAAAAGAAATTAAATCCATATGAAAACGAAGTAAAACAAAAAAAATAAAAAAGAGTAAGCTTCTATCTGTATTAGAAGTCCTTATACCGAAAAATTCACCTTATTCATTGAATGACACTCGTATATGAATACAAAGGGAAGAGGAAATCTATACATAGTTTTTAGCATCAAGTATATATTTGATAGTTATTCAAAATTTTTCAATTTCAGAGCGCTCATAATATATTCATCAGATTAACTGAGATGTGTAGGCATTTAGATTACGTCATTTAGTATATTCAAGAAAGAAAAATTAATGTCTAAATGTCCATTCATTTCAGTTAATCTGACGAATATTTATGAGCGTCTTGAAGTTTTAAGATACGCTTTTCTTGAACACAAATTTTCTGTGGATGAACTAGCGATTAAATCACTTTCTATACATTTTCGCCTCAGTGAACTGTTTTCGCTTTTAATTAGGCTAAAAAAAATTGATGATTTGTTTTGTAAAATATCCCCTTCTTGTTCATATAATCTTTTATTTAAACTCCTTGAGGTTTCTCCAATGTATTCTTTCTGACAATCATTACAGGTGATAGTGTTATCTCCCTCCTTCAAGTTTTACCTTATTGTTTTGTTTTGTATTGATTAAGTTTTTTTTGTTTTAATCGTAGTTGCGACAAATTTTATATTGAGTTTATTTACATCTTTTTCTAAAGTAGTTGTGATAGTATTAATGAGTAGGACAATATATTTCTTTGATTCGTTGTGTTTCTCAGGGGTCTGATATATATATATATATATATATATATATATATATATATATATATATATATATATATCATAAGGATCACATAAAGCCACACAGAAGAAACCTCCTTTGAGATAACACATTAAATTCTTTACTATCAAATGGAAAATGGAAAAAAGTTCCTAATTTCACGAACGTTACCTTCGTTTGGTTTGGTTTGGTTTGTTTTACGGCACATCAACCTCAATTGGTTATTTAATACCAACAAAACTTTTATTGCGAGTAATATATTTTTCTTCAAAAATCTATTTCTGGGAATAATTTTCCTTGAAGAAATCTAAAGCTTGCATTTTTTTTCCCAAAGAATGTATAGCTGTGTCTATAGCTGGTATTATTTTTTAAGTATTGCTGATAATAATTTTTCCTTCAAACATTATTGCTGGTAATAATTTTTTCTATTACAAAGTATTTCTGGTATTAAAACCTATTTTGACACAAGTTTGGGTGTTAACTATTTGCCCATAGCTGGGAACCTAACAGATGCTACCACCCCGGGTCATGGTGGACATGGGAACACCAACAAGTAAGAGGTGGTTCCACGCTCCTCAAGACCTCCTGATCAGAGGCCTTGCTGCTGAACGTAGTTTATCGTCTTACCCAGGACGCAGATGTAGTTCCTCGTCATACCCAGGACGGGTTACCGTCGTAGAAAAAAAGCGACCTCTGCCCATTACAGAAAAAAGAAGATTAATAAATAACCCCCACACAATAAGTAGTAAATGCTCATTAACATATACTTCTTTGTGTCACTAATCTTCTGAAAAACTAAAGTAACCTCCAAATATCCGCAAACCATATAACTTAGGATTAACACCTTTACCTCCAACTTTCGTCATTTTTTTTTATACAATTCAAAATATGCTGACGTGTACAGTTTCTAATGCAGACTTAAATTACCCTAGTGTTTTGAAAAATGAAGAACACACCGATACAGACGCCTTGAGGCTAACACGTGACGCTCACCCAACAAAAGACATAGAGACAGGCATACATCAGGACTGAAAATAAAGACGTGACGTCGACACAACGAATGAAAATTAAACAAAATAGAGTTTTAAAATCAAAACAATACCGAAATAAAATTTATTTTATTTCTTTTCTCAATTTATGGTAAGATATACATGTTCTAAAGTTTCCGGTTCTCTACCTCCCTCTCTCTTTCTCTCTCTCTTTCTCTCACTCGCTCTCTCTATCTATCTATCTATATCTCTCTCGATTTCACTCTCTTTCTCTCTCTCAGTATATATATATATATATATATATATATATATATATATATATACATACATATATATATATATATATATATATATATATATATATACATACATACATATATACATACATACATATATACATATATATTTATATATATATATATATATATATATATATATATATATATATATATATATATATATATATATATATTGAATTGGACATAGTCCGACAATTTATTTAAAGACATTTATGCTTAAAAAGAACGTTAAACATATCATAAATATCTTTAAATATATATATATATATATATATATATATATATATATATATATATATATATATATATATATATATATATAAAAGAAACTCCATTTTTCAATGAGAGATCCATTAAGTTTTTTACGAATTCAGTTCTCTTTCATATTTCTTTCCCGCCATTTCAATTTGCGGACTGCAGCCAGGAAATAAGACCTTCATTGAGTTTTAGCGAGGTTCTCTAGAAACTGGTTATAAAGAAAATTAGATGATACGAAAAAAAAGAATTGTAATCAACATTCTAATAAATACTTGCTCGTAATGGGCAGAGGGTTGTGAGGGTATAAATCTTAAATAGGCAGTGAACGACAAGGACTGCCAGTTTTAGGCGGTCACCTGATGATTGCGTAAAAGCATATGAAACTGGCAATCCGAGTTGGTCACAGGCCACTTGAAATTTGACTTAAAAATATATTAAAGCTCAGCTATTTATTATGGCATTGGGCACTCTTTTCTAGTGTGCAACCTTAAAGCAGACTCTTTTGGGGCTGCTTATTATTATTTCTAATTATATATATATATATATATATATATATATATATATAGAGAGAGAGAGAGAGAGAGAGAGAGAGAGAGAGGGAGAGAGGGAGAGAGAGTGAGAATAAGATTTATTTATAGTAATATTTTCAGTACGTGTATTTTTACAGAGAAATATTAAAACTAAAATCGTGTTACTTACAAGAAGATGTACAGAAAAAAATTGTTTTACTCTTTTTTCACTTTAGCTGGTTTCGGTTTTAGTTTTTCAAAAAATGTTTACTGTTTATATTCCCACGTGTTGACGCCTGTGTTTTGAACAAATGAAAATAATCAAGGGGCGTTACTGGCTTTATATGTCGCATAGAGTAAAGAAAATATCGTAGAGAAGGATGCCTCTGGTTTATGCAATGAACTAAGTATCGGTTTAAATTTTGTTGATAAAATATTTCTTTATCCATACGCTTTTGTTCGGTGGTTTTGAGTCGTATTGGTAGAATAGGAAGCTCTTAAAATTTAGCAGATTTCGTCCTCCGCATTCGTCTATATGTTGGCTAAGGGGTATTTTTCTGGTGTGGGTAGCCCTAATTTGTTGATAATGCAATTTGACGGAATGTCTGGCCCGTTTGGCCCGTGTAATGTCCGTCGCAACTTTTATATGTTGTTATGCATTTTAAATTCTCTGAGTTTCACGAGAAATCATTTTTAATTTGATTTGTTCATTTGTTTAAAACACGAGCCAAATCTTGGGAAAGAATAGATAGCTACACTCTGAAGAAGCTTCAGTCTAAGTAAGTTATTTTCTATTTAAATAAGTGTGACATTCTTGAGATTGTAGTTGTGGTTGGACTTATTTCCGTGTGTAACTAATGCATTTAATAAAACCTTATGTTCGAGATCAAACGATTAAGTCAAAAACTTCCGTTATTTAAAATAAATAATTTATTTAAAAAGAATAAAAAAGACACATAAATAATATATCAAATTAAAATAAGATAATAAATAATTATATATATATATATATATATATATATATATATATATACACATGTATATATATATATATATTTATATATATATATGTATGTATGTATTTATGTATGTATGTATATATAAATAAAAAGAAAGAACAGTAAGATATATAATCCGGTGTTCTTATTGATATTTTTTATTTTTACAAAATAGCGCTCAATGTAAATTTACAAAGCATTAATTTTATAAATTAACTGATTTAAAATATTTTTTTCGCTACACAGTAATGACCATGTTTCAAAAATGGAAGCTAAAAACTTCAAAATTTAATTTTGTAAGTAAATTAAAAACATTAGTTCCATTTCATCCTCAAGCGAATTTTGG
Organism: Acanthosepion esculentum; assembly: GCA_964036315.1. Lineage (NCBI taxonomy): Eukaryota > Metazoa > Mollusca > Cephalopoda > Sepiida > Sepiidae > Acanthosepion > Acanthosepion esculentum. Next base: position 31,643,826 of record OZ038483.1, on the reverse strand, counting down.
AGTAACTTATTTTTTAAATTTACTGAATTTTAACCGCACAGAAAAATTCATAATTCAGTGTTTCCAAGGATACAGAGAAATCCAGTCGTTCAGACAATGGGTGGTAGCGTGTTCATTTTTATTAACTTTTGTTGTATCAGTTATTAGTTACGTTCTAAAAAGGGGTTAAGTTTAAGGAGGAGTAGCGATGTATTTTTCCACGAATTCTGATATCCGTTAAATGCATGTCGTCTGTTTTTTTTCAATTTTCATTGTTAATGGCAAAAAATTCTTTCGGCATTTTTCTATTTGTATACTTAAAGATTTTTGGGGGAGTTTAGGTTAGAATATGTTTTATTTAATTACAAATTTAACATATTTTCACTTTTAATTTTTAATAGACTATGTTTCTTTTTAACACAAGTAAATGTAATAGAATTACTTACAGTATATAAAATTATTTTTTCATATTAAATATAAGTATGTATATTACCAGGTCACATTTTTTTATAAATTTTTATTTTTAAATATTATTTAAGGAAAATTTTTGACAATGACGGCAAAAATAGCTATTTCATTTTTCTGATTCATATTTTTTTAATATAAACCTAGTAAGATGTAGTTTTCCATGTATGCACAAATGATTTGGGTAATTTATTGGCCTACATATTCTAGCTTTTCTTATTAATCTCTATATTACTGTAGGTGTTTTATTGGATTCTTTTTATTGCTAGAAGTACTTTGAGAGAGATGTTTAGGTTAGAACACGTTTTATTTAACTCCAATTTTAAAGATGATTAGGTTAGAATACGTTTTTTTTAACTAGAATTTTAAAATATTTTCACTGTTAATTTTAATAGACTATATTTCTTTTTAAAACAAGTATATGTAATAGAATTATTTACAGTATTAAAAAATTATTTATGGATATGAAAAAATTATTTGATACACACCTATATTTAATATGATAAAATAATTTTATATACTGTAAGTAATTCTATTAGATTTACTTGTTTTAAAAAGAAATATAGTCTATTAAAATTTAAAAGTGAAAATATGTTAAAAATGTAGTTAAATAAAACGTATTCTAAACTAAACTCCCCCCAAAATCTTTAAGTATTACGCGAATCATTCATACGAAAAGCAGATAATGAAGTTAATGATATGGCAAGAATCACTCTCGCAAACAATTTTTAATAATAAAATACATTAACCTCGAATCCGTTAATGAATGGTATGATCCTTGTTTATAAATTCCGCTTTTATCAAGTCTTTTTTTACTTCTAGCTTTCAATCGTTTCATACAATCATCATCAGGTAGGGAAATATATATATAAATGGACATTGAAGTCAACACTCGGAGGTGACAGGCTATTTCATGCTTACGGCGGCCTGACGATTGCGTCTAGCATGAAACAGCCTGTCGCCTCTGAGTGTTGACTTCAATGTACACTTTTATATTTATATTTATATTTACATACGCTCTATCTCTGATATTGAGCACTTTAACCCATAAATATAGCACACGTTAAAACTATATATATATATATATATATATATATATATATATATATAAGTGAGATGTTATAGTTGTTCTAAAGAGAATAGCGAAGCAGCAAACGCTTTTCGTTTTAATGTGAATATTTTAAATATATATCATACTTTATTTTTGCTTCACGGTTTTCGGGTCTTTCGAACTTTATCAGGCGAAGAGAGGTTATTTCGACATATATTATTTAAAGGAATTAAAGTTTCCTTATGTCTTCCGATGTTTAGCCATTGTTTTTTGTGTGTAGCAGTAATACCAATTTGCATAAACATCTCTCGAATATTCAGATCGTTAGACGAAAATAAATGAATATACTGTTTAATATATATATGGAGCGTCTACTGAAATATGGGTAACCTCTAGAAATAACGTTCAAGTAATAAAAACTGTCGGATTAATAAATAAAAAGCCATCGCTTCTTTTGAAAACACGCACACACACACACACAAACATATATATATATATTTAGTTTACGAAAAGCTAGGTAATCCGTATGGGTAGACCTTAATGTAAATCAGAGCTAATAATTTAAATAAAAACAGACCACTTTAAGGTTCCATATAATAAATTATTTCACCACAGCCCTTTTAAAGGACCGCGGATCATCAGATTTTACTTCCAAAGGTGGAAACGAAAAATGAAAAGAAATTTACACATTTTTGACGTGCAGTAAAAAGTATATGTAAATTAACGAAGTGAGGAAGTGAGGGGGGAGAGAGACATGATTGAGTTAGATGTAAAATTTCTCTTCTTTCAAATTTAAATTTTTAGAGGAAATCCAGACATTGACACATTAAATCGGTTAACTTAACGGAAGTTATATATTGATATGGAAGAGGGATAGGACGAAAAGGCATAAATAGAAAGAGAGAAAGAAGTTGTGATAAAGTGTCATTAACTTTCTTTGGAATGGACGCTGTTGTTTTGCTTTACTTTGAGATTCATAAATATTATAATGTTTGATATAAGTTTGAATGTTTAAACAATCTATGGAATTTAATTATATGTTTGTTAAATTTTTTTTTAAAAACTTTATTACAAAAGTTTTGGGGATTTAATATGAAATAATCGATTAGAAAAATATTCATAGAATTTACATTAAAACAAAACACAAAAAAAAATTATTTTCAAATATAAGTTTACTTCTAGTTATAATTGATTATTAAGGTGATATCTCTATCAGTTTGAATTTTATTCATGAGTTCAATTAGTGACTATTTTTAGATTGGTAATTTCTCTTACTTAAAATTTAGTTTTAAGTTAATATGGAGTGATATATATATATATATATATATATATATATATATGTATATATGATAAAATAAAGTTTAAAAGGATGCTACATTTATGGGTTAAAGTCCAGAATATCAGGGATAGAGCGCATGAAAATATAAATATGAAGGTGTTCAATGAAGTCTTGCACCGAGAGGCAAGAGTCTGTTTCATCCTAAACACCATCGTCAGGCATGACGATTGCGTTTAGCATGAAACGGACTATGCTCGCTGGGCGTTGCCTTCAATGTACGCTCGGAAATTTCTTACAATTAACAATAATACAATTTTAAAAAGATATTTCGGATTACATCTATTCTTTCGTTGATCTGTTACTACCTGGATGTAAGAAACAAATATATTCTCATACCTGATGATGTCTGTATGCACAGACGAAAGCTTGTAAAAAAATTAAAAAAAGACGTTATGCAACTGGAATTTATAAACAGGGATCATAACATTCATCTACAGGTTCGGGGTTAATGTCATTTATTAAATTTGTTCGCGAAGATGTATTCTCGCCATTTATATCATTAAATTCAATATCTGTTTTTTGAATGAATGATTCATGTAATGTAAATTGAACTACACCACATACTTTATATATGTGTATATATATATATATATATATATATATATATATATATATATATATATATATATATATATACTTTGTTGAATATAACAGACAACGAATGTCTGTTATATTTGATTATGAGCCATACCTCAGATAATGATCAAACATAATAGACATTCGTTGTCTGTTATATTTAACAATATATGCTTGCATAATGATCAACTGTACAATACACTAAATATATAATTATATGACAAACGTACCGATAAGCTATAGTTTTAAATAAGTCCCCACCACCTTCCACTTAGGATACAATCTTTTCCCTGTGAGCAGGTTTTCGTAGCGCCGCCCACGCGACGCCAGCGTATCCGACTACAAGAAAGAAAACTCTGACTTTAGAATTTCAGTTTTTCTGTTTCTGACCAGTCCTGTATATATCGGCTCTTCATCTAACTTAAATCTAATATAAATATGTCTCCATTAACCATGTCCTGAAGAAGGTCTATTTGACCGAAACGTCTGACGTCGACAGAATAACAAAAACAAAAACAAAATAAAAACAGTAAACTCACACATTCGGATTTTGCTTTGTCTTGTCCACATCTTCATCATAATTATATGAATATAATATATCTCACATAAAGTGCTAGAGTAAGTGAAACCCTCTTCGATGTAATATAACAGATCTATTAATAATTATATATATATATCACCTGTTGCTCGACACGGAGGTTCATGCACAACGCAATGTTCAGGTGTCGGATAGAGACTGGCCGTTAGCTAATTTAGATTTTAATAAAGATATCTGGTTAACGCAATGCTGAAGCATCCCATATATTATTCGGAGATTACAGTTTGTTTTTAGATTTATTTTTTTTAATGCATGTTACATTTAAAATAGATGAGATTTTTAGTTTATACATATGAAGTAAATGGGGAAAATATTTTATTTTATAAACAGAGATTCATGGTATTCATTACAAATGTTTTTGTTTCTCTCTCTAATATATATATATATATATATATATATATAATTATATAAATATATAATTACACACACACACAAACACACAGACATACACACATCTATATATATATATATATATATATATATATATATATATATATATATATATATATATATATATATATACAGGCCTGTTCTAAAATTCCGAACTTGGATTCTCAATCTCCCTGGTTTATTTTTGTCACCTGGTTAATATTAATAAATGTTTTTCGTACTGATTACATCGGTACGCTTTCGTTTGACTTTGTTTTATTAATCAACTTATCTACTGTATTTTATTATATATATATATATATATATATATATATATATATATATATATATATATATATATATGTGTGTGTGTGTGCGCGCGCGTGCGTGCGTGTGTTTGTGTATATGCGTGTGTGCGTCTGTGTTTGTGTGTTTGTGCGTTTATATATATATATATGTATATATATATATATATATATATCGCGTGTGAGTGTGAGAGAGAGAGAGTGAGTGATTGGGAGCGAGGGAAACAGAGATTTTAGGATGGAAGCCGCTGGACTCAACGCTGATTTTATAGGAACAAGTAATGCACTTATTAACTTTTATCAAACAAAAATTTTTTTTTTTTTTTTTTGCTTATTTTCGGATGTGCTTGTTTTTTTTTTCTGTGCGTGTGTGTTTGTCTGCGTGCGTGTGTCTCAAAAATGCTGTGGGTGGGCTTTAAAATTTTAAAGTTGAACATATAAAATATGATGTGACATAAAAGAACCTTCCCCTTTGCCTTAATCTTTTATCAAAAAACAAAAACAAAAAAAAAATTCATGGTGACATTTTTCCGACCTGTTAATATCAAACTGTGATTTCTTTTTGCCGACTTCATTGGCCGACTGAACATCAGATAAAAATATCTCGCAAAAAAAAGGAAAAGAAAAAAAAAAGAAGAAAGGAAGTGTAATGTGCCGTCTTAAAAACCCGAGACGTTTTGACATTTTAAAAACAATGCTCCACGTGTGAAAATCGTGATTAAATTCGATGATATTTAGACAAATATATTTTATTTCGTTTTTTTAATCATTTGAAAGCAGAGAATCGCTATGCAAGATTTTGTACAGTTGGTAATTGTCGTATAAACACGAGCTTATATATGTACAAAATATCTATTTAGAAACATCTACAAAACATATTGGGTTGATGCGTGGTCACATCTTTTATTGCCTTTAGTTTTTGTCATTTTCTTTTTTTATTTTATAATGATAATAGTAATGGTAATATGAGCCGTTTCCCTATAAGGAAATATTTAACATTCATTGACCGAGCAGCCAGTACTCTTTTAGCTTGGTATTTACAAAATCTTTCTCTTAAAACAATTATTCAAGAAAATGTACTTTTTCAAGCCAGTTAGCTTTTATTGTTCTTTACAGTATTAATTGCGGTTCCCGTCCTAAAGTTTTCATTTGAAGTAGTGTGAAATGTCAACATCTTCATTATGTGATTATGTTCCCTTGAAGTTACATGTGTTATCCATTTCTGTTGTTGCTGCTGTTGGCAGTCCTCAGGTGATGTGGTTTCTGTTATTTGGTACGAATCATTGTGAATCTGTATCGCCAGTCCACAGTGTTCAAAGAACGATTGCCAAGACCCCAAGGTTGCGCTCGCTCGAAGCCCTGACATTTTAAAACATACCGAAAATAGATAATGGGAATAAATAAAATCGCATCAGTGAGTGATTGGGAGCAATAAAAAAAATCTGACCGAGGTTAGCCGACATTTAAATACAATGGCCAAATAGCAACCAAAAAAGGTGCGGGTTGAGAAATATTTGAATGGTACTAATCAGGTTTTACTATCGAAATGATTTTGTGATCTAAATTCAATTTCCATAACGTTGTAGATAGCGCGACACTGATGTTTCCGTGAGAGCCCAGTCCGTAACACATACAATGTTTAGACAAACAAATCTAAAAAAGTATAACTAATATTTAATATATTTTCTGTTTCTTGGTTATTTTATACTTACAATTTATTTAAGTAAATGCTCTATTTTTATTTAAATAGTTTAATTTAATTTAATTTAGTTAATTTCAGTTACCGGCTTGAATGTTCGAGAAATTTATAAATAAACAGAAAATAAAAGATAAATAAAATTTCATTTGCAATGGCTCGTTGCGAAAGACCACGTCTTTGAAGTTCAACAATCCTGCCCTGTTTAACTTAACTTAACTACTTAAATGTTACTCTTAGCTATTTTAAAATCTTAAATTTAATACTGAAAATGAGCTACATAGATGTCTACACGCCTGAAGCTATGAGCACACTGACTAGTTCTAAAATTTTTGTCCAATAATTTGTTTTTTTCACACATGGTCATATCTTTAGGACAAACCAAAAAATCCTCTTTTCAATGTTTGTTTAAATTAATCAATTAAAAGCTTAAAATGTTCACTTGTTTGTTGATAAATTACATTTTCTAATTAAATGTAAATGTTTCACAAATATATTTTGATTAAAGTAACAGTATTTTATATTTTTTTAAGCCTTTTGTATCTGGTCTTCAGATTTTGACCAGGAGTGTAGATAAACAGAACATATATTAAATAATTGTCGGACTTAATCCATTTTATTAAATGTTGTCATTGTTTACGTTAAGGTATGTTTCGTGAGCAGAAATGATCGAATGCATGGTTGTCAGCAAATGGAACCGTCCAGCCAGTCAAAGATGAGTCCAGCGATTTGGAGAAACCAAAATCAAGCAAGTACAAAAATTTAAATATCTGGGAAATGTTCATATAAATAAATCCCCAAAATTCGATGGCGCATTTGGGATAGCGAAATGAGTCTTCCAAAAACTAGGAAAATATTAAAAAAAAAACAAGAAAACAGAAGAATTTCGTTAGAAACAAGGAAAAGGCTACTAAACTATAATGTAATATTGGTCCTCCTATATGTCAGTGAATGCCAAACAATCTCTTCGCAGATGAAGAAGAAACTTGTCTGTAATAAGCTTTGCAAGTCACTTGGTAGCTTCGAGATCTAAAAACATTAATCAACTTGTCAGCGATAGTCATACTCATTTAATGAGTAGACGGTCCTCATGCATGCATCTACTTTACTTATATCTATCTATCTATCTATCTACCTATCTATCTATCTATCTATCTATCTATATATATATATATATATATATATATATATATATATATATATATGTATATATATATATGCGTGTGTGTGTGTGTGTGTGTGTGTGTGTGCGCGCACGCGCGTGTGTGTATGTACAAAGCAGTCAACATCCAGAGGCGAGAGCTTGTTTCATGCTAAACGCAATCTTCAGGCCTGAAGATTTTGTTTAAGCATGAAATAGCCTGGCGCCTCTGGGTGTTAACTTTTATATTTACATAGTCCACTTTTATATTTACATACGTTCTATCCCTGATATTGGGCAATTTTACCTATAAATATAGCATACCTTAAAATTATGTTTCATCACACACACATATATATATATATATATATATATATATATATATATATATATATTAATGTGAACACAAAAGTCAATACTGAGCGGCTATAGTCCGATTCATGTTTGAACGAAACCTTTAGGATTCCCTGAAGTGAGCGTACAAGCATGAGACTGTCTCTGTGTAAGTATTGACCTCAGTGTCCACATTTGTATTTACATATGCTCTGATATTTAGTACTTTTATCCATAAATATATATATAATATTTTATTACATATATATATATATATATATATATATATATATATATATATATCAAAAACAGAGCAAATAATTATTATAATGAAAACGAATACATAAAGACCATGGCTTTAAGTGTTCATTTTCATTATAGTAATTATATTTAATTTTATATATATATATATATATATATATATATATATATATATATATATATATATATATATATATATATATATATATAACACATAGAGGTAACAGACTGATTCAGGCCTGACAATGTTCACTTTTATATTTACACACGCTCTATCTCTGATATTGAGCACTTTATCCCATAAATATAGCACACCGTAAGACTATATTTCTTCATATATATATATATATATGCGTGTGTGTGTGTCCGTATATGTGTGTGTATGCATATATCATAAATTCTGTATGATAAAATAGGTTCGAAAATTGTACATTTTACTCTTTCTCTCTCGTTCACACACAAAATACACGCACATACACACGCACACACTCATATAGAGTTAGAGGGGGGTGGCACTTCGACATGGTGCATAGGAAGCTTGTCTTGCTGGATCATGTCTGAGAAATGAGTTTGATCCTCACTGGGTGCTTCATAATTTAGGCTTTGTGCTACAACCACGCTACGCTAAAAAAATCACATCTAAGCTACGAACAGGAAACTACTTTAGCTACCTTGTCATTCTGTATCATTTACGACTGAGTTATGCGTTCGGTCCTCAATGGGAACACTATATTTTCAGCCTTGTCCCTCATCTAAGCTACGTTTAGTAAATCACCATATATAGTTTGATGTATAGATATATGTCATCAGATAAAGAACAAAGAGGAAAGGTTATCCTCCTGCTTGATCTGCATTTGATCTTTAACTCATAGATATTTGTGGTTGCGGGAATGTTTATACGTATGTAATATTGAATCTACATTTAATATTTTACGCTGTGCATTATTGCTATCATGGTTATAGAATCTTTGAGAAATACCAACAATATATATATATATATATATATATATATATATATATATATATATATATATATATATATATATATATATATATATATAATTGCTCTGAGGAGTTGCGTTCGCTTGTCCCCAGGCCACGTGAATTTAAACGCCCCACCAGGCTGGCATCCCGCTCCTACCCCTACACCGTGGAAACTGTTAGATGTAGACGTCTCTCCAATAGCTTCATGTCTCGCATATCTCGCCTATGGAACTCCCTTCCCTATTACTGTTTCCCTGACAAATACAATCTCCAACGGTTTAAGTGTAGCGTCAATCGACATCTCCAGTTGCCTTGATCTATCCACTTCCCTTCTCCACATCCTTTCATTTTTCATTCCTATCTGCTCTCGCTCCGGATCTTTTGTGGCCCCCTTGCCTTGATCGACCCACTGTCTTTCTCTTTCTCCACATCCCCTCCCTTGCCACTCCTATCTGCTCTTCCTCCAAACATTCTTTAACCCCTTGCGTGATAGTGGCCTCCGGCCTTGCTTGGGGTGATATGATTAAAAAAAAAAAAATATATATATATATATATATATATATATATATATATATATATATTCAGTGCAATTTCCTTTCTAGCAATCGTTCACTTAAATGCTTCTGAAAATTTTATCCTTTAACTGTGAGTTTTGAAGGAAATATTTTTGTACAGAATTTTCGCACTTTCGTAAAATGCTGTTCCTTGAAGCATTAGTTCGTAAACCTTTGAAATATATATCTTCAACAATTTCAATTAGTTCTAAACAGGCTTCATCTTTTTATGCTTGGTTTCACTTCAATTATTGCTATTTACTTATTATCTTACTTCAATATAGCATCTCTGGATTAACTCAAATGTAAGCAAATTACATTTTGGTAAGGGAGTATGACATTGCGAACAAGAATATGTAATTTGGAAACAAGTTTTCATGAAAGATTCTAGTATTTTTTTTTTTAAATTCCTAAACGTCAACGCCATTTTGTCGTTAAGCACTGTGTTGATTCAATGTTGAAGATATCTGCCCAACAACTGAATACATTTTGATGATATTTGTCGTCTGCAATGAAAGTGTTTGCAAACCATCGTCAACTGAAATGATTTGATCTCTTTCTTCGAAGACACTCTGTTTGTTTAGTATCAGTGTCAAAATATTGCAAACACATTGTCCAGTTCAATAAATAAGATCCTTTAAAATGGCGTAAAAAAGCGAGGTTTTTTTTTTACTTTTTCTGAAACTCAAGTGATTTTTTTCTTAACCAAATTCTGTTTGATTTTTTTTCTTTTTGAATTTTCTTTGCTTTTGCAGTTTTGGTGACGAAGATGAAAATTGTTAAATGAATAAAAGTCTGTTTGTCTTCGAAAATTTGAGACTTCATTGAATGAGCGAAGACATTAACAAATATTTGAGAAAAGGCTGGTGATTTCATCAGGGTTTCACTAATTAAAATTTAACGTGAAAATTTAATCGGACATGGACATATATCTGTTTAATATTCTTTACATATTTCTAGGCGTATTTGCATGTATATACATATATATATATATATATATATATATATATATATATATATATATATATATATATATATATGAATATATATATATATATGTGTATGTGTGTGTGTGTGTGTGTGTGTGTATAGATTTTACAAAATGTAATCGGACTGATGAGATCAATACAACTATATTCATCGAAATAAATTTATTACCAAACATGGATTTTTAAGGTTCTGTTCCTAAATATATACATATATATATATATATATATATATATATATATATATGTGTGTGTGTGTGTGTGTGTGTGTGTGTGTGTGTGTGAGTGTTCATTGTTGCTCACCGTACCATAGTCTCATGTAAAAAGCAATCTTCAGATGCTGATTGATAGCTAAGAGTTATATGTTTATCCACTATCAGTATACTCTAGTATGTATATATATATATATATATAAATATATATATATATGTATGTATATATATATATATGTATATATATATATATGTATATATATATATATATATATATATATGTATATATGTATATATATATATATATATATATATGTATATATGTATATATATATATATATGTATATATATATATGTATATATATATATATATGTATATATATATGTATGTATATATATATATGTATATATATATATGTATATATACATATATATATATATACATATATATATATATACATATATATGTATATATACATATATATATATACATATATATATATATATTTATATATATATATATATATATATATATATATATATATATATATACTGGAGTAGACTGATAGTGCTGTAGTCCATATCAATTACGGAGTGGGTTTAAATTTTATGAAATCTAGCACTCAATGTGTGATATTATATATATATATATATATATATATATATATATATATATATATATATATATATATATATATATATATATATATATATACATATATATATATATATATGATAAATTACGGCTTTAAGGTATACTATATTGATGGGTAATGTTACACACCAAGTTTTTAGAGTCTGTTTCATGGTTTAATGTGTGGTGGCTCGTCTATTTATATATGCTGGTCAATCGAGTATTATGGGTAGCAAGGTGTTGCAATTCCAGATTGATTTGAAATATAACTGTTACTATTTACCCAATATCCATTATTATAATACAAGAAACTGGAGATACCTATCTTTGCTATTCTTAATGCTACATTGACCAACATATATAAATACTCGAGCCACTACACATGTCCTGAAGATTGCGTTCAAGCATGAAAGTCTGTCTGCACTCAATTTTGACCTCAGTATATCTTTTATATATATATATATATATATATATATATATATATATATATATATATATTTATATATATATTCCAGTCGATATTCCAGTCGAATCCATTTCATTCACTTACGTGCTAACACCCTTGGGAAAGGTGTGAATCCTCTTCTCCCTCCAACTATGGGTAAATACCAGGACAGACTGGGTTCTATAGCCTTCGATGGCAACTGGTCTAGGAGAAGGACAACTCTAAATTCAAAACCTGCGGAGGGTCGTTTGGGGACCTTGTGGCATTCGTTGCACCAGGTCCCTGTATTCGTCCCCCCAAAAAGTGTGGATGGCACTGCACAAAGCCTTCACCACTATAATCAAATCCTGTGTGGGTGTCGGGCTTTCAGTTTCTGGGAACTGATCAGTCTGGCCCTCATACGTCGAGTTCGACGGGAGAGTCCATCATCTATATATATATATATATATATATATATATATATATATATATATATATATATATATATATATATATATATATATGGGGGGTGCGTGCGTACGTACGTGTGTGTGCGCGCGCTTGCCTTTTCATTGGACATAGGACAATGGTTACTGAGCTGGTTTAGCAGGTAATATGTATCAAATCTTCACTGAATAAAATGTGCTGCAATAAATAAAATATAGTTTAGCAAATACCTATATGTCGATTCGAATTACAATTTATTCCACTTGTTAGAAAATCTGTTAATGAAAAAGAAAAGTGCTAATGACCAGAGCTTGTTCTTTAACTTAGAAAGATAATTTTAGACTTATGGGAAAACGTGACTCTAAACTTGTCAGAAATATATCAGAAGATAGTGAAACAAAGCAATATTTTTACTTATGCTCACATAATACAATGCCTAAAACCCACTAAACGTAGAGGGTTATTCAATTATGTTATCTTATGAGCATACTAAAAGGATATGAAAAGTTCTCATCTGGTTATGTAGCAACGGTAACAGTTGACCTAGATTTGAAAAGATTAGAATTGTTGTGATCGCAAAAGAAGCTTTTTGGGCTGTTGAGATGCTGCGTGATATATGTCCTCCTATACAGCAGCGGATGTGAACTATTACGTGATATCTGTCTTCTTATACGGCAACGAATATGAATTGCTACGTGATATCTGACCTCCTTTCCGACAGCAGATGTGAACTGTTACATGATATATGTCCTCCTATACGGCAACGAATATGAATTGCTACGTGATATCTTTCCTCCTATACGACAGCGAATGTGAACTGCTACTTGATATCTGTCGTCCTATACGGCAACGAATGTCAACTGCTACGTGATATCTGTCCTCCTATACAACAGCAAATGTGAACTGCTACGTGATATCTGTCGTCTTATACGAGAGTGAATGTGAATTACTACATGATATCTGTCCTCTTTTACGGCAGCGAATGTTGGACGGTCTCCTCAAAGATGAAAATGACTAGAGGTAATGGATTTATGGTTTCTACAGAAGGATGCTTAAACCATTGGCCGAGCGTGTGAGCATCGATGAGGTTTTGGAGAGGATGCAAACAAGGAGGAAGCTTATACTTAACATCAGGAAGAGGCAGCTGGAATTTCTGGGACACATAATGAGAAAGTAAGGCTCGGAGAATCTGATATTCACAGGGCGGGTAGAGGGAAAGAGAGACAAGGGAAAGCAACGCGTGACATACTTAGCAAGTGAATGGCAGAACAGGGTCTGTGAGAATTAGCAAAAAGACAAAACTTATTGAGAACTACAAGGGATAGGCGGAAGTGGAGAGCCATGATCGGCTACGTCCTGAAGGGACACGGCACATAAAAGAAGTGCCACAAAGTATCGGTTCTTGGGAAGAATCTGTCCAAATAAATGCCCCTTCTTACGAAAAGAATACGAAACGGAATCAGGATGGTTAGTACCAGTGTACGTGACATGGTGGATCTCAGCTGTGAAGGTCTGAACTGGTGGAACTGAAGAATATATCACGTTAAGAACCGTTAAGAACGGAGATAGCGATAATGAAATGCTTACGTTGTTTCGTCTGTAGTAAAGGGGTAATTTTACTTGACATACCGAATGAGTTTTCGATACAATGACACATCAGGGTGTAACTGAGCATGGCTCTCCACAGCTTCCTTTTCTTTATTATCTATGAATTGTTATGACGCCTTGGGAAAGCTAGAACTTTGGTTTCCTTTTGTATTTTCAATATTGTACCATTTCGAGATGTAAGCGTTCATGGTTCTCCACATTACCCTTTCTTTATAATCTTTGAATTGTCATGACATTTTGGGAAAGCTAAAAATGTAATTTCCCATAGTTTCTTCAATGTAATGACACATCAAGATTTAAGCGATCGTGTCTTTCCACAGCTTCCCTTTCTTTACTATCTGTTAATTGTCATGACGTCTTTGGAAAATGTTGGGCAAATAGTGAACCCCCAAACTGGGGTCAAAACATTCTGAAAGTATAAAAATGCATATTTTGCTGCAAGAATACCAGCAATACATTTCCATAGTAAAAAAAAATACCAGCAATACATATTTGAAAAGAATACACCCCCAAGAAAATTAAATTTCGACAGTAAAGGAGCCATAAAGTGCTGATATGCCGTTAAACAAACCAAACCAAACCTAGCGAATTTGAATAAATTGATGACACAACAGGGTTTAGGAGAGATAACAAAAAGTGAAAATGCATTAAGAGCTACAAAAAACAAGAAATTGTGGAGAGCCATGGTCGCTAACGTCCGGAAGGGACACGGATTAAATTTATAAACATAAATATACTTTGATAAACGATTTTCAGGTGCGCATCTTTCTGTTTTCTCTTCATGATCACGCGCATACACACAACAGGTACAATTGACCACAGGTAAACACTGAGACAAGATAAGACTCTCCCAACAATTATTTAATTTCATTGAGCAAGTAAATACCTTAGGAGGAATGAGGCAAAGTAAAACAATTCCAATACAGAATTATATATTTGTTTAAAAAAAAAAAGCAATATGATAAGCAACTATAGACCAATAACATATCTTCTGCATTATTTCTTTGGAATATTCTAACAAGAAAAACATCTGATGAAACCTATCATTTAGCTAAAGAGAAAGGCTTTCTTACCAGAAGAACTAAAATGAAACAAATAAGAAAGCAGAGACGGAACATAATATATTATCTTGCAAACAAGAATTTTTAGTCTTCTTCTTCTTCGTGATCAGAATTATTTGTTCATTTACTCCACAACCTCAGCGCATACTAATTAAGCTCTGTTCATAATTAGCAAACGCAACTAAGCCGAACGTTTGAAATACGGATTTTGAGACGAAGAATAAGTGGAATATTTTTAATTGAAAAATTCTTTGCAGGAAAAGAAATAACGGAAGAATTCATAAAATGTTATCAGATGCATTTTAAATGGGGTTAAATTAAGCACGCAATGGCAGTTACATCAAAAGACAAAAGCAGACGAAAAGGAATAAGTTAGAGAGTGTCAGTTTCAGTACAATTGAAGGAACTTTTTAAAAAACTTTAACTTCAGTTGTCAATGCGGTTTTGTGAGCTAGATTGTCATGCCGTACTGCAGCTGAGTGGCTATGCATTAAAATGTGAAGGAAACCGGAGAAAAGAAAGAAATGCGAAAAAGAAAGAGTGGAAGAAAATGAAAATTGGAAAAATAGGAAGAAATTGCAGGAAGGAAATAAGGAATAGAAGAATGGTTTCCAAGAAAATGAAGGGAGATAAAAAAGAAGAAAGGAAAGAATAGAAGAAATGAAAGTGAAAAACAAGGCTGGGAGGAAGGAAGTGAGACGAAAGAAAAACTGTAAATGAAAATAATGACATAACTCTAGAGAAAATAAGGAATGTTGCGAGAAAGAAAAAAATGTACTCAGAAGAAAGAAAAAAAAGAAAGGAAGAAACAAACAAACAAAAAGAAAGTTGTAAGGGAGAAAGAAAGAAAGAAAGAAAGAAAGAAAGAATGTGAGCAAAAAGAAAGAAAGAAAGAAAGAAAGAAAAAAGAAAGAATGAATGTAAACAAAAGAAAGAGATAAGGAATGAATGAATGAATGTGAACACAAGAAAGAAAGAAAGAAAGAGAGAAAGAAAGAAAGAAAGAAAGAAGCAAAGAAAGGTGCACGGAAGAGATAAAGAACGAATCTGAAAGAAACAAACTAAGGGAAAAAAAAGAAAGTTTTAAAGGATGAAGAAATAAAGGAAGAAGAAAGAAAATATAATGTGTACAAAAGAAAGAAAGAAATAAAGCAAGCAAGCAAGAAAGAAAGACAGAAAAAAGAAAGAAAGAAAGAATGAAAGAATGAAAGAAAGAAAGAAAGAAGGGAAGGAAGAAAGAGCGCGGAAGAAAGAAAGAAAGTCATTATGATGGAAGAAGGAAAGCAAGAACGAATAATGCAAGAATAATACTTTTAAAAAAAAGGAAAGAAATCATTATAAGAGAAAGAAATTAAAAAATACGAAAAGAAACCCCAAAAATACATTACTTTTCCCTGCAATTTAAGTGTGTTCCATTAATTTGCCCCAGCAGGAATATAGATTCCTTCTCTTGCACACACACACACACACACACACACACACACACACACACACACACACACACACACACACAGACACACACACATATATATATATATATATATATATATATATATATATATATACGTGTGTGAGGGGGGAATCAGACGCAGGAAATTTTCACAGTCTGCTATTAAATATGCATTTACAGTCAGAACTAATTTCGGAATAAAAACAAATATTAGCTACTGCAAAACCAAATTACTCTTTTTTGTTTTACGCTTAATATTTTTGCCGTTTATTCAAAAATGAATAAATTTTCTTCACGTTTTATTTTTAAATAAAATATTACTTAATGATCATTCGCTAAAATTTTCATTTCGATCCATTATTAATTTCTGCTATACTGTTCGGCGAATATCGAAAGCCTTTTAACGCGAGAGTTTCAGGTTTTGCTATTATATAAGCTCAAGTTGAGTCATAACAGTTTAAAAGCTGAGAGAAATATCAATTTAACAATTTGAAAGAAACAATGCTATTAATTATTGAATAGTGACTCTCACTCAATACTTTCCTACGTCGACATCCAGGGAGGCTTTTAATTCGGAAAACCAGAAGGGTCAGATCATTAATTGATTGATTTTGATTTTTACGGCTTATCAACGCTTTAAGCCAGGAAATATTTTTTTTAGATTAAAATAATAATGATTTACTGATTCAAGTCTTACTAATTAACTCATAGCTGGGGGTGAAAAGGCGGATTCATGCTTTTACCAAGTGTATTTCCGTATAAGTGAATATAAAGAACCCGACTGAAATTGAAACTCAATTCACCGAGTAACAATTCCGAGTCGTCATTTATTACGCTACTCTCAAATTCATGCTTACAGCATCTCGCATTCCCAATCGGTCACCCATCTAGATACTGATCAGTCGCGAATTTACTTAACTTCTGTGACCGCGCGAGAACCTGGTAGTAAACGGTAGACAGGTTTATCGCAGAAAAGATTAACTTATCTGGTTTTACGTCATTTAAAAGAAATGTTTACGATGAAAGCACCCCATAAAATAGTTCAAATGGAAGAAGCTGAACAAAAATTTTCGCATTAAATTTAATATAATTATATGAAACCCTTTGTCCGTTTCTTTGTAACCCACGAAATATGACACGCTATGTTTTAGACTTCATTACCAATATGTGACGAAGGCTCGTTTAAATTTAGAAATGTCTCATAGGTAATCTCAATATTGGATGAACAAAAAAGAAGATATTACCTGAAGGGAAAAATATTCCAAAATTAATATTATCATAAGACAAGCAATACATTATTTTTATAAAATAACCAGAGATTTTTTTTTTTCAATGACTAGGTGTGAACCACGGACAGGTGAACTACTTATTGGAACATGAGCAAGCATCTATTGCAATATCACAGGAAAGGGGACTGGTTACGTCAGAGCGTTGTATTAAATCGATGAGGAAAAGATGTCGAAACATCATCCAGAATTATGCTGACATCATTGGAACAGTGTCTGGTGATTTGATATATCAGGTTCATTTACTGAACAAAGACCGATAAATATGTAGCTCAGATTGACATAGCGGTTTTTTTTTTAAAAAAACTGTGCCCTGTAAAGCGGGATCAGGTAATTACCGAGACATATGCTTCTGCAGACGATGTAATTTCTATAGATTAATCTTTTGCCAACTGTAAGAGCTATTTGCAGTCACACATTGTGGGAGTAATCAGAAATGACGAATTAAGAAGTGAGACGAGAGAAAAATTGTGAATGAGAATAATGACATAAATCTAAAGAAAATAAGGAATGTTGCGAGAAAGAAAGATATGTACTCAGAAGAAACAAAGAAAGGGAGAAACAAACAAACAAAAAGAAAGTTGTAAGGGATAAAGAAAGAAAGAAAAAATGAATGAATGAAAAAATATGAACAAAAAGAAAGAAAGAAAAAAGAAAGAAAGAATGTGAACAAAAGAAAGAAAGAAAAAAAGAAAGAAAGAAAGAATGAATGAATGAATGAATGAATGAATTGCTCGCGTGATGACGTTAATGCAGTCTTTGTGTAAAGGTTCTTCCCGTGGTTATTTCCGGGATCACTCTAGTAACAAACGTTATTGAATCAATCTTCAGAAACGCCAACATACAGATTGACTATTCTGGGTTCGGTTCGAAATTCCAACAAATATCATCCGAAGAAGGCTTGAGAGTACAACGGCCGAAACTTTGTGAATGAGACAATAAAGATGCTGACAAACGTCTGAATAAGGTAAATAGTGTAAATAGTTATATATCTCATATCAGATATATAGACAGTTTTTCCACGTTGTTGACATTGCCTTCCACATTGACTTCGACATTGGCAGACTTTTTTTAAAACCCTTGAGTTCATTTAATTCTAACGGATGTTTGTTTTGTTTTACGACATATCAACGTCAATGGGTTATTCAATGCCGACAATTGTTTTATTGCTGGTAATTTTTTTTTTCAAAACTGTATTGCTGGTAATTTTTTTTTTCAAAAATGTATTGCTGGTAATATTTGTTTTTCAAAAATGTATTGCTGGTAATATTTGTTTTTCAAAAATGTATTGCTGGTAATATTTGTTTTTCAATAATGTATTGCTGGTAATATTTGTTTTTCAAAAATGTATTGCTGGTAATATTTGTTTTTCAAAAATGTATTGCTGGTAATATTTGTTTTTCAAAAATGTATTGCTGGTAATATTTGTTTTTCAATAATGTATTGCTGGTAATATTTGTTTTTCAAAAATGTATTGCTGGTAATATTTGTTTTTCAAAAATGTATTGCTGGTAATATTTGTTTTTCAAAAATGTATTGCTGGTAATATATTTTCCTTCAAAAAATCTATTTCTGGTAATATTTTTTCTTTCAAAAATCTATTGCTGATAATATTTTTTGTTTCAAAATGTATAGTTGGTTATATTTTTTTTCAAAAATATATTGCTCGTAAAATTTTTTTTCAAAACCTCCTGATCAGAAGCCTTGCTGTTGGACGTAGTTTATCGTTTTACCCAGAACGCGAATGTACTTTATCGTCATACCCAGGAAGGAATTCTAACTGGAATTTTTCAGGTACTATATTAACAGTATAGGAAAATCTATCCCGGTAAATAAAAAATACAAAAAAATAATAATAAATATCTTTCAAGTTTATCAAGTCTGAAAATAACGAATTTTTAAAGAAATTTGGTCCGAAAAAGGCGCTTATATTTAAAATCAGAAAAGACACAATTTAAATATCATAAATTTTGAGGAAAGATGGTTTGGAGAATTTTAGAGTACGCATTAAATGAAAGAGAGTTGCAAGGAAATGCGAGTTAAGTCACTTTGCGTGAATGAAAGGCATTGCGGGCACAAAGAAGGATAGTAGAGAGTTAAATGATGCTTAGGGCTACAAAGGACAGGACGTTGTGGAGAGCCATGGTCGCACACGTCCTGAAGAGAGATGGAGAATAGAAGAAGACTCTATTCTTGTATTATGCTTAAAACGCTTTTACGAATTAGTCTCCCCACACTTTTAAAGTTTTGAATATCATTAGAAACAAGGAGAAGGAAGCTGAGATGTTATATCATGTAACTCCTTTCATGTGGCTGCTGACACTGCAAAACTTTCATCACGGATGAAGAGGATAGTTGAGATGCGGTTCTAAAGAAGGATGCTGGGAATACCATGGATACAGCTTGTAAGTAGCGTGATATTTTTAAGGGAAATGGAAACAAAAAGGATAATGGTACGTAGAATCAGAAATAGACGGTAAACATATTTGGGGCACCCAATGAGGAAAGAGAACTAGGCGGCTGACCGCTTGGGAATGCCCGGTGCTGTTAGCGTGGGAGTGCGGTTGGTGTAATGGATAATGGCTCGGAATTTTAAATCGTTATATTCACTTACGTGCAGATACCCTTGGGAAAAGTATGAATCTTCGTCATCAGTTATGGGTTAACTAGTAAGACTTGTACCACTAAACAATTATTATCTTTTAAAAAATAATAAAATCTAAAAATATTTTCTGGCTTTAAATAAGCTGCTAAGAGTTGCTAGACCGTAAAACACGAATCAATCAATTAAAATAAATTGGTGTGAACTATGAACAGGAGAACTACATATTAAAATATGTGCAAACATCGATTTCCATATAACAGGACAGGGGGCTGGTTAAGTTAGTACGTTGTATCAAACCGATTTTATGGATTCTGATAGATATTAATACAACAGAAAGAAGCCTGATTTGGATTGGTTAACTTTACGACATAACAAATGGATTCTGATACATATTAATACAACAGAAAGAAGCCTGATTTGGATTGGTTGATTTTACGACATAACAACTATTTAGTTTGCATCATGTCGGAGTCTGTAAATAGTTTTCAAACATAATATCAAACATTTTATTTGATTCGGGTGGACGTAAATATTGATCGTTTATATTTGAGTTTTCCGCATTTATTTGTTTTGGGAATGGGCACATATTGTTCATTTATATTTGAATTTATATGCATTTATGAAGTTCTGGATAGGCTAATATTAGTCGTTTACATGTCAGGTTAAAAATGTACTGGGGTCAGGGATAGGTAAATATTGCAAATTTATATTAGAACTGCTTTTAAAAGGAACCCAACGGGTTTATGGATGATCTAACTATGAGATAATTGTACATGCTATTTATAGTACTTGATAATGCTTCTTTGCCATTAAGTATCCGATTGTTATAATAAAACGTATATATATATATATATATATATATATATATATATATATATATATATATATATATATATATGCATGTTCATATATATTTGGTGCATAATTATCAGGTGTTTTTAAACAATATTTATTATGAAAAAAGAAACATAACAATTCAACAATAACATTTATAAATGAGTATGATTATCGGCAGGCATTTTTGTAACCTGGAAATAAAATAATATTTTTTATTAAAAAAGTAAACAAAACAACAAGTTTTATTAACAAATAACTCGCAACAAAAATGCCTGATAATTATGCACCAACTAAATATATATATATAATGAGCTAAATAGCATATATCTGACTTTTAATTAGTTGATCAAGATAAACCTACAAGTCAATTTTTTAAGTCTGACCTTGTGTTTCCTCACCCCACTCTCTTTATCTTTCGGAAAAGAGATAACACTTTGCTTTTGAAATTTTCTTAAAAATCGTTTTACCACCCTGCAATGAAAGAAGGCATGACCAATGGTCTCGACTTCCCCACTACAGCGCTGGCAGTTTGGATATTTTTTTCAAACCCGCTCTGCAAAGTCTCTTGGCGACCCAGAGTTCCCCACGCATCACCAGCCAGGTGAGTAATGACTCATTGTTATTGAGACATTTCAACCCGGGCGCCCAAAGTCATATTGAGCGAGCCTCCTGCTTCGTAAGACCGAGCTCGTCAATCAGTTCATCACGAACGGCCCCAATGACTAACACCTGATATAATGCCTTATGAGACAACGCCTGGACGTTGGAGAGACCATCCGACGCCTATAAGTGTCGTTTCTGAGCACGACGACATTCACGGTAGATGGTAAACAAAGTAAATGGTGGGCCACCTCCTCGTACGAGTGCACATGGGAAGTTCTTACGGGCGTCTTCCTTCCAGAAGGCCCCCACCTCATCCGATACGCGACAAATTCGATCCAGGATCCCGATGCAAAGCACATAATGACAAATCTCAATGCTAGGCATACGCAGACTGCCTTCAGATGGATGAAGGCAACAGATCTCCCGAGAGCGAGAGACTCTGGCGGCCTTGCCTTCTCACAAGAAACTCACTAACGCCAGTAAAGTGTCAGACGGAAGTGGCCGTACAGAGAGTCGGTAAAGGAGAATCGGGTAGATGTGTGAAAAACATACTTCCGCCCTCCCCTTTAAGGAAAGATTTTTTCCGAAACCACAAATTAATTGCGATCTCGGCCTTCCCTTGCACCTCCGACCAATTCATTTCCAACTGGAGATCAGGACCGATCCAGACGCCGAGAATCTTGACCGGCCCATCCGTCCAGAGGAAAGGTTCGGGAAGAGAAACTCCCTTCCAAGCACCCAACCGCAAGCCAACAGACTTATTGCGGTCCCTGTCACCATCTCATAACCGTTGATTTCTTTGCTGACTTCGTCAATGTCGGCCCTGCTCAACACAAGAACCGAAACATCATCAGCATTGGCGGAATGCCTGGGCGAGGTGGCAGAGCACTACTGAGTCAGATGAAACAGCAAACCGGTCGATTTTATTGGCTAAGAAAAATATCCCAGCATTCATTTGCGTGCTTCTGGCTATAAAAGGGCAGGGGAAAGTGTTTTGCAGTCATTCCCCAGTAGGATTGAAATCAACACATGGAAATGACAATATATGTATAAACACAAAGAAATTACATTATATGCGTGCACAAATGAAAATAAAATAAGATATATTAAAAACCATGCTATTAGAAATCTTCTTCTGTCTATAATTCTGAGATAAGGTATTGTAATTCTTTACATTATTTACATTGTTCGGACTGAGACATCCGGAAGAGGCATGGCACGTGGAACTAGAACAATCTAACCCGGTGGACGAAATAAAGGCTACAGTTCGAAATACCAATCACCTGAAGAAGGCTGGAGAGTAGAACAGCCGAAATGTCGTGCAATAAAGAAGAGGGCGAGTCCGAACGATGTAAATAGTGCTAATAATTACAACACCTCATCTCAGAAATATAGGCAGATACTGAAGAAGGTTGGAGCGTACAACGGCCGAATAGTCGTGAGTATGACAATAAAGATGAGGAAAACAGTCTGATCAATGCAAATAGTGTAAGAATCTGCATGTTTATGTTTTTGATACAAGAGTGTGTGTTACACACCCGTGTGTGTGTGTGTGTGTGTGTGTGTGTGTGTGTGTGTGTGTGTGTGTGTGTGTGTGTGTGTGTGTGTAGCTGGGGGCTTGCTTCAGCAATTAATTGGAGATTTGTCTCCAGCTAAGCTGGTCGAACTCTCTGCCTTCGGGCGGAGAGGAACCTAGACGAGTCTATGCCGAAGGGCAGATTCTCGTCTGGAGTGGTAGACAGCTACCCGACCCCGTTTCTTACGAGGTCTACGGGGAATTTTGGCCCGAGACTATGGGCTTGGATACCCCACGTTTAATTCGGCCTTGTGCCACATATGACCGCGCGGGGCGGTTGGCCAATATCCTTGCTTCGGCAATTAGTTAGAGATTCGTCTCCAGCTAAGCTAGTGGAACTCTTAGCCTTCGGGCAGAGAGGAACCCAGACGAGGCTATGCCGAAGGGCAGAGACTCTTCTGGGATGGTAGACAGCTACCCGACCCCGTTTTTACGGGGTCTACGGGGAATTTTGCCCGAACCTACGGGCTCGGTTTTACCCCGCATTAACGGCCTTCTGCCACATCCTACTTCGCGGTGGAGGTGGGGGGGGGGGTTAAATAACGTTACCACGGGAATTACTTGCCTGCCACCCGATTCTCTGTCTTTCAGTAGTGTATTCTGTTTTACAATAAACCTTTCTTCTTTCATCTACGCGCGTGTTGTTCTTTCTTCACTCGGGTACCACTTTTGTCTGTTTATAACCTCTTTAAGGATACAACAAAGACAATATTTATTAAGCGCTATGAAGGACAGGAAATTGTGGCGAGTCATGATCGCCTATTGCACATAAAAAAAAGTGGGCAGGCGGATTAATATTGGCTCTAGTATTGTAGCCTGTAAAATTATAAATCTCTAAAAGTTTGATGATAGGGCCAAGATAAGTGCAGTCAATTATTGCAAATTATTTCTCAAAACTTCTTTGAGTGTTTCAAGTAACAACAAATAGGCTTCTAGCTACAGATTATATTCATAAGACAATGTTCTTTCATATTCGGCAAGGCTGCCTTTTGCAAACCTTACCAAATAATTTTTCAAATATATCTAATGAAAGGAACTGTAACGGGTCTCAAAACAATATTCAAGAGAAGCTCTCTAGGGAGCAACAAAAACTGCTGCAAGTTTAAACAGTAGAAAAGTTAAAAAATCAACGTTTAAGATACTGAAGGCTATAGAATATCAATGAACTCACATAAACATGTAATAATCTTAAATGATATTTTATTTGTTCGTGTTTAATATAATTTTTATCAAATATATGTTCCTGTGGCTGATATTATTCAGATTTATATATAAATAAAAATTTGAAATATACTTACCTCCTTTGTACAATAAAACCTGTCGCGCCCACTGGAAAGCGCAAACACACTGAAAAAAAAACACACACACACACAAATATATATTGTCATCCACAGCCAGACTGTTTCTCAGCTCATCAGTGTGGCTAGACATACGTTTGCTTCAAGCCGGGATCGAAATCCAACTGATTCAACAATATTCGAAGATTTTCATTCTAAGACACTGGCGCAGAGTTGAAAGAAGCACGAATTTTACGTACTTACTCTATCAATATACACGCCAATGACTGACAGTACTCAATTCAGGGAAGGGAAGAGCCTTGTAATATTTGTAGTAATAGTCATAGTTTACAAATTCGCACTATATATATATATATATATATATATATATATATATATATATATCAAAGTGGACATTGTCGTCAAACGTAATCTTCAAACCATGTGTGTTTTGTTTTGACTCAAACACTTATATATACTTGTCCATGATGCATCGAATGGTTCATAAAAAGTCTAGTGTATTATCCTAACGGTTATTGGGTGAGAGATAGTGTTTATCTTTCAAATGATTGTAGAGGCTATTGGGTAGAAATAATTGTAGATCCGGATGCAGTAATTTGTAGCCAGTTTGTAGTCTTGTTAACTTTTCGTACTCATTATTGATTACATTATTATTTTTGTTTTTTTGTTGATTATTATTTTTACATTTAATGTGTTTATGAGCACATTCGTAGTTTGTTAATTTGTCTAGTATTTACTTAATTTTTTTACTTATTGATTAATATTTTTGTTTACTTAATTTTTTTATTTCATGTATCTTTTTTAAATTATTTCGTATTCGTTTTTCGTTTTCTATTTTTAAGTAACGTACAAAAAATTGTTTCTGTGTCTGCAATTTGAAATGCGTTCTGACTGTTTACTTATTAACTTTGTCTATTTATTTATTAATTTTGTTGGTCTGGGAAGGGAATTATAGCTTTTTTTCTTCTCCAGACAGATTTTACGGTTTGGGGATTTATTGTTGTATGTTGATGCTGTTTTTTCTTATTTTTTTCTTATTTTCCACGATATTTTTGGTGTGATTTATATATATATATATATATATATATATATATATATATATATGTTTGTGTGTGTGTGTGTGTGTGTGTGTGTGTGTGTGTGTGTGTGTGTATGTAAGCCAAGGAATCTGACGTTGCCCGGTCGTACATAGATGCAATTGTATAACCGTACCACCCGTATACCTGTACCCTATCTCTAAAAATGTCTGCTGTTGGTATACTAAGCTACTCCCCTCATCTTTTTTATGGTCTGTCCTTCGCAAGTGTTTGATTGTTCTTAATGAAGGAATTCCATCGATAAAACTTTCTTGTGTGGTCGTTGGTTGGTCTTAAATTTTTTCAGTAAATTTCAGATATTCAGTAAATTTCCTATCAAATCGTATGGTATTGTTCACAAATCTAATAATCAACCAAAATCATAGATGAAACGTCAGAGCTTGATTCAACTGCAAATGCAAAAGCAGGAAAGCCCCCACTTTCTTCGAACGTTTACTGTAAAGCTGGGATTAATAAGAGGTTCTTCGGGAATGTTTCACTTTAACGATTCAATAATCCTTCCCCAACAATCTTTGCATCAAGGATTGTTCGAATGCCAGTTTAGGATGGAATCATATGAAGAAGCTTTTGGCGAAATGGTAAAAGCCAATATTGGACCTAGTTTGTCGCAGATTTCGACCACTTAACTGAAATAATGTAAACCAGGCATTCACAGAAGACAATTTGTGTGTCATATGTAATTTACATTAGAAAGCCTCGTATGAAAAACCAAGCAGTTATGGCTAAAAAACGGGCTTTTTTAACAGTTTTTCGTGATTTTTTACGTTTTCGCGTGGAAGCGAGAAAAAATAAAACCAGATGTTCTTATTCCTTGCATGATGGCAAATTTTTTGCGACATGTTTGAAGAAAATCGGATAAAAAAATGAGGAAGTTATTTATACTTTTATTTTCTTGTGTGAAACTAATGTCGAGGGAAAACTATGAAGCACTCTACATAAACTTCGCTGTAACTTTGCCTTGTTTTTTGAAAAAAATCGTACCCACTTTCAAAGTCATCGGTTTTTCTGCCCAAACCGGGGTGGGGTGGAGATTGGAAAGTTCATCTTGACCTATAATGATAGATTTGCAACATGTGTGTGCACTCTCATCAAAATAAGTCGAGAAATGTGGACGTACATAAATAC
Organism: Acanthosepion esculentum; assembly: GCA_964036315.1. NCBI lineage: Eukaryota > Metazoa > Mollusca > Cephalopoda > Sepiida > Sepiidae > Acanthosepion > Acanthosepion esculentum. The sequence continues at coordinate 31,616,926 of OZ038483.1, read as the reverse complement.
CATACACACAAAGAGACACAGACAGACACCTTCCGTTTTATAGATATAGATCGTAATCCATGACTATCTGGGTATACATCAGATAATACAATATTCCGGATAACTGAATTCCTAAATAATGGAAAGAGAATGAAGAAAAACGCTTTGTTTAAAATTTCGCCCGGTTTATTTATTTATTTTTTTAATTTGGTCAATTTTTGTTTGCTTCCGACTGAGCTCATGTTTTTTGGACGCTAAGATGGATTCAAATGTGTATTGTTTTTTTTAATCATTCTACTATAAGCAAAGCGATAAATTCACTAAATCACAAGGTTTTAATAAGTTTTTAAAGGTAACTTCTAGAAGAAAGCGCAACCAACGAAAACATTTGCAAACCATAATCATTGCTTGCGTATTATACGCATCTAAAAGTTGCGTCAACCATAATCACAGGACGGGACCAAAGAGAGGTCTGTCAAAAGTCTGCTCCTTCTATGAAAACAACAAGAATTAATTGATCGGATTTTATCAAACATTATTGTCAAAGATTGAGTCTGGGTATATAAATTCTGAAATCGCTTGTCCGAGAAGGAATATTTGTTGACCATGTTCACCATAGTCTATGAATATAGAATCCAACGCAGTACCTAATCATTTCAATGAAACAACGTTAAAGATTAACACTCACGAGTCACACACTCTACTGAATCTGACTATATCGCCAATACCACCAGCAGGTGTTCCGTAATTCTTCAGTCTTCGATATCAAAGGCTGGCAGTGAATATTCCGGAAAAACATGGCCGCCTTTTATACACGTCATAATGAATATTTTGAGCCTTCTGATTGATTTACTCTTATATTGGTGAACTATAAAATGAGTCAGCTCATTTTGGCTGGCTCGCTAGTACACCAGGGTACCCAAAAACTCCAACAATATTAAAATTGATTTAATTCGGATAATTGGAAAATATTCGGATTATTTTTTTTTCTCTTCTTCCCATGTCCGGATAGGTAAAGTCCGGAAAATCGAAGTCCGGATAATCAAAGTCTGTAAAATTGAATCTGGATAATCGAAGTCCGGAAAATTGAGGTATGGATAATCGAGGAATTACTGTATTGTGAAAATCTTATTAAAATTCTTTGCTTAAAACAATTGATAGCGGATCAGATTGAGGAATCGGAGAACTGAGTTTGAATTCCAGTCGAATCCATTACGTGCTAATACCCTTCTTCTCACCACAATCTATGGGTACATAGCAGGATAGACCGGGTTCTGTAGCTTTAGATGGCAACTGGTATACCGCAAAAAGAAATGACAAACTACTGCGGGCAAAAAAATCTGCCTCGTCAGTCATGTATCAAAAGATACATCACCGCCTAAGCGTGTATCACGCATGGCACTTAACTGACTGATAATTGAATCTGACATGTTTTTGTGTTTGTATTTGAGCGTTTGGGCGGCATTTGACTTTCATCTTTTCTACCTTCAAGTTTTATGACAAAGGTAAGTGCTAATCTGAAGTATATATATATATATATATATATATATATATATATATATATACATATATATATATATTGTTTCAGATAATCAATACCCAATACGAATGACTCAAGAATAAATGTCTTTTGCATGATAGGAACGAAAGAAAATAGCCACTTTCTTTAGCAGTTAAATATTGATTGCCTGTGAGGAAATTTGGGGAAATACGAACTTGAGTTAGCTAGCTAGATCATCTTAGTATGACATAAGGACGCTTTGCGTGATGCCCTCAGTGAAAATCTATCTCCCAATTATAACAGTGGTCTAAACGAAGCGACATCCATTTACATTTCCGTGTTCAAATTTCAGCCGATGATGTAGCATTCATTTTGCCGTAATGCTCTTGAAAAAGGTACCAATCCAGGTGTTCTGCCACGGGTTATGTGTTATATAACTTGAATCTCTAGCCTTGATGAGCCAGTGCAGAAAAACAGTTCTGTACTCAAAAACGTAGAAAAGGTAACGATACTACTATTCTCAAGAAAAATGCGCAGCAACTGGAAATTTACTCATGTTAAAGTAAAAGAGAATGTGTGGGAAATCTATGATCGCTTACGAACGAAAGCTTTACTAAAAAAACATTTAAGCATTTTATATATATATATATATATATATATATATATATATATATATATATATATATATAAATATATATAATAGTGAGTACATATAATATCCCACGTCGATAGCAGGACTCGGAGTTTCATGTGGTTGCACAATCATCAGGTACTGAATATATATAATAGCTCTGTTATATAACATTGATTACAGTTTTTATAACACCTGAGTAAAAAGTATATAGCTACGTGCAAGTATATGTGCGTATACGTAATATGTATGTTTTTGCTGAACTCATATATATACATATATATATATGCATGTGTGTATATATATATATATATATATATATATATATATATATATATATATATATATATATATATACATATATATGTGTGTGTGTGTGTATGTATATATATATATATATATATATATATATTCAATAAATTAATACTAGTTCAAATTTATCTCTTGACCGAAAAGATAACGCGTACCAGAAGTTTGGATAAATCTATTGAATTATTACCAGTATCATATTTATACTATACAAAAATCGTATGTTCCAAATGATGTCGATGAGCATATTACGCGAAAATCCAGAGTCAATCAAGAGATAAGTCACTTTAATATTTATGAATTTATTGAATATTAGCGCTCTAGTTATCTAATAAGCACTTTATTGACAAAGATTCTGCTAACCTACATACAGGATTAATTATAGTATCTTTTGCATATTTTTGAAGATGTTATTGATTTATACGACACGCGCCTAAAAACGCACAAACATTTACACACATATATATGATGGATTCTTTCTTTGTATTAGGTAGATGAATGTGCAGAATCTCAGTTCTTAGAAACGAATAACCAGACAACCCGCTTATATACTTCGTCAAAGTTTGTGTAGAACCAACGACTCTTTTCGGAATAACCAATTACATAGTACAGGTGAAAGACAAGGTCAACAAATGACCCTTGTCTTCTTTTGAATCTAGTGTTGATCTTCTGTACTAGTTAGAAGCAAACGAAGTGATGGATTCGTGTTATTTTCGCATAATTGAATGCAATGATCTCGACTAGGATTCGAACTCTACTCTCCGATTTCTCATTCCGGACCGCACATCAGTCCATATTGTTAGATTAAGCTCTGAATCATTGTATGTTACTGGAATTCTCAGGGGTTTTTATAACATTATTATTGGATTCTACTTTGAACAATAAGAATGTATAATTACTCTCCAAGCTTAACAGAAGAATCGAGATGAAATCGATCATGAACGAATATGACATGTTTATCATTAATTAATCATAGCTAAGGAGCGAAAGCTCATGAAGGTTTGAAATAATGTTCACATATATATATATATATATATATATATATATATATATATATATATATATATATATATATATATGGGTTGGACAAAATATTTGAAACTCTTGTTAAATTCAAAGAAAATTTATATAATAAGGAGTTGGTCATCCTTTAAACTCACAGACTGCTTTAATACGTCTAGGAATGGAATCATAAAGCTTCCTGACTTCATCCAGAGGAATTTGCAGCCATTCTTCCATCAACACCTGCTCCAGCTCTTTAAGACACGACGGTGGAGGATAGCGGCTCCTAACTTGTCACTCCCAAATCCTCCACAAATGTTCATTAACATTGATATTTGGAGATTGGGGAGGCCACTCCTTATGTTCTAGCTCACTTTCATGCTCTTCATACCAATTCTTAACCACTCGAGCGGTATGTATTGGAGTATTATCGTCTTGGAAGATGCAGTCACCATCAAGGGATAAAATCTGGGCCTTTGGATGAACATGATTTCCCAAAATGTTCAGCTAATCTTTGCTGTTGATTCTACTATACAGGACAACTATTCGACCGAGATATTTCTATGATATGGCGGCCCAAACTATCACTAATCCACCTCCATGCTTCAATGTTGGAAGAAAGCAGTCAGGGTTGTAAGCTTCTTTGGGCTGCCTCCACACATAAACTCGCCCTGAGATTGGGAAAAGAGAAAAACTGGACTCGTCTGAGAATATGACTTGCTTCCATTGGCCTGCAGACCAGGCATTGTGATCTCTTCACCACTTCAACCTCATCTGAATGTTGCCAGTGGAGAGATGAGGCTTCCTTACAATGGCTCTTCCATGATATGCAGCTTTATGTAGCTCACAACGAACAGTTTCAGTAGAAACTGGACTATTCAGATGATTTTGCAACTCAGCAGTCAGTTTTGGCCGCAGTAGTCTGATTTTTTGCCACATTGCGTTTCAATTCACGTCCGTCCCTGTCAGTAAGTTTGCAAGTCCGGCCCGAATTGCTACAGTTGCTAGAGGTTTTGCCCTGTTTCTCGAATTGCGTCATAGTTCTTGATATGGTAGCTCTTGAAAAACCAATCAGTTCAGCAACCTTAGTGATCGAGGCTCCTGCCATGCGAGCTGCAACAATTTGCCCTTTTTCAAACTTGGAGAGGTCACACATTTAGCTTAAATTTTACTAAATTCTAAAAATAAATAAGACAAAGAGAGTAAATTAGATAAATAAACGTATTTTCAATAGATATAACCTGCAATTACGAAGTTTTAGTTAAAGTTCTTAATATAATAGGTCTTTGAAATATAGGAGTGGAATTTACACCTGTTCCAAATATTTTGTCCAACCCCTGTATATATATATATATATATATATATATATATATATATATATATATATATATATATATATATATATATATATATATATATATTATTATTATTATTCCAGGCTCATTCAAAATTATCTCGCCCTCTGTAACCTTCTAACTTTCTATCCTGGAGTAACATGTGGCCTCACAGGTTTCACGTACGATTTCATTTTCAAGTCTGTTTTCGCTGCTCTTTGGACTGTCATAACTGAAACTCCTCTCTGATGGGCCTAAGGTCTTATGAACTGAGTTGGATCTTTTCTAATTGATCTCTTTAGTTGTAAGTTGAAATGATGATCCCTCTTCCTGTTGTGAACCCCTGATCCAGTTTTTCTTTCTACCGTTCCCTATTTTTTTTTTAAATAATCACAGTTCTCTTGATGGTTCTTGAATGGACTTTGAAGACGGAATCCCATAGTATGAATGCTTGGTACCGTCACTGAAGTCTTGAATGATTTGTCCTCTCACTATATTGCGCAGTCGGGAAGACTGTGTTTCTGACACAAAACAATTTGACCTGCTCTCTTTTTAGCTGAATAACTCAAAGGACTTTTCAGTCATTTTTATGAAAAATGCTGCCAAGACGGTTAAACGATTTATCTAAAAACACCAAAAAAATAAGAAAAAAAGAAAGAAAAGAAGCTCAATTAGTTTAGTGTTTTTTTCGATATTAAACATTTTGTAGGATGGATAATTATGCTATTACACGATTTGGAGAATTTTGCAGTTATACCCGATAAAAGATAATCCTGAAGAGCCATGCTTTACCCTGAAGATCCGTTTAGGTGAAGCCTGGCTCCTTAGGATTATCTTAGGTTTTGTCAACTTAGTGTATTGAGCACAATATATAGTTGTCTTTTTAATCGTTTTGGTTTTTTATTCTTTGAACTAGGAGCTTAAACACTGGACAATTGTTTTCGCTTGTCTTAATGTTCTTGGTTCTTTCTTTTTTTATTCCCCATTTTTCCTCGTGTACCGATTTGTTCTACTGCTAGTTGAGCTATCCGAGATTTTTCCGAATCAGTACGCATAAAGGAAAAAAGACAACAGGAAATCTGTGTAGTTTTAGCCGACTCCTTTCGTCCAATGTGGACATTTTCAAGGCAAAGAAAAAAGAAAAAAAAGAAATGAATTTATTGAAACAAGGTATCTATAAAAAACAAACAAAATGTCGTTAACAACTAGAAGAATTTGGAAACGCTATTGTTTATTCATAGGGTCAACTGGAAAATTATGCCAATTACTACATGTTTGAAAACAACAATACAAAATATTTTTACACGTGAAAATAGTTTCTTCAATTTTGCTTGTTGTTTATACATTGTTTTACTAAATTCATTTCGTTTTTTTTTTTGTTTGCCTTGAATAATCCACCTGGGGCGAAACGCCTCGACTAAAACTACACAGTTTTTCTATTGTCTTTTTCCTGCATATATATATATATATATATATATATATATATATATATTAAAGAAAAAACACACCACTTTAATGTTCCATGTAATAATTTATTTCACCATAACCCTTTTAAAGGACGCTGGATCATCAGACTACACTTCCAAAAGTTGAAAACAAAAATGAAATGAACATTTACACTTTTGACGGGTAGTATTAAGTTTATGTAATTTAACAGAGAGGGCAGTGAGGAATGTTATGATAGATATGATCGAGTTTAGAGAGGGTTTATTTTAATATTTCTATCTGTCATACTTAGTATTAGGGGAGGAGGGACCAGACATTGATCCATTTAATCGGTTAACTTAACGGAAGTGATATATTGAAAAGGAAGGGGGAGAAGAGAGAAAAAAAGAAAAAGAAAAAAGAATGAAAGAAGGGGGAAGTAAAGAGAAAGAAGCTGTAATTAGGCTTTACGAAGAGAGGAGGTGTGGTAATTTTAGCAATTTATGTAAAAAAGAGATTTTTATGTTTGATAGTAATTTAATTTTTTTAAATCACCGAAGAAATTAATTTGAAGTTTGCTAGCACTTTAAATATTTAACTCTTTTACAAATAATTTAGGGATTTAATATGAGTTAAATAGTATATTTAAAAACACATTCATAGAAAGTACATTAAAATAAATTTAATTAGAATATAACAGTTTACTGATAGTAATCTTTTTATATTTTAAATGATTGTTAAGGTAACATCTCTATCAGTTTGAATCTAATTCATGAATGTAATTTGAGACTATTTTTAGATGGGTAATCTTTTTTACTTAAAGTTTAGGTTTTAAATTAAGATGGAGTAATTTTGAAGGCAATATTAAAGATTTTGTTTTATCATATACATATACCACACATACACTTATGTAAATCGCATATATACATACGTTCATTTACATGTGCAATTACACACATAGGCACATACACATGTATCGATATACACAGGTACCTATGTATATTCATATATCAATACTTACACATATATTTTCAAATTTTTACATATATTTATATTTATATCTATTTAAATTTTTCCTTAAATTTCACAGTTAATGTTTAACGTTAGGTGATGACTTAAGTGTTTAAATATCAAAACAAATATTTTTAATTTTAACATTTTACTATCAATTTTGATAGTTAAAGACAAAGAGTAATATATTTAAATTAAAATTAATTTATCAATTTAAACTGAAATTACATCCAGATGACTAAAAACAACAAGAAAAAAGATTAAAATTCCAATCTCACAATTCTAATTAAGGAATGTTAAGAGAAAATAAGATAACACGTTAATAGAAGAACTTTAAGTCCTTCCCTTAGAATACTTTCCATATACATATATATATATATATATATATATATATATATATATATATATATATATATATATATATGTATACAAAAAAGATTTATAACCATAAATACGTACACCTGCATACGTATTTATATTACTATATTTTACATATATTCACATATATTACATATATGAACTCACAAATACTTACATTTATTTATACACATATCGACATACACAGACCACATGCAATCCTATATACATGACACGATATATATATATATATACACACACATATATATACATATATATATATATATATACACATATACATATGTATACTCATATATATATACAAACATACCTACCCAAACTTACGAATACACCAATACACACACACACATACATATATACATATATATATATATATATGTGTGTGTGTGTGTGTGTGTGTGTGTGTGTGTGTCTGTGTATACATACATATATATCTTACATATGCGGCTACAGTACATATATACATATATATGCATACATACACCTCTATACAAATGCATACACATATACACACAAAACCACATATCAATGTTCAAGTTCATCTACATATTTGTATACATACAATTGTGTGTCCGCATCCATGTGTGCATATAATCATTTCCAAAACCAAAAATAACATAATATTTTCCTCTCTATATAGTTATTTCTAAATATATTTAGTTAGACTGAGGTGGTTTTTATGTCTACATTTAAAAATTAACTCGTTATGTTGGTTCAGTAATATATCCGGATCTTCATGTTTTATCATTAGGATCTTCTCTTTTATACACAAGTCGCATCTATCTCTGAAATTTATTGGAGTTCTGGCTCCCGAGATGATTTTCCATTTTACTCGTGGGGTTAAGCCGCTCTCCAACAAATCCCAATAATGTTTTGACAGTGCTGTTTGGTGTTTTTTAGATTTATTTGTGAAGGACTGGCGATGGTTATAAAACCTTTGCTTCCAATTCCCCGCCGATATTCCTATATATATCTTTTTCTGTTCAATATTCACCTTGGTGAAAATTGTATCTTCATATACATATATATAGAGAGAGAGCGTGTGTAAATATAAAAGTGGACATGGAAGTCAGCACTTAGAGGCGACAGTCTGTTTCATGCTAGTGCAATCGCCTGACGATATTGAGCACTTTACCCCAAAATATAGCACACTTTAAGACTATATTTCTGCATACATATATATATATATATATATATAAATATACATATATATATATATTTGGACAGTAACTTTTCTTTCAAACATGTTTCGTTGAATAGGGCAGACAAGTATAGTTTGGTTCATTTTTGATGGGTAATGGAGTGTAAAAATTGTCCTTGGTGTCTATTGCCTGAAGCGCTTTTAGCCAATTCTTTAGCCCTTTTCAATGGGTTTCTTGTTAATTATTATTAGTTTCTTGTCGCGCTCGCCCTTCAACAATTTTCGTGTGACGCATATTGTGTATGATAGAAGAATTTATTCGGAGCCCCGCGAAAAGAGCGTGCCGGGAATACAAATTGGTTTCCTTCCGTTTTAAAGAAAGTAAAAAAACAACTTCAGTACATAATTTCTGTCGTTAAATTAAGTAAGATTAATAATGGCTGTCGGTTGTTTCATATAGAGTGCTTCTATTTTCTGGTTGTAGCATTTATGAAGGATCGTCCGTGTATCAACCAGAATTTTCCTTATGAATGATTGTGGGTAGCCAAAAGCCTCTCATGGCGGTTTCTTTATGTAAGTCAAAACGGCTAAAAATTTGACCGAAAAAGCTTGGGACAAGTGACACTGCGAACAATTTATACAAACCCTTCATCCCACCACACGGAAAGATTTTAGGATAGTAGACAAAGTCAGTAAAAAAAATGAATCAAATCTCTCTTGTTTTTCATATTCAATGAAACACACAGACACACACACACACGCATACACACACATACACACACACACACACACACACACACACACACACACACACACATATATATATATATATATATATATGTCTATATTTCTGTGATGTGGTATTATGTACATTATTTACATTATTCGGACTATTGTCCTCATCTTTGTCGCCATATTTGTTACAACGTTTCGGCCTTTGTACGCCCCGCCCTTCTTCCGGTGGTTGGAATGTCGAACTGAACCGTTTATTTCGCTCACTGAGTAGACTGTTCTAGTTCCACGTGCCATGTTTAATGGATGTCAGTTATCAGTTATCTCCTGTTAAAACAGTATGCCTGCCTTATGTGAAGGGGTTATCAGAGAAAATGTAAATGATCTGCGGTCCATATAACATCAGGACAACCTTCAAAAGCTTGATGACACTTCGCAGATTTCTCTCTTGGGTAAGACCCCCCCCCCATAGAGGAGAACATGACTGTGTGTACGCAATCCCGTGCAGCTGCGGAAAGAAATATAAAGGGGAGACAGGCCGCCCCCTTAAGGTAAGGCTTCATGAACACCATAAAGCTGTAAAACGAGGGGAAGTGGAAAAATCAGGCGTGACCACATATGGAGAGAGAAGGGAGATCACCGCTCTTTGTGGGATCAGGTTGAGATCATAGACAAGGAACACGATTGGAAAATTTGTAAACTTAAGGAATCAGCACATATGCTAGGCCACAAAAATCTCCTGAGCCGACCAAACATAGAAATGAATACAATATGTGAACCAATAATAAGGAGTGCCAGAGAAAAACGATAACAACAACAAATGTTGCAATATGAGCTCTGGTAAAAACATGTGGTGATGACAGCAAAAATTGCAATATGAGCACTGGTAAAATCGGTTGCTGAAAACATTAGGTTTATAATACCCAGAAATTCATACACAGATGTCCTCAAGGACACATGGCACAGTGAATAAAGGCGTTGGTTAGATCCTGTGACAGTACCCAAAGAGTGTGAGTTCAATACCCAGTTAAGGCAGTGGAGAACTTTCAGAGGGAAATTAACAGGAGATAACTGATAACTGACATCCTTTAAATATGGCACGTGGAACCAGAAGTCTATCCCATTGAGCGAAATAAAGGGTTCAGTTCGACATTCCAACCTGAAAAGGCCGGAGCGTACAACGGCCGAAACGTTGTAATAAATATGGTTACAAAGATGAGGACAATGGTCTGAATAATGTAAATAATGTGTATATATATGTTTCATTAAAGTCGACTGACAAGGTACTGCGATTAAAATTTTCTTTTTATTTAATTTTTCTTGTGTTCGTACAAATGTTTACTTTTCTGGAAACAGTGTAAAAACTGTAGAAATGTTCTGCATATCCGAGCGCTTTCGGCTAATCTTTTAGCTATTATCAAAGACGATTTTTATTTTTTATACTTAACTAAATGTGTGGGTTTTCATGTATGTGTCTAAAATTATAGAAATGTTTAATTTTCCAAACACGATCAGCATACTGTGGCCGTGTTCATACTTAATCTTCTTGAGGGTTGGATTTTTGTTTTTTATTATTATCTAGAAGATCTTCTACAAAAGCCAAATAGATGTCAACTATAAGCAAAACGAATTTTCTCTTAGAAATATCATAAAGGAATACACAACCACAGTTGACCTGAACAAGAAAATTAAATTATCTATTACAAAAATTTTAAACACCTAGTCTGATCATCGAAAGTAACAACTCACACGCAAAACCAACATCATTTATGAGTTCAAATCCCCTTTAAAGAACTGTGTTCCTGAACAAATCAAATTCATCAATAATTACATTTGTCATACTACTACATGTCTATCTAGGCGACTTAGGTTGCACGTCCCCGACCATAGCTCCATTAGGTCCCATTTAAACACTCACAAAAACCTACCGATCTCCATGCGAAACATGGTAAAAGAAAATATAAGCATAATAGATTCATCCACATTACACATGTAAAAAAAATTATTAAAAAAAATATAATGAAAGCCCCGATAATAAAAAAGTAAAAGCCAACAGTCAATGACATTAACTAAGAACACGGCGACAATGTCCTGACCGTGTTAGAAAAATAATATTCCTTTAACTTTAGACACATACATAAACCCACCTCATTTAAGTTATTACTAAAAACTAAAAACCGCCCTTTGTAATGCTCAAATGCTCTCGCATTTGCAGAACTTTTGGGCAGTTTTTACACATTTGGTGTCCAGAAAAGAAAACACTTCTACGAACACAAAATAAATAAATAAAAAAGCTTAATAGCAGTACGTTGTCAGTCGTCTTTAACGAAACATGTAAATAAGAGCGTTTGCTCCCCAAATACATTATATATATATATATATATATATATATATATATATATATATATATATATATATATATATATATATATATATATATAAGTGAACATAGAAGCCAACACTTAGAGGCGACAGTCTGTTTCATGCTAGATGCCTGACGATTGCATCTAGCATGCTAGAGGCCTGACGATTGCATCTAGCATGCTCGAGGCCTGACGATTGCATCTAGCATGAAACAGACTGTCGTCTCTAAGTGTTGGTTTCTATGTTCACTTTTATATTTACACACGCTCTATCTCTGATGTGGAGTACTTTATCCCATAAATATAGCACATTTTAAGACTATATTTCTTCACATATATATATATATATATATATATATATATATATAGATAGATATATATATATACATATATATATATATATAAATACACGCACACATATAAATACATATATATATATATATATATATATATACGCATACGCATACACACGCTCGCATATATATATATATATATATATATATATATATATATATATATATATATATATATATGCGAGCGTGTGTATGCGTATGTGCAAACAAAGGTGTGGGCATGCCTGTAAGTGTATATGCATGTAAACGCCTACATACGTACAGCAATAGAAATGCACATCCCTCATCATTCATACGCACCTTCACACGCACCTTCGCCACCTCCATCACCAATTCCAAGTACGCGGGAACGCGTCCGTACCTGCCCGCTTCCCCCCTCTCCCACTACCTCATTTGGAGGCTTGGAAACGCTACTGACAGTAAAATGGGCGAGTGCATCTTCTTAGAAAAACGCGTTTCTATGCCACGACTGAACTCCCTCTAAGACTCTTGGAGCCTTCTACTTCTTTTCCACCTTCTCTCGCCCCCTCCTCTTCTTCTGCTCTTTCTTTTTTTTTTTCTCATTTTTGTCTTTTTGCATCTTTCTGTTTATCATTTGTAAGTGCGCATGCGCAGGTTCCTGCGTGTGGATAAAATGCACTCTGTTTAAGTACGCGAGTCCTTTTATATTTATTGAGCGTGAGGTACGGGCGTATGAAGGTAGGCGGGAGTCGAGCGTAGTGTTGTTTCTTTTATATCTTCGTGCTGATGTTCATGTGTGTATAGCTTTGTGTGTGTCTGGTTGTGTGCGTGCGTGTGTGTGTGTATATCTGTGTACGTTTTTTCTCATATTTTCTTCTGTGCGTCCATATGTAATATATGTATTTATGTGTGTTGTTCGTACCAAATTCAAAATATGTCATTATCTAGTACAGTATTTCCCAACCTTTTTTAGCTCATGGCCCACTTTGCATCAAGAATTTTTCTGTGCCCCATTAAATTATTATAGTGTAAAAAATTTACATCCATTTAGTGGCCCATAAGCTGTGGCCCATATATTAGACTGGTGGCCTAGTAAAAATTATAAAATTTCTATGGCCAACCTGAACTTTGCTATAGCCCATTTTGGCCATGTGTCTATAGGTTGGGAAACACTGATTTAGTAGATCGCTAGAGTACGAATGCTCGACGCAACGGTATAGCCGGAGTTACTTGGCGGCACCCATCCCCTCGCAACGACCAGTTGTAATATTTTAGTTACATGCTAACAACAACAAGGAATAATTCACTCTTTTCCCATCTGTGTTTGTAAACGTACGTGTGTGTGTGGGGGGGGGGGTTCGGCTTCTGCGCATGTGCGTACGCGTGGTCTGTGTACGTGCAGGCTTGCTTTCGTCTGTGTGCGCGCACAAAAAACATCGAGAGCAGAATCTCTTATTGAGAAGGAAAGAGAGGCGGCAAAGAAACCCGAGACTGCGTCGTTGATAGAAGTGCCTGGCCCTGGTCGATATCCAAGCCAGATCGATTTGATAGTTGCCGCCCGACCGCTCACTACCTCAGCCCTAATCCCCCGCCCGACAAGCCGACAAAGTCAGCTGGGTTGCTAATATTTGTTATAGATATAAGTAAATTGCTTTTTTGTTGATGTTTTTCTTTCTTTCTTGCCGCAGAATTATTCCGAGCTGCGGATGCCCCACGCAGCACATTTCATTAGTGTTTGTTTAGGGTAAAAAATAATTAAAGTGTAACATGGAAGATTTGGACTTGTGGTAAGGTCAGTGGGCAGCAATAAAAAGGCACCAAAACCGTAACTGTCGTTTCTCTGTTCACTTCAGTTTGATCTAAAATAAAGTAGATACTTTTTTCATCATATATATATATATATATATATATATATATATATATATATATATATATATATATATTGCATCCGACAATTTATTAAAGACATTTTTGATATGTTTAACGTTCTTTTTATAGATACGAGTATTTTATAAACAGAGCATTTACTTAAATACTTGTATCTATAAAAAGAACGTTAAACATATCAAAAATGTCTTTAATATATATATATATATATATATATATATATATATATATATATAAATGACACTATTAATTGCTGGCGCGTTTCGTTCAATGTGGACTTTCTCAAAGCAAAAAACGAAATGAATTTAATTAAACAAGGAAACTAATAAAAACAAAAGACAGAATTACTGCTCTCAAAAAACAACGTACACAACAATATCGTAAAATCAAAAGAAAATGGTTACATCCGCCAACACAGATAATATTCTCCACACGTGACATTAACTGACGTTATTTTCAGTTAACAATATGAAAATAGCGTTTCCCACATTCGAGTTGCTAAAGAACACTCTGCCTTTTGTTTTTATTAGTTTCCTTTTTTAATTAAATTCATTTCGTTTTTTGCTTTGAGAAAGTCCACATTGGACGAAACGCGTCAGCATTTAATAGTGTTTTCCTATTGTCATTTATATTTATAAAGATGGTCTTATTTACAGGTTAACTCTGAGAAATTTTCATATATATATATATATATATTAATACATGTTTCATTAAATAATATAGATAAGTGTTGTCTATATATTTTATGTAAGTTTTTTTTTTCATATAGTCTGATAAGCTTAATAACATTATCATTAAACAATGAAAGAAAATCACAATATTGATACATATATTTTTTTTTTAATCCAATCTAAGCTTTCGGCTTACATAAGCCATTATCAAAGATGACAATTACACAATCTATTTAAGCAATACACGAACAAGAAATTGATGATAGTCTTATTTGTTTACATGGATATTATTTAATGAAACATGTATTAATGAAAAAATGCTGCCTAAATACACACAATATATATATATATATATATATATATATATATATATATATATATATATATATATATATGGACACTGAGATTATCTCCTAAACGGTGAAAGTCTGTTTCATACAGTTTAACTATGGAATAGACTGACGCCGCAAGGTGTTGACCTAAGTGTCCACTATTTATATATGCTCCAGCATAAATATTGAGGACTTTACCCATGAATATAGCATGCCATAAAACTATATTTTTATCATATAAATATATTCGAACATTTCAGAATCTGTGGGTGTCAATCTGAGGACAGTACATAAGATTCTTAAAGAGTTCGATAGTGTTTAGACGATCACTAGTGATGGCGAAGTTATGCTTGCATTCATCTTCCCGTAGCATCTCAGGCCCAGCGCGGAGGCCTGCAGCAAATCTTCAGGAGATAGTGCTGCCTGGGGTCAAGAGGGTAGCTTTTGGAGGAGCCTGTGTCTATCAACAAGATTCTGTATCATGCCACACAATCAGGAGAACACGGTCATGGCTATCAGACAATTTCTGCGACCACATCACTCCTTACATCTGGCAAACCTAACTCTCCAGACTGAAACCACCTTGATTATTATGATTATTATTTGTTGAGCAAAAGACCAACAAAACTCCTTGTAACACCAAAGATGAAGACAAGGATTATGGCAGTTTTCACCAACTTAAACAAGAAAACTGTCCAGGAGAGTTGCAGGATATTCTGAAGTCGTCCCTAGGCTGTCGTTGAAGCCAATGGCGATTTCATTGCAGAAATTTACTCTTTGCTATCGGAGAGCCGAGTTCGAATTCCATTTGAATCTATTACATTCACTTACATGCTAATACCACTGGGAAAGGTATGAATTCTCTTCTTCTCCCCCCCCCCAGCTATAGGTAAGTAGCAAGACAGACCGGGTTCTATAGCCTTGGATAGAAACTGGTTTACCGCAGAAAGAAATGGCAACCTACTGCGGGAAAAAAATCTGCTTCGTCAGTCATGTATCGAAAGATACATGATCGCCTAAGTGTGTATCACGCATAGCACATAACTGAACTGATTCCAAGATATTTTTGTGACATTTTGGTGAATGTATCTGTTAAAATGCGATGTCAGTTTTATTTTCATTTTTTCCGTAATTTAGACGAAAATTTATTCCTTACAACCTGTATATATAGAAAAGTTGTATATATAAATGTATGTTGGGTCACCGTTTCATGCTAAAGAAATGTTCTCCCTGAATCGATCTTACATATCTACACGTCTACCATTAGTCCATGCTTAGGATATAGTTCCCACCATATCCTTGATAAAATCCAAAGAAGGATCTGCATTGTTATAGGTCCGGATCTGGTGTTTCTGCTTGAGTCACTTTCCTCCCTATACATTTTCTATAAATACTTCCATGGCAGTTGTTCGGATGAGATTATCATCCGGGTACATAGACTTTATGGATTTAAGCGCAGTACTAGATTGACGACGAGTTCCCACCAATACAATAATAATAATAATAATAATAATAATAATAATAATAAACGCAATAATACACACTGACAGAACAATCAAAGCCAACCGCCAAGACATTGTTATTAAAGATAAAAAAAAATGTCTCCTTATTGATATGGCAGTCCCTGCAAACTGCAATGTTTCTTTGAAGATATTCGAAAAGCTGTCGAAATACAAGGACCTTGAAATAGAAATCTCAAAAATGTGGCACATGGGAACATCAACAATCCCTGTTGTAGTTGGAGCCTTAGGATTGGTTGGAAAAGATTCCAGTAGACTAATTGAAGGGATCCCTGGAAGTCCATGCCTCAAAGAGATACAAAAAATTATTCTGACCAGTACAGCCCACACTTTACGAAGGGCTTTATCTATGTAATTATTTTTTTAATTTTTTTTTATTTTTCAGTGGAAAGTGTCATGATACCATTTCTAACCTTAGGTCCCTGGGTGGGACCCGGAAAGAAATGTGTAAACGCCAGATATCAAAGAAAATAAAAACAATAATAATAATAATAATAATAATAATAATAATAATAATAATAATAATAAACGCATACAATTTTATGCATTCTTTTTGGTGCGGTCCTGCTCCAGTGCACATGACGTCATTTCCTAAACTTTTGAAATTCAGCTCATGATAAAATATCAGGATGTATCCAACGGATACTTGCCTACCACAGAGGCAACACACTACACTTGATAATGACGGAGACGGCCGAAGATATTTGAACGAAAGCAACAGAATAAACATGAACTTCAAACGGCATATACTCAATTTTGATCTTGTTACACGTCATATTCCAAAATATGAAATATGTGTGTATGTGTGTTTACACACACATACACAAGCACACACATATACAAACATATATATATATATATATATATATATATATATATATATATATATATATACAGTGTAACACGGATATAAGAGACCCGGATATAAGAGATATTTTATCTGGTCCCAAATTACAGCCTGTGTTAATGTATACATAATAGACAAAACCCGGATATAAGAGACTTCTTATCCGCTCCCGACAACTCTCTTATATCCGGGTTACACTGTATATATATATATATATATATATATATATATATATATATATATATATATACAGACATGGTGATTGAAAAAATTTTTATGTATAATGGACTTTCCCGTCTAACTTAAATTTTTACAAGACGACGTAGTACATCATACTTAAAAAAGAGAGTTATTTACATCATTTAGCGTCTTCCATCGTTTACTTTCATTTACCCAGTTTGCTCTAAAAATAATACCCCAATCTATTCTTTTTTTAAAGAACGGTATTTATATGGCATTCTACTCCTGTTTACATGCTGCAAAATAAAATTATTTATAACGTCCTCTCGGGAGACGTCGGTAAAGAGAAGTTTTTCTTTTGTCTTAATTCTGACATAAATATATATATATAATAAATTCTATTTTAGTATAACCCCAACTTTAAAGCATTTAATATCTATTATAACCTTGCTTCGTTGTCAAGTTTTTGAATTCTCGTATACTTGTATTTTGATTGGTCATTCCAGCTTATGTAACATCATTTTCCCCGTGCGAGTGTTCATCAATTAATTTGAACCTTTTAAAACCCTTTATTCTACATTCAACATCATCACTTGCTAAGACACCGGAGGTGTTGAAACAAAATGGCTATTTTTGTAGTGATTTTATAACATATTTATGTTATAATTTTTCAATAAATAATTATATATATATATATATATATATATATATATATATATATATATATATTGTTGATTTAGGCAGCAATCCGTCATTTATGCATCGTTCATTAAAAACGACAGACAAGCTACTACGATTAAGCTTTATATTTAATTTTTCTTGTGTTCGATCAAGTGTTTTCTTTTTTTGACACAGAGTGTGTAGACACTGTCCAAATGTTCTGTAATTCCGAGCGCTTTCGGCTATACTTTTAGCCATTATCAAGGATGATTTCATTTTTCAGTTTAATTGAGTGTGTGCGTTGTGTGTCTGTTTTTAGTGTTATAGAGATGTTTTATTATCCGAACATGGTTAGCATTATTAAGTGTTGGCTTTTTCATTTTTATTACTAAAACGTCTATTATTTTTAGTCTGTTTTTTTTACATGTGGATGAGCTTATTATTTTTGTCTTTTCTACTAGTATGTTTCGGATGGAGTCTGGTAAGTTTGTTTGTTTTAATGGGTTCTAATATAGCTGTGGTCAGATAGGTGTAACCTAAGGCGTTTGGATAGGCATGTACTCGTGTGACTGATGTAATTATTTATTCGGTTTAATCAGGAACACAGTTCCTTAACAAGTATTTCAACTCATAGATAATGTTCGTTCGTTTTAAGTTTAACTTAGCTGGTGTATTGTTATTTTTGAGGATAAGGTTAGCTGTTTTAAATTTTTTGTTCTAGATAATTAATTCGATTTTTTAATCGGGTCATTTGGGGTAATGTATTTCTTTATAATGTTTATAAGTGAAGATTCACCTTGTTTGTAGTTGATGTGCGTTAGGTTTTTTTAGAAAATATTTGTTATTTTTTACTGTGTGTCCACTATCGTTGTTATTTACTTTGGGGAGAAACAGTCTAATTTGGTGATCTATAAGGTGTCTCAAAAAGAAAGCACTTGTTCAAACACAAGAAAAATTAAATGAAGCAGTTAATCGTAGTACGTTGACCGTCGTTTTTAATGAAACATGCACAGACACACACACACACACACACACACACACACATACACACACACATACACATACATATATATATACTAGCAGCATGGCACAACATTTACAGCAATCGCTATCACTTGACTTAAAATATTTTTGCCCTTCCTTGCCTTTAAAGGAGTGCCCGTTGCCGTGCTGATGTTGCTACATACCTTACTTCTTGCCTATCTCACACTGCGAATTTTTTCTAAGCTCTATACTAAACATTAAATCTGTTACGAAAAAAAGAACTAAACAAAATGAACACAAAACCATCAGCTTTAAAAAAGGACTCGTAACTGGAAAAACCGAATGAAAAAGAATGTTAACAACAAATACTTTTTCACACCCAACCCAGTTCTGCGGAATCAGAATCAACGTTGAGTTTAAGTAAGCGAATGAGCCAATTGGAGTAAAGTGCCATGTAGATTTAAATTTTTTCCACGAATGGAAACGAATGCAGCTATCGATTTTTTTGCATGCTAGTTAACATTCGTGTCAGTCAGCTGTTGGCTCTCACGCTGGCCAATAGAATCTTCCTGCCTATTCGTGGCAGCCAGCTATAGGCTCTCACGCTGGCCAGTTGAAAATGACCGCAAACTACATGAAAACTGTCGTAGAAGCATGAAAAAATCGATTATTTTCACTATCGATGGGAGTTGGGAAATGCAAAGTCGGTCTTGGTCATGTTACTAATGTAAATTTTGGTGCAAATCCGTCGATAATTGCGGCCGTGCATTCGTTACACACACACACACACACACACACACACACACACACATCCTGCCTTATATATATATATATATATATATATATATATATATATATATATATATATATATATGCCTTATATATATATATATATATACGTCTATTATAACAATTCTTTTGAAAAAATGTCATTTCACTTGACTTCATAAGGAATTCCCAGTTTCTCAAAAACATTTGACGTCGAGTGTCTTTTATTCAAAACAAACTTGTATTTTTTATAACTTGACAGTCTACAATGTATGATTAAACAATATGAACATAAGTTACTATCTTGTATATATTGTACACTTTTTTTATATTTTTACCCTTCTATTCACTTGCGACCTTCACGGCGACTATCCGCCCTGGGATGTATGAATCCTCCGTGGCCTCAGAGGCACGCTCTTGAAATTTCCCCACGGTTTTATTCTTCCAACATATTTTTTGTATTAGCATTATTATGCATTCTACATTATTATTATTATTATCATTATTATTATTATTATTATTATTTTCTTTGATATCTGGCGTTTACACATTTATTTCCGGGTCCCACCCAGGGACCTAAGGTTAGAAATGGCATCATGACACTTTCCACTGAAAAATAAAAAAAAATAAAAAAGTAATTACATAGATGAAGCCCTTCGTAAAGTGTGGGCTGTACTTGTCAGAATAATTTTTTGTGTCTCTTTGAGGCATGGACTTCCAGGAATCCCTTCAATCAGCCTACTGGAATCTTTTCCAACTAGTCCAAGGGCTCTAACTACAACAGGGATTGTTGATGTTCCCATGTTCCACATTTTTGAGATTTCTATTTCAAGGTCCTTGTATTTTGACAGTTTTTCGAATGTCTTCAAAGATACATTATTATTATTATTATTATTTTCTTCTTCTTCTTCTTCTTCTTCTTCTTCTTCTTCTTCTTCTTCTTCTTCTTCTTCTTGAAGTTGAATAGGTCCAGTGTAAAGACAGATTCTTGACTTACGCCCCTTTTTATTTTTCTGTATTTAATGAATGCATTTTCTATTCGTACGAAGGTGTTCGCTCTTATTATAAGTTCTGGACTATTTTAATATATTCCTCAAATAAATCACGCTTATCCAGCAGTTCAAAGAATTCTTTATCTCATACTTTATTAAATACTTTTACATAATCTATAAAATATGGGTATGCATCCTTCTGTCGTCGTATTGTTCTTTCTGACATTCTGTGCAAAAATGACACATTTTTTGTTTTAGTCTCTTTAACGAAACCGCAATGTTCTTGTCTAATTTCCGGGATAATTCAATACGAGATTTATTCATCAGATTTCAGATAATATCATCGTAGTTCATTAAACTGATTGACCGTTGAAGATCGTGTTCATTTGCATTTGGGTTCATAGGCAGCGCTGTGAAAATGAATTTACTATGGCCTTCAGGTATATCAACACTGTCGTATATTTCTTTAATTATTTCTATAATTTTGTTCAATGCCGAAATCGTCTAAGGCTGCCAGTATCTCTATTACAATCTGATCCGGCTGAACTTGGGGAATTTTATGTTTCATGTCCTTCCATATTTTTATGTATTGCAAGTTTCACTCTTTCGTAGTGGAAATGTTCTCCGATGTGTTCGTGATCAGCATTTCGCCATATGATTAGAAAAACTGGAACTGTTTTCCTTACCACAATACTTACCTATTCTGGCTGATATATTCTCACACCTGTCTATATTTCTGAGATGAGGTATTATGTACATTATTTACATTATTCGGACTATTGTCCTCATCTTTGTCGCCATGTTTATCACACCGCTTCGGCCGTTGTACGCTCCGGCCTTCTTCAGGTGGTTGGAATGTCGAACTGAACCCTTTATTCGCTCACTGGGGTAGACTGTTCTAGTTCCACGTGACATGTTTAACTGACATCCATTAAACATGTCACGTGGAACTAGAACAGTCTACCCCAGTGAGCGAAATAAAGGGTTCAGTTCGACATTCCAACCTCCTGAAGAAGGCCGGGGCGTACAACGGCCGAAGGGGTGTGATAAACATGGCGAAAAAGATGAGGACAATAGTCCGAATAATGTAAATAATATTCTTGCACCCGTTTTATTTGTTTGTTTGTTTGTTTTTAATCATTTCCTCCCGAGCGAGGCGAAAATGCCACTAGTACGTATGGGGTTACAGAGAGTGAAAGTGAAAGTGAAAGAAAAGACTGAGTATAGGGAGGATTGAGAAAAGAACAGATGATGGCGATTGATGTTACATTTAAATTTTTGATGATTGTAGTTTTCAGGGAAGTAAATTAACAGAAGGGAGTTCCACAAACGGGAAGTAAGAGAAAAGAAACTGTTGAAGTAGAATTGCTGGATATATTGAACTAATTCAACATTAAGCGGGTGGAACCCAGATGCCAATCTATGGGCACGCTTAAATTCATGTCGTCGGGACACCAGGTATAAAAGCTTGCCAGAGCAGATGCCATGAAACTATTTGTAGAGCAAAGGGAAGCTACGTCATGTCGGTTATGAAGTGACTGAAGACGAAATGCCAAGTTAGGATCGATTGCATTCCAGATCCTTCTTTGGATTTTGTCAAGAACCTCCAGATTAATAGCAGGATCACCAGACCAGATATGGCAGCAGTATTCAACGCTTGGGAAAATGGTAAATTTGTAAATATACAAGATTGACTCTGATGAGATTTTTTTTTTTTTTGCTTGTGTTTCGTAATGTTGTCTTGAAGACGAAGAATAAATTATATTATACTATTTTTGCCATGTTTGATTTAATTAATTCTTTCATATGCGTTAGGAGTGACAACAGCTAGTAACAAATCTCGACTGTATGATATAGAGTCATACGGCCACATCACGCTGAAACACAGG
>OZ038483.1:31564076-31586576 GCA_964036315.1 Acanthosepion esculentum | reverse complement strand
GTATGCATTATGCTGGCAAATAAAAAGGTTTTCTTAATATCCTGTTTTATTTCCTCATTCTGATGTATGACATATTACTCCAAATCCGTCTTAACGTTTACATTCAATGAGCTTTATTCTGCCTGAGCCATAAACGTGTCCGCCTAGTCAAATATATGGTTTCCTCCAAAATGCCTGCACATTTGACTCATTCTTCAAACATTAATTGTACGTCAAATTCTTCATTTACTTGATGGAGAGGAGCTGTTTTATTTGTAGCGAAATACAGCCCGTTCCCATTCTCAATGTAATGTCAAGCTTTTGCGAAGTCCTTTCCCTGTAGATGTGTAGAACGCGGAGACAACGATATATTGGTTATGCATATAACGGAACACGCACCTATCTATACATCAATTTGTGCATTTGCGTGTGCTTGTAATCATGATTACACCTGTAAATCAGAACTTACGTTAAATGTTAATATTCAAGTCAAAATTTCTGTCTGAATATTTTGGGATTTGTACTTATCTTCCATGGACGGAATTCGTGAGCAACGACGAAATTTTAGAAAAAATAGAAACACAAATTAAACTTATGCTTAGCGAGGAAAGAGGGCTTGGAAAATCTTTCATCCACAAGGCAGATTGAAGTCAAGAGAGACAGAGGAAAACAACACTCAACCTAATTAATGAGCTTCATGAAATGGATGGCGGAACAATGTTTAGGAGAGATGACAAATAGATCAAATTTATTAAGGCCTATGACGGACAGGATATTGTGGAGAGTAATGACCACCTATGTCCTGAAGGGACACGGCACATAAGAAAAGAAGTTATGCTAATTCATTTTTGTTTACACTCGGGTAATTATCCTCATCGTTGTTGTTATTATTATTGCATTTCAGTCACTGTGTTTCCCGCCCTCTCAGTTAACCTTTAAGCCCTGTATTTATCTATTAGATCATCCCATACGTTCTGTCCGAATTTTAACTTTTTTGTTAAAATGAACGAAATTTAAAGAGTATTTTATAATGTCTAATGGAGCTGAACATTATTTTTTATGCTTAGATGCATTTAAATTGATCAAATTTTATTTCAGAGAACAATAAAATTAAATTTTGTTTGATTAAAATCCTGCTAACATGGAAGTACCCAAGAATCATTTGAGGCTCATAATGCTTTATGAGTTCAAGAAAGGAAACTCAGCAGCCGAAGCGGCTAGAAACATTCACTCAGTTTATGGAGAGGAATGTGTGAATGAAAGAACTTGCAGAAGATGGTTTGCAAAATTCAGAGGTGGAGATTTCACCCTTGAAGAGGAAGATCGAACCGGACGTCCAGTTGAGTTTGATGAAAAGCTTCCAGAATCAGCCCTTGAAGAAAATCCTGCTTTATCAGTTGAGGAATTGGCAGTGGTTCTCAGTTCAAACCACACAACTGTTCATCATCATCTTCAACAACTTGGAAAAGTTCCTAAATTTGGAAAATGGGTGCCTCATGAATTGTCTGAAAACAACCTCAAATCCCGAGTTGACATCTGCTCTTCTCTCCATTTCACCTTTTTTTGGATAGACTTGTGACTGGCGACGAAAAGTGGATCTTTTATCGAAATGTTAAGCGTCGTGGACAGTGGCTTGGTAAAGGGGAAGGACCCCAGCCACAGCCGAGAAGGGAACTTCATGGGCAAAAGATTCTTCTTTAAATCTGGTGGGATTGCTAAGGAATAATCCACTTTGAATTCTTACCACCTAATGCAACAATTAATGCTCAAATATACTGTCAGCAATTAGAGCGTTTGAACCAAGCTTTGAGGGGAAAAAAGACCTGCTCTAGTGAATCGAAAACGGGTGATGTTTCATCGGGACAATGCGCGACCACACACAGCAAGAATCACGTCACAAATGATCGAAGAACTTGGTTGGGAGAAAATTCCTCATCCACCTTATTCTCCCGACCTTGCTCCTTCAGACTACCATTTGTTTCGTAGCTTACAGAATCATTTGGAAGAAACAGCTTTTGTAACACAGGAAGAGGTTAAAACTGACATTTGTGAGTTATTCGACTCAAAGCCAAAACAATTTTACAGTAATGGAATTAGTAAGCTTGTTAATAGATGGAAGGAAGTCATAGATAATCAGGGAAAATACATTGTTGATTGAATCTGTAATTAAATGTAACATTTGGTCACTTGTTTTCTTTATTCAAAATTCGGACAGAACTTGTGGGATGACCTGATACATGGATAGGGCGTTTTCATTTTGCCAACCATCTACGCATATCTTGTTTAGTTCACATTTAATACTGCTCAGTTTTTGCTCACCCCATATATTAATTTATACTTTTATAATCTATATAAATAAATGCGAATGTCAGTGTATCAGGGTGTCACGCTTTTTCAACTTTACTCCGAGAGGCCGTAACCCAACGTATCATACCATTTTCGAATCAGGCCGACTCCGTGAGCAACTTAAAAACCTTCCGGGCCGGATCAGGACTCCGCAATTCAGATATTTTGGATTCCTAAGTTTTCATTAATGCGATTGCTTTCGGCAATTTTTTTTTTTACTTGATTTTTGTAGATTAACAATTTGTATAACTTGGAAATAAAGTCGGGAATAATTTAAATTAATTGCTAAATCCAGCGAAAGTCACCCACGAAATAAAAATAATTGTTCGTACGGAAAGTAAGGATCTACGTACATCAAATCTTCTTTAAATTGATAGGCGACAGAAGAATTATTGTTGACCTTTTAAAAGGTCAGCTGAAATAGTAATGCAATATTTAAATGCAGCGATCAATTTTGAGTTCTTCTGTAGTTTATGGCAGCACTATGAATAAAAACAATGGGAAAAATTATCTGACTTAAGAAAAGTTTTCCTTTTGTCTTTATTCAAATATATATATATAAATGCTAATGTCAATGTGTCACTGTGTCGCACTTCTTCAATTAAAGGAACACAGCTTTCAATAGCTCATGTTACAGAAATTTTCGATTCCCCAGTTTTCATTACTGCTATATTTTTTACGTGTTTTTTTTTTTGTACGGTAACAATTTTTATAACTTGGAAATAAATGTGGGAATAATCGAAATCAATTAGAAAATCAAGTGAAAGTCGCCCATGAAATGAACATAATTGTTTGTACGGAAAGTAAGGACCTACGTACAGCAATCTGTCTATAAATTAACAGACGATTTATCCTTGAACCATTAAAAGGGATGCTGAAATATTCACGCAATATTTAAATGCAGTCATCAATTTTGAGTTCTTCTGTAGTTTACAGGTTGTCTATCAGTATGCCTAGGAAAAAGAAATCTCCGTCAACAGAGGATCCGATTGCAATTAAAGCAACCAAGGCTGCAGCGAGGAAAAGAAAGTCCCGTGCAGATGAAAACCCAGATCAAACGGCAGCCAGAAGTGCTTCTAATGCCGAGGATATGCAAAGACATAGGGACTCTCAAACTCCTAAACAAGCCGATGGCTCAATCAAGAGCCCTCCGCAGGACATGGCTTGAATGCCGTCCGATAGAGCGACTTTGAAGCCAGTACACAGACACACACAGATATATATATATATATATATATATATATATATATATATATATATATATATATATATATATATATATATATATATATATATGCGAGGATCATTCAATAAATAAGGTGAATTTTTCGGTATAAGGATTTCTAATACAGATAGAAGCTTACTTTTTCTTCTTTTTTTTCAACGTAGTCTCCCTGAACTGTCACACACTTTTCCCATCTGTGCACAAGCTTCTGTATTCCCTCAGCGTAAAAATCTTTGGAATGATGTCCCAGCCATTCGCTCACAACACTTTTGACTTCATCGTCACTTTGAAACTTCGTGCCTCTTGTGAACGCTTTCAAGGGACCAAACAAGTGAAAGTCTGAAGGGGCAAGGTCTGGGCTGTAAGGGGGATGATGGAATAGTTCCTAGCCCAGCTCGTTGATGGTCTGCACCGTTTGGGCTGCTGTGTGAGGCCTTGCGTTGTCATGATGCAAGATGAATCCGGACTGATGATCCCAAAAGATAAGCTCAAAGTCCTTGCAATATCATCCACTGTCACCCTTCTGTCAGACTGAATGAAGTCATTGACTGATTCGATCACCACAGGAGACCTCCCTTCAGTAGGCCTCCCAGGCCTGTCTTCATCCTCAACACTACTCCGTCCTTCTTTAAACAATTCAGCCCACTTGTAGATATTTCTTTGGCTGAAACATGTGGCACCATACACAGTTGACATTCTCCTATGAATTTCAACTGGTTTGCACCCTTCAGCAACCAAAAACTTGATAACTGACCGCTGTTCAATCCTGGAGCATGCTTCTTGGTCGGCCATCTTTGTTAATCGCCAAAACTCTCAAAGTTTTTTTTTCTTTTTAATCTGCAAAAGAAATTAAATCCATGTGAAAAAGAAGTAAAAAAAAAAAGTGTAAGCTTCTATCTGTATTAGAAGTCCTTATACCGAAAAATCCAACTTATTTATTGAATGACCCTCGTATATTTATGTATGTATGTATATGATAATATCAATGCGTCAAACTTTTCGTTTAAAGGGACACAACTTTATATCTCATGATACACAAATCTTTGATTCCCGAGTTTTCATTACCGCGATTTCTTTTTATATGATTTTTTTGTACGATAACAATTTTACAACTTAAATATAAAGTTGGAAATAATTGAAATTATTTGTTTTACATCGAAAGTCACTTATGAAGAACCCTCTGCAGGACTTGGCTTAAAATTTCACCCGATAAGGCGGCTTTTAAGCTAGTTATTAATAAATTTTATCTTTCTGTTTTCTCCCCTAAGACTTGTTCCTTCATCTCTTTGTTCAAGATCACTAAGTACGTTAGAGTGTTTTTTTCTTATATCCCTCTTGCCCTCTATTTGTCTTGTGAGTATCAAATTTTCCAAGCTCTCTTTCCTCATTATGCTCCCTAGACATTTTACCTGTCACTTTCTGAAGTATAATTTTCCTTTTGGTTTTTATTTTCTCTAAAATTTCACCGTTGCTCACATATTAGGTCCATTGTAACGTCAGCATCCTTCTGTAGAACCACATTTCTGTTCCTCAAAGTTCTTCATCTTTTTTGGAGATTGTCCATCATTCAAGGTTATATAAAAAGGCAGGTATCGCGTAACAGTTCAATACTCTTTTCTTTGTTTCTAACAAAGTTTTTTTTTCTGTTTCTTAATACTCTGCTTAGCGTTTGGAAGGCATATTTAGCAACCCCAATTCGCCTTCGGATTTCAAATTTGCACTTTCCGTCCTCTGGTAAAATAATTTCCAGATATTTAAATTTTTGTACTTGTTTTATTTTCGTATATCCATGTTGTAACATAGGAAGTGTGACTGAATGAGGTTGGAAATGAAATGGTAATCATTATAACATCAACAAAATAAAATACTCGCCAGCGGCGTGAAGTAGGTAAACAACTGCTAGTGGTAAACTACTTAGAATATTGCACTCATTTACAATAGTATCCAACGCATTTATGAGGATTTGGGACGTACCCAGTAGTGTTCGTAGGTATGGTATATAACAATCCAATTTGTAACTGGGATCATTCTTTTGGTTATCAACCCTGTCTTCTTACAGTTAATGTGTAACCCTTTCTTCTTGTTTCCTTCAAATATTTCAATTTTTGTAATTTTATTTCTGTGTCTATCATCAGCAGTTTCATCTGCATATCTTATGTTGCTGAGATCGTGGCCACCAATAATGAATTCTAAGATTTATTGTTCTCACAGAATCGTCTCACTGCATAAGTTAAATAAGTCCGGTGAGAAGGCACATCTTTGAGTGTTGTAACAAAAAGATTCACATATAAGATTTTTAAAAAAATGAAATAATAACAAAAGAACTGTAGGCAATCTCTAATTTCTCGGCTCACAGTCCAAAGTCTATTCGTTGAACACAAATAGTAGATGCTGTTCTTCTCACCGCCGTTGTCTTAGTAGTTGAAGAGATGGTGGTGGCAAAGGACTCCGGTGATTTTATCAGACAATTGGATTGAACTCACCCTTGTCGAATTCATAGGAACTAACGTGGAATGAGAAGTTAACTGTCTATCGTCGACAAACGAACGGACGGATCAGGAGAAAGAAAGAAAGAAAAAGAAGAAAAGAGAAAGAAAAAAAATGACAGAAAAAGATGCAAAATTAATTCATAGATAAAAAAAATAAAAAAATAAAAAAAACGGGAAGAGTGTGTCGGTGCAAGCGAACGAAACTGTACTAAATGAGAGAGGCAGAATGAGAGAGAGAGAGAGAAAGTAAGAGAGAAAGAGAAAGAGAAGAGGAAGAGCGCATAGTTGGGAAGGTCACGAAAGAGGAACGAGGCGAGAGATTACGAGGTCGCTCGGTCGATCGCCTGGCGACGTTACTGGCCATTTTGAAAGACAAGAGATTACTGATGTTATTTCGGTAAATGTGTAGCTGAGTGTCGCGTCAGAAACAGCGTGTTAAAAAAAAATAAAAAAATAAAATATGCAATTATTCATATTCTATAGCAGCCTTTCAAAACGAATGTGTCGTGACAAAAAAATCGGACTGGAATATGATTTACTTTTCTTTCCTTTTTTTTTTTTGTCAAAATGATGAAGCACAAAAAATTGTTAAAAAAAAATTATTATTTGTCTTATAACTGAACATTAAATTAGAAGTGGGTTCGAAACTGTTTCAGTGTCGATAAAGATTTGGGCCCAGATCCTTCAGATGACCGAATGAACGATCTGATTGAAATATACGAAGCTAGCAATTTTGAGCTCTTTTATTAAGAAAATTAGAATTAGCAAATTTCTGGCTAACAATTTCCCCAAATATCTAGAATTCGGTAAAAACGTATTCAAATTCCTTCCATTTTTCAGTATTTCCTATACCCGTGATTCTAGATCCTCGATGGGCTTTGATACGATATATATATATATCCTCAAGACGTAGACGATCATGACTCTCGACAGATTCCTCTTTTTTTTTAAATTGTGAATTATCATGACTTCTTGGGAAAGATAATGGAATGGTTTTCCGTTGACTTTTCGACGGCTTGGAATTCAGAATTGTCCTTCTTGTATATTAACTGCCATGCAAAGCTAGTGTGCCCAGTCTACGCTGCTATTTAATCTATAGCTAGGGGTAGAAAACATGGATACATCCGTCCTATGGATGACGATAAACTACATCCACGTCCTGAGTAAGACGATAAACTACGTCTAAAAGCAAGGCCTTCGATCGGAATTTTTGAGGAGCATAGAACCACCTCTTAATTGCTGGTGTTACCATGTCCACCCTAACCCGAAGTGGTAGCACCTGTTAGGATCCCAGCTATGGGAGTTAACCCCCAAACTGGGTTCAAAACACTATGAAAGTGTAAAAATATGTTTTAATACCAGAAATACTTTTTTAAAATTATTACCAGCAATAAATGTTTGAAGAAACAAATTACTACCGGCAATATATTATGACCAGTAATATATTTTTGAAAAAAAAAAATATTACTAGCAATACATTTAAAAAAAAAAAAATTTCAGCTATACATTTTTGGAAAAAAAAATATTACTAGCAATACATTTAAAAAAAAAAAATTTCAGCTATACATTTTTGGAAAAAAATATATTACTAGCAATACATTTAAAAAAAAAAAATTTCAGCTATACATTTTTGGAAAAAATATTACCAGAAATAGATTTTTTTTTAAGGAAAAAATATTAGCAGCATTACATCTTTAAAAAAAAAAATACCAGCAATAAAAATTGTGTCGGCATTAAGTACCCCCATTGAGGTTGATATGCTTTAAAAGAAAACAGACCAAACAAACCAAATCATCGATACGTAGCTTTCCGTGTTATATTTCAATCGTTTCACCATAAACAAGATAATAAAACTACTAAGACTTTATTTTGTGTTAAACAATAAGAGAAAAAGAAAAATATTTATTAGGGACAAAAAATAATAAAAGAACAGGGATTTTTTTTTTAAGCTTATCACCCCAAGCAAGGCTGGAAGCCACTAGCACGCAAGGGGTTACAGAAGGTTTGGAGGAAGAGCAGATAGAAGTGGTAAAGGAGAGGATGTGGAGAAAGATAGTGGATCGATCAAGGCAAGGGGGTTACAGAAGATTTGGAGCGAGAGCAGATAGGAATGAAAGGTGAAAGGATGTGGAGAAGGGAAGTGGATAGATCAAGGCAACTGGAGATGTCGATTAACGTTACACTTAAATAGTTGGAGATTGTATTTGTCAGGGAAACAGGAATAAGGAAGGGAGTTCCACAGGCGAGATGTGCCAGACATGAAGCTATTGGAGTAGAAGAGACGTCTACATCTAACAGTTTCAACGGTGAAGGGGTGGGAACGGGATGCCAGCCTCGTAGGACGTTTAAATTCATGAGGCCTAGGAACCAGCGAAAGCAGCTCCTCGGAGCAACTACCGTGAAAGTATTTGTAAAAAAGACATAGCGGGGCAACGTCGCGTCTGTGAGAGAGCCACTGCAGACGAGATGACAGATCAGGGCCAATTGAAGACAGATGATAACGATTGATATTTCATTTGAATTTTTTGAAAGTAAACAGTATACTCGCCTGGAATTTGAACTCGTTTCACTGGTTCTATTTCCTATGCCAGTAACCTTTAAACCTATACGAATATATAATACAGGCTGCCCCCCCCCTAAAAAATGACAACATTTCGCAGGCCAATGATTTTGGCAATTCTAGTTGAAATAACCTCAAATTTTTACAGAATGTATAGAAACAGATCAAGATTTTATATTTAATGTTATATCTTTGTTATCTCATTGAGAATCTGCCAGAGAGATGGATCGGGCATGGTGGAGATGAAATGGCCGCCGCGGTCACCTTACCTGTCCCCGTGTGATTTTTTTTATATGGATATGTGAAGGGACTGGTCTATGCCCCACCCCCACGCCTCCAGCTAGCATTGATGAACTCAAAAAGGAATAGACCATTATTATGAGGAGACTTCTGTCTGTCTGTCTCTCTCTCAATATATATATATATATATATATATATATATAATGGTCAGAGTTGAATAAGACCAGGAAATAATGGTATTAAAAGTGCTTAATACACGTGTGAAAAAATAAAATTAAATTAAAAATGTAGAGATTTTACCTTTAAAAATAAGGAGATCACTTGAATCCGCTACCTTGGTTTCAAACTTACGGTAGCCTCAGGCGATTTTTATCAAATGATCTCTTAACGCTTTATTTAAAAAAAAATAACGAACGCAATATTATTTTTCTTAAATAAATAAACAAACGCACGATGTTGGGTTTAATAGAAAGGGAAGAGGAGGATGTGAAGAAGAAGCAGAAGAAGAAGAAGAAGAAGAAGAAGAAGAAGAAGAAGAAGAAGAAGAAGAATTAACTCCCCCACCAATACTTTTTCTTCTTCTCTTCTTCCTCTTCTTCGCATCCTCCACGTCCATTTCTATTACAACCAATGTCGTGCGTTTGTTTATTTATTTAAGAAAAATAATATTGCGTTCGTTATTTTTTTTTGCGTTCGTTATTTTTTTGTTTGTTTATTTATTAAATATATATATATATATATATATATATATATATATATATATATATATATATATCGTTCATTAGTTTCGTAGCAAAAAAGGAAGCGTTAAGAGGTAATTTGATAAAAATCTCTTGAATATACCGTTAGGTGGAAACCAAGTTAGCAAATTCAACTGATCTCCTAATTTTTAATATATATATATATATATATATATATATATATATATATATATATATATATATATATATGAACCTAACGAACCAAGTAAACCTACCTAGGCATCATCTACACGGATCGTTAGGGTAAACTGGCAGTTTCCACTGACGATCCGTGAAATCTAGGTAGGTTTACCTGGCTCTTTAGGTTCATGTTTAGGTTTGCTCTACTTATTATCTCCGTGTATTGAGCACTTTACATAGTTACTTTTTCTTTACTCGTTTTGAAGTGGGCGGGGGTTCTCTTTGGATACAGATCTTTGATTCTGGACGATTTTTTTCGCCTCAATTTTATATTCTTGGTTCTTTCTTTTTTTTATCCCTTATTGTCCCTTGGGCATTGGTTTCTTCAATTACAAGCCAAAATACTTAAGGTTTTTCCAAACGAGTATAACTATATATATACTCTTCGGCAGAATTGAGTCACTGTCAGTCACTGTGTGTTTATCTAAATCTAAAAATAAACACGCTAAAATTCACCTTCAACCCTGCCCTGTGCCGACGGCTTAGTGGTAGAAGTTCCGACTGACACAAATTTAGTCGGATTTCGATCCTATCTAGAGGCAACCGGACGTCTAGCCACACTGATGTGCTGTGAAACAGCGAGACAGTCTGTCTGTGGATGACAAATATATTGGCACATGAAAAATTAATTTTGGTTTGAGGTGTGAGTTTGTAAACAGTGAATATTTAAGCTAATATAGCATGACTCTTTGGCAGAATTGAGTCACTGTCAGTCACTGTGTGTTTATCTAAAAATAAACACGCTAAAATTCACCTTCACCAATTCAGTCGGGTTTCGATCCTAGCTAGAGGCAACCGGACGTCTAGCCACACTGATGAGCTGTGAAACAGCAAATCAGTCTGTCTGTGGATGACAAAATATATATATATATATATATATATATATATATATATATATATATATATATATATATATATATATATATATATATATCAATTATGTGGTGCGGTTTCAATTTATATTACGCAAATCATTCATACGAAAAGCAGATAATGAAGTTAATGATATGGCAAGAATCACTCTCGCAAACAATTTTTAATAATAAAATACATTAACCTCGAATCCGTTAATGAATGGTATGATCCTTGTTTATAAATTCCGGTTTTATCAGGTCTTTTTTTTACTACTAGCTCAGCTTTCAATCGTTTCATACGATCATCCTCAGGTAGGGAAATAGGTAAGTTTTTTTACATCCAGGTAATAACAGGACATCGAAAGATAAAGTGTAATCCGAAAGAAGTGTTTTTTAGAAATGTGCTATTGTTAACTGTAAGAATACTTTTGGAGCGTGCAGTCACGACGCTGAGGTTGAATATTTTTAAATTTTAAAATTGTGCGTTCTTGTACTAATATAGTAATATGAGAATTCTTCTGTAGAAGTAGGCTTTTTTAGTAAAGGTGGCATGAACTAAATTGTTCAATAAATAGAGCAATGTCACAGTTATTATCAGGAATTCGCACGTTGGATCGGTTATTTTAATATCAATTATGTGGTGCGGGTTCAATTTATATTACGCAAATCATTCATACGAAAAGCAGATAATGAACTTAATGATATGGCAAGAATCACTCTCGCAAACAATTTTTAATAATAAAATACATTAACCTCGAATCCGTTAATGAATGGTATGATCCTTGTTTATAAATTCCGGTTTTATCAGGTCTTTTTTTACTACTAGTTTAGCTTTCAATCGTTTCATACGATCACCCTCAGGTAGGGATTAATGTATTTTATTATTAAAAATTGTTTGCGAGAGTGATTCTTGTCATATCATTAACTTCATTATCTGCTTTTCGTATGAATGATTTGCGTAATATATATATATATATATATATATATATATATATATATATATATATATATATATATTCATTGATCTTTCTTACTTTTTCTCACTGAAATCATGTAGATTCTCTGATGTAATTTCCGCCTTTCCAAGCGATCAACACAGAATAGTCCATTATTTATAATGTATTGATTTGTTATGAAAACACTCCCATGAGGGCTCAGGATCGCCTCGTCAGTGATGTTATGACTTGGGGTCATGGCAAGTTTCTGGTCTTCCAACATCATACTTGCTCGCCCAAGAGACCCTACCGAAAAAGTACTATTCCGGCAGGCGATCCTGAAACAAACAAAAAAAAAATACGCGAAGCACGCAACAAATGGACTCCGCCAATAAAAGCCACTGTTGACCAATCACCACAGACTTACGTCACTTCCTCCTCAGCTAAGACGATACAAAAAAAAGACTCGACGGCGAATTCGTCTTTTTCCTTCGTCTTAGGTTGACCACGCGGATCGACCCTCATCTTCAACGAACAGTCTGACATAACAGGTAAGTAAAAACAAGAAAAGTTTCCTTTCATATGAAGTGTTACTTACCCCCCACCCCGCAAAAAATGACCACGTTCGTAGGTCATAGGAATTATGATCAGAAACGCTAATTGCTTTCTTTTCCCACCACTGCCATTTCTTCTTTCCCTCCTTGCCCCTCATCTCTCCCCTCCCAACTAAGAAAAAAAACAAAAAAACACAGTTAGGACTACCAAGGTGACTTTAATTGAAAAGGGGAAAAAAAACTTTAAAAGAGAAAAATTTAAAATAAACAGACCCTCCCCCAAATAATATAGTTATAATACATTAAACATATCTATCTGTCATTTTCTCATTGGAACCAATAGATATTTTGTAGGTTTTTCAACGTAATCAAAGCGGAATAGTCCTATATCTATGAAGTATTGTCATTGCGTAAATATCGTGCTAACTAAGCGAGAAACAAGCAGAATTATAATAAGATATTGAAATAAAAAATAGTCATTAATTGTAAGTTTGTAAAAAATATCCGTTATAAATAAGGGCTTTATAAAAATTTAGTATAAAATTGCGGGTTAACCCGTTATTGTTCATCGTCCAATATTTGGGCGATAGTGGTTAATGAATAGCACCAGCCATTAAAAACCATATTGCAATGTTAAAGAACGTGAGGTCTCTCTCGAAGGTTATAGATTTTTTTTCAGAAAATAATCAGTTGTTTGCTTTTCTCATTGGAGAACGTTTCTTGTTCGTGGTGTCACAGCAAGATGAAAACAAAATGAAAGACAACAAGCATTCATTCCGGGTACCACTAGTTATTTCTACGACAATGAACACTGTCGAACGCTGAAAGTTTAAGCATATTTGAACCATCAGTACTTTGATTCTTTTGATGCTCTGCGTGTTTTTATTTCATCTGTGTTGCATGTGTAGGTATATATATATATATATATATATATATATATATATATATGAGAGACTGAAAGTTTTTTGTGATGCGTTTCCAGTTTGTCATTTTTTTCTGAATAATTTTTGTTCATATATAAAATATACAAAGTTTTATAACGTTAAATCATATATATATATATATACATATGTATGTATATATATAAATAAAGTAAATAATAAACAAATTAACAAACCATTATGACCAAAATATTAGTTAGACTATAAAAATCAAACCAAAAATCGGACGAAAAAAATAGCTATAACTGTTATATAACGATAAAAAAAAATACTACGTTACTTAAAAATCGAAAATTGAAAAGAGAAAATATACAGTATAACAAATAAATAATAACAAGTAAAATAAATTGATCTAAATTTATCAAAATAAATAAATAAACTAACAACCGATACCGATAATCTAGCCGTTAGAAAAAAACAAATAAAGATAATCAATCCAAATAAATACACGAAGTAATAAACAAATTAAAAACTGTTCCCGCCAAAATAATAGATAGAATAAGCTACAACAATCAACCCCAAAATTGAACAAATAGCTTTAATTATCTTCCCAAACAAAAACAAAACTATCAAATAAGCGATATAAACAAATTTTAACTACGTTAATAAAAACACCGATCAAAATAAAAATAAATAAATATATGAGATAAGAAATAAAAATAAAAAATAAAATAAAAATGATTAAAAACAAGAAAAATAATTTAACCCAAATAAATTAAATAAACGAATTCCGGTGAAATAACTGCCAGAATAGACTACCCACAATGTACCAGTGACCCGTATATATAAATTGCCGCGAAAAATAACAGCACACGTGGCCTAACGATTGCATCTAGCATGAAACAGACTGTCGCCTCTAAGTGTTGACTTCTATGTTCACTTTTACACACACATATACAGGAAAAAATTCGATCTCATTTTATGCCAGTCCGATGAAGTACTAACTGATGAAACGCGTCGCAAACCTTTTTTACTATTTGTTGTACAATTTCTTCAACAGACACACATACACACAAAACACTCGCCTATATATATACACACACACACACACACACACACACACATATATGTATATATATATGAAGAAATATAGTCTTAAAATGTGCTATATTTATGGGATAAAGTGCTCAATATCAGAGATATAGCGTGTGTAAATATAAAAGTGAACATATATATATATACTGAGGAAATTGTTTAACAAATAAAACTGTTTTTACTATTTGTCATACAGTTTATTCAACATACATATATATATATATATACACACATACATACATGATAAAAATCGCCTGAGGATACCGTAAGATTGAAACCAAGGTAGCGGATTTAACTGAACTCCTGGTTTTTAAAGTTAAAAGCTCTACATGTTATTTTTGCTTTTATTTTATTTTTTCACGCGTATTAAACACTGTATTCCCAAATGAGCAATGGTGAGAGGAATAATAGCATCCAAGCCAGGAGTAATAATACCAAATTTCATACTCTGGCTTCCATCTTCAAAGTACATTCAAGAACCATGAAGAGAACGGTGGAGAAGTTTTAAAAAAGAGAAGCATAGAAAGCAAAACTAAATCAGGGTTTCACAATAAAAGAGGAATCATCATTTCAACTTAGAACTAAAGTGATCAATTAGAAAAGAAAAATGCATGTTTGTCACGCGAGAGAAGATTTTCAGCTATGAGACCCGGAAGAGCAATGAAAAAAACTTGAAAATGAAATCATACGTGAAACGCTTGAGGCAACTTGATACTCAAGGACAGAAAGTAGAAAGTTAGAGAGCGCGAAGATCATCTCGCATAAGTTAGAGAATGATTCTGAAATAATATGGATACATTTACTTTATTTCAATCCTTCATGAGTTCCCCATGCTTAGCTATGATTAATTAATTATTTTTGTCTACGGTTGATTTCATCACCATATTTTTGTTTAGCTTAGAGAGCAATTATACATTCTTATTGCTCAAAGTAGAGTACTGTACTGTAAAAAAAAAAACTCGGAGAATTCCAGTAAGATATCTTTAATCATTTCTAATATTCAACGGTTCAGAGATTAATCTAACAATTGGGTAATTTTGCTTTTACACGATTTGCAAAATTTTGCTGTTACACCCGGTATATATATATATATATATATATATATATATATATATATATATATATATATATATATATATATTGTGTGTGTGTGTGTGTGTGTCTGTGTGGTGGTGGTTTTAATCATCTGAAAGAACCCTTTTTACTTTCCATCAGCATGTCTGATGCTAACCTCCAGGGTAGTCACTCATTGCGTCTTCTCAGACTAACGTTTTCAGTTGATATGAAATAGAAAGAATGTATAGAATCAATTGCTAATTTGGTTTCAGAGCCCTTTCCCAACACCATAATGTAGCTTCCCTGTGCCTTTTCTATAAATATTTTCATGGTAATTGTTCTGATTAAATTTCCGCTATGGTACCTTGACTTTTTAAACGCAGTACTAGATTGGCGGCAAGGTCTCATAATCTTACAGTTGAAATGGCTAGATGTAACCGCAAGTTCTATGCTAACAGTTTCTACTATCGCACTTCTCGCTTGTGGAACTCTCTTCCGGTTTCTTGCTCTCCAGTCAATTTCTTGATCTTCAAAAATTTAAATGTCATATGACGTCGTTATTTTCTGTCTTCTTAATTATTCTCCTCTTATTGTTATCTTCCTCAATATAAGTTTTCTTATATTCTCTATTCATCAAGCTCTTGCATCCTAGTGGCTTTATTGCCTTCCTTGGGATGAAATGATTAAAGAAAGAAATCTGTTGTCTATATCTAAGGATATCTCTTCTTGGTTAATTGTCTATTTTATTATTAATCGTGTTTTCATTGAGTCTGGGTCTCTTAATTTTCCGGCCTATGGATTAAACTCACAATTACTTTGCCAATAAATTCACATAGCACCGAATATAATACCCTATTCTATCTTTCCTTAGGACGGTCGGAATTTACGGACATGGGTCTGGGCTTCCGTCCTCTTCAAGCATACACCTTCTACCTTCACCCACGCTGTGACTCAAATTAGCCGACAAAGATTCTGTTTTGTGATCGAAGCGTCGTTTAATTCCGGGACAACTCTGATAGGCAGAACTTGAAATAAATCTTTTCGCCAAACCGTGTAGTAACACGCACCAACAACCGTGTATTTTGTTGTTTTTCTTCTTCACTCGATCCGCCTGCGTCGTTGGCCGGAGGAAAATGTTACATGTTGCAGGGATGGTTTTAATTCTAGGTGGCCTTAGGATCACGAGCAAAACGTTCGTCTGGACAGCCGAGGATCGACAGTCGATCGACTCTCCCTCGGTCGACTATTCATCGATCGATTCTCTCTCTCTCTATCTATCCCTTTCTGTCTCACTCTCTCTCTTTCTCTCTCTCAATCAATTCTCTTACTCACTCTCACTCTCTCTCACTCTCTTTCTTTCTCGATCGACTCTTACTCACTCTCTCTCTCACTCTCTCTGGATCGCCTGTCTCTCTCTGGATCGACTCTCTCTCTCTCTCGATCGACTCTTTCTATCTACCTCTCACTCTCGATTGATCGACTCTCTCTCACTCTCACTCTCTCGATCGACTCTCTCTCTCTCGATTGATTCTCTCTCTCAATCTACTTTCTCCCTCTCTTTATAGACTCTTACTATCTCTTGATCGATTCTCACTCTTACGACGCTCACTCGACGCTCTCTCTCACTCTCGATCGATTCTTTCTGTGTACCTCTCACTCTCGATTGATCAACTCTCTCTCACTCTCACTCTCTCGATCGACTCTCTCTCTCTCTCTCTCGATTGATTCTCTCTCTCAATCTACTTTCTCCCTCTCTTTATAGACTCTTACTATCTCTTGATCGATTCTCACTCTCTCGACGCTCTCTCTCTCACTCTCGATCGATCGATCGATCGATCGACTCTCGCTTGATCGACTCTCTCTTGATCGACTCTCTCTCAGTCAACTCCCTCTCTCATTCTCTCTCTATCGACTATCGAAGGGAAAACAGAATTATTTAACAGCTGTTTCAGTGAAATGGAAAAAGTTTTCGAATCCTTTCATTTGTACCCTCTTACTTCTTAAGATAACGACCAACATTCATCTTTATTATTGTTATTGCAATATTTTGTTAAAGTTGTAAAGCTCAAATATTTAATAATGTGATAGGAGAATTTCTACAAATATTTTATTTTTGTAGCACTCGCCATGAGCTAACTCAATTATTAAGTTAAGAATTAAGATTGATCAGAATAATAAAATAGGAAAACCCTGCCGAGTTTTCATCTATTATAACTGGTTGTGATAACAACAATGATAATTAATTATCTGCTGCGACGGCTGCTGAAGATTATCACTTATATTTATTTATTAATGATATCCACGTGGTACTTATTTCTATGCTAGGACTACTGAAATGCTTGGGTTCATTTTCATGTTTCATGTTTCACATCTGCTTGACCGATGATATCATATTTGACTCAAAGAACCTTTGGCACAATAAAGAGTCCGTGGCAGATTCTATGAAGGTGAGTCAACTTAGGCCCTGCTGTTCCAAACCACAACATATGTCCATCCCCGTGCTGTTTTTCGCTTGCATCAAATTTCTGTGTGTCCCGTCTCTCAAGAAATCTTCCGGTCTCGCAATATTCTGTCCAGCTCTTTGGAATGCGTCCTTGGCCATCCCAATACGTCTTCGGATATCAGCGGCGCACCTAACCGTCCTCCGTCTAAACTCTTCCCAGATATTTACCCTTCCGCACCTGCTTGATTTTAGTTGTCCCCGACCGGTAAATCGCATTTCGGGCTCATGTTTTTACTCATGACCATGCTTGCTGGCTTCTTACGAATCGTTAAAAACCCGCTAGAGATGGGAGGTAAGTGGGAGGTGACAATGATAGCGTTCGGAATGAGAAATTGAAGAGCCGATTTTGAGTCTCAGCCTCATCCAATTCTTCCTTATTGTTG
This sequence comes from Acanthosepion esculentum, assembly GCA_964036315.1. Taxonomy (NCBI): domain Eukaryota; kingdom Metazoa; phylum Mollusca; class Cephalopoda; order Sepiida; family Sepiidae; genus Acanthosepion; species Acanthosepion esculentum. The sequence continues at coordinate 31,568,535 of OZ038483.1, read as the reverse complement.
TGGGACCTACCTTTATGGACTAAATGGACTCGTCCTATTACTATATATACGGGGAGATTATGCCTCTCAGGAGAGCTGTCTACAGCTGACAGCCTTGCTGCGACTTGTTCCAGCAAGTCGGTCGAACTCTCTGCCTCTGAGCAGAGAGGAACCCGGACGAGGCTCCACCGAAGGGCAGAGTCTCGTTCGGGGAGGTTCACTAACCCGATTCTGTTTTTACATTTTCTACGGGCCTTTTTTGGCCGAGGCTATGGGGCTCGGGATTACCCACGTTAAACTCGGCCTTGTGCCACATCTTTCCCTCGTGGGAGGACAGTAAATATCACTGTCTACAGTTGAGAGCAATACGGTCGAACTCTCTGCCTCTGAGCAGAGAGGAACCCGGACGAGTCTCCGCCGAAGGGCAGAATCTCGTTCGGAGAGGTTGACCAACCCGATTCTGTTTTTAACAGTTTCTACGGGCATTTCTTGGCCGAGCCTACGGGCTCGGGAATACCCATGTAAAACTTGGCCTCTTGCCACATCTTTCCCTCGTGGGGTGGGGACAGTAAATATCGCTGTCTACAGTTGACAGACTTGCTGCGACCTGTTCCAGCAAGACGGTCGAACTCTCTGCCTATGTGCAGAGAGGAACCCGGACGAGGCTCCGCCGAAGAGCAGAGTCTCGTTCGGGGAGGTTGATCAACCCGATTCTGTTTTTACATTTTCTACGGGCATTTTTTGGTCGAGCCTACGGGCTCGGAATACCCACGTAAAACTTGGCCTTGTGCTACATGTTTCCCTCGTGGGGGGAGTAAATATCGCTGTCCACAGTTGACGAGTTGACTACTGTACTTTGCCGTCAGTCGGACCTGCAACAATTTTGTATTCGTCCTTTTGTTTAATAATATGTTTTCACTAAATTGCTGAGTTCGAGTTTTCTTTCGGACCTATTCTGGCTCCACAACACTCATTCAATTTTCTTCAAACTATGTTCGTTGTATTTTACACCTACTTGTAGTAGAAGATATAATAGTCTCAAGTTATACTTAATTAGATGTTATTTGATTTCATTAATTTTACTGGTTTTATTTTCATACTACATTTTTATTCTTTTTATCGTAACTCTCTTTATGTGCCTTGTTCCTTCCGGACGTTGGCTCTCCACAATTTCCTGTCCTTTTTAGATCTTAACAAATTTTGTCTTTTTGTTATATTTCCTAAACCTTACTTCGCCATACATTTACTCATGCCCACTAGCCAGGTTATGCGTTGTTTTCCTCTGTCTGCTTGCCTTCAAAATGTCGGTATCAAATTTTCGATGACTCATTATGTTTCCTATAAATTTCAACTGTCTCTTTCTGATGTCATGTATAGGTGACCTTTTTGTTACTATTTTCTCCAAATCTTCGTCGTTTCTCACATGAGCTTTACTTCTACACCAACTGTGGCAAGAATGACACGTAGGTCCCGTTATGATATTTTAGGATCTTCGGAGACGTCTTTATTAAGTATCTTTGTGCCTCTCTTGTGCCGAGCTTACTATGCCGGACTGACATCAACATGGTTGGCAGTTCTTTTTAGTCTTCTCCTTGCAAATTAATTCATCAGGAATGTCACTGCGCGGAGATTTTTCTAAATCTCTACCCAAAGTTAATATGCATCTACGCATTTCTGTCTGAAAGCTTCACAGAGCTCATCGGATTTCGCTATACTTATAACATACAGTTCAACAATCAAAAGCAAACCAAACTAAATGTCTGCGATTTAAATACTGGCTTCTATGATAAATTCGTTCCATTTATTTTTCTCCTGTTGTTCATCAGCAATTTTAACAAATCGCTCAATAATATCTATATCTATAATTCTCAAAATGTGTTTGTATGTGTGTGTGCGTGTGTGTGTGCGTGTGTAATCGGACGTTATTCCTCCGATTTCCATGAATTTTTTCTTGTTTGTTAGATAATTCTTCACTGCCGGTTTTGAGTCCAAATTGTTAGCGACAATGACTCTCCACTACTTCCTGTCCATTAACGTTTTACTATCTACTATCTGTTCTTGGATATATATCTTTCATAAAATCTTTAATAAAAAATAGTTTAAATTATTACAATAATATTATCTACATCTATAATTCTCAAAATGTGTGTGTGTGTGTATGTATTTATGCGTGTGATTGGATGTTCTTTTTGCGTTTCCACAGTTTCCATACAAACGCTTCTGCGCGCGAGGCTGAAAATGATGATCGAAGATCTAAACTACTGAGGGGAAATGCCTCTTCAAACTACTGGTGTAGTGAGGCTGAAACGATTAAGAACGCTAAAACGGCCCTTTTCAGGGCAAACCGCCATTCAAATTGTTAACCCCCCCATTTGGTGATGTGCCTCAGTTGCACCCAACTGTGATTACTAATATAGATTTTCGGGTGGGCTGACTTTAAACTTAAACTGCTCCGGGTGGGCTGACTTAAACGACAAAAATTCCCAGTAATGAAACACCCAGCTGAAGACCAGTTTTTTCTGATAGTAATATGATAAATCAAATTTGGAGAGGAAGAATAGAGTTTTAAAAAATAAATAAAACATAAAATACTGCGGTAAAAATATTCTTAATGTTAATTCAATTATTTTTGATTGACAGACTTCTTTGTTTTACGTTTTATCAATCGGTTTCTGATTATTTAAAACGAAGCCTATTTTGGATTGGAAGAATGTTTTTTGGAGAATATAATGATATTGATACAAGTCTTACTAATTAACCCGTAACTGGGGGGAGAGAAGAGAGTATTTACTGATAAATGATTATAACGTACTCAACGGGAATTGTAACTCGGTTCGCCGATTAACAAGTCCGAACCAAGCTCGAAGTTGCTTTATATATACTCGATGAATAACTTAATTATAATTCTCAAATCCTCCTAATCACTTGTATATCCTAAGCTTGAACCGGCTTCTAATGCTCCAATTGAAGCGGCTTGGTGATAGTAGTCGTGGCTCGAGGGGGCACAGTCCTATGGGTAAAAAAGGAAACAGTTGAGTTCCACCCCGGAATATTTGATCGAGCGGCGGTATATCGCGTCTGATTCACAACCTCTTCGTCACCGAGGCCCGTTGGGACAGTTGGTATGGCGTTTGCCTGGCAACGTAACTGTCTCGGTAGTGGTTGTGCACTGCTGGCGAGTCACAAATATAGGACGAAACGGCCGTCCTGTGCGTTCTGTATTCTGTTGAGGTTTCTAGACTCGATGAATTACTTAATTATAATTCTCAAATCCTCCTAATTATATATATATATATATATATATATATATATATATATATATAACAATGATTGTTCCAGGTATAATTCATACTATGCAACCCATACCTGGGACGATTGATTCATATCTTTTCCCAAGGTGCGTATTCAAATGAAAGTTACTTGACTGGGACTCGAAATCTCCTCTTCAATTTCTCATTCTGAACGCTATTATTTGCACCTTTCTAGCGGATTCTAATCATTCGTATCTGATGTGGTACAAGTGATTCTAATTTAGGATATTTTAAGTAGCAATACACCTGGAGTGTCCTTCTTTTCTCACAAGAAACCTGGATGTCTAATAATGAAATCTTTCAAATATTTTTTTTTCAGTTTTATTTATTTAGACGTATTACATATATCTCTAAATAACTGTAAATAGTATATCAAATGCCTGTCTGCTTAAATATGTTAAAAACAAAAACAACTTCTATTTTTTGCCTGACTGGATATATAGACAGTTTTGCGATTTCACGTGACAAAATGGTGCAGACACCATTCAATTTGAACGACAGATCTGACCATTTGAACTTCTAAAAAAGGTTGCAAAGTAGCCACTCACAAGTGTTTTGCTGTATAGCAGAGAGAACTGAGATTGAGAAAGAAAAAAAGCTTCCGTTTTCTTTGTTCAATAAACGCCAGTGGATGACAGATCGAACTTCGTCCGTCGGAATGAAAGTATCTCTGTTACTGCCTTTGACGCTGCAGCTCAGCTGGACGGGTCACAAGCCAAACTGTACCACAAGTGTCCATTCGGCCTAGTGACATAAGGACGCAGCGTGCGGGCACTGTTCTCACACCTCTGGTTATGGCGAGCGAGAATAGATTGCTTACGCTTATACAACGGCAAGATGTCTGATCCTGATTTAAGTAGCCTCCTCATGATGTAAACGGTTAGAATGGTAGTGATTTAAAACTTTTTTCAATGTCCATACGTGTTATGACAAAACTTAGAAAACACACACAAGCACACACACACACACACACACACGCACACACACACACACACACATATATATATATATATATATATACATATATATATATATATATATTGTAGACTCTCCCGTCGTATTCAACGTATGAAGATCAAGCAGCTCAATTCCTAGGAACCAGCAGGTAGACACCAGTACATGTGATTTGATTATAGTGGTGAAGGCTTTGTGCAGAACCAAGTACGCTT
>OZ038483.1:31536576-31556576 GCA_964036315.1 Acanthosepion esculentum | reverse complement strand
ATTTGGAAAGAGCTGAACGACTCTAATGGTGATTACGAAGGTGTTTGGGAGATCACTGGTAGTGGCGACGTTATGCTCCGTTCGTTTTTCCACAGGGCCTCAGACTCAACACAGAGGTTGACATCAAGTGTCTTGAGCAGGTAGTCACATTGAGAATTTTACACGTACATGGCATATTGAACATATGCGAAGCAAAGTAAACAACAAGTAGCTTACTTAGCGAGGCTGTCTGAATGGTTTGTAGAACAAAGGCAAAGAATGATTTTTTTTATCCAGCAGCGAGAATACGGGAAGTTATGTATAGCCATGCTCACCCATACAGAGTTGAAGAACCTGTAATGTTACATCTGAGAGATGTATTCTGGATTCCTTGTTAGTTTGGGGAAGGATAGGATTAAAATGCGAAATCTTCCCAGGCATATTTTACATTATGTATCGCAAATTACACTTCTAAAATATTATAATGTATTTTCCTACCATTGGAAATATACAAGTGATTTTTTTTAAACCACAGAATCATGATTTTGTTTTAAAATCTGCAGGTAGTCGCAGGTTGAAGCGGTAACTTTTTTACCTATATAAAATGTTCATTATACTATTATTCGGTTTTATTTTCTAATATTTTGTAAGTAAGTCATTAATACTTTAGATGGATATTTGAATCTTTGAGTGTGTCATGGTAAACTGAAGAATGATGCAGAATGAATTGGTCAAAATATCAAAAGAGTAACATAAAAAATGTTATTTGAACTAGATCATTATATTCCCTATTGCCAGAATTTACTCTAAATTAGATTTTTTTAAAAATTCAATTCACACCAAGCAAGGCGATAATGCTACTAAGAAGTAAGTGAAAGAGAATGAGAAGACCTTAGACGGAACAGGAAGCCCACTTTTAACAGAAAACCAGAAGAAAAATTCTACTCCTGATCGCGGAGTATTGGGTAGTAATTAATAAATATTTCTTTTTGAATTGGCGTTTTATCCGGCAGTTTTTCTTTAAACGTTATTTTTAGTGGGTGTTACATAAAATAGTAAAAAACCAGAGCCATAAGTTCAGTTACGTGTACCAAATAAAAGTAGTGTTTATAGTAATAAAGAAATAATCATCAACATAAACCACAGGGGAAATAATAAACGATGAAGCATTTTGAAAGATTAGGCAAAAAAAAAGGAGCTGGTCATAGTTATCTTTATTAATAGTTACAACTTTCGTTATCATTGTTATTGTATTGTTCGTTTCCTCTTATTCTACAAACAACACATGCAAATCTAAATACAGAACTATTGTTGGTGCAAACCCTCTCTGATTGACCAGAAGTGTACTCAACACCGTTGTCGAATTGGGGGTTGCTGCGGCTATTTAAGCCATATTTGGGGGTGAATGCCTGTTGACGCTGAGTTTTCTCATTCGCTCCTGCAGCTGCTGGGGTTCCACTTGCTCTCCTCACCAGATCATTGTCTGATGAAGAAGCCATATTTATTGTCGACCATACGACCACTCAGCTTTTGAATTCACTATGGCTACTCATATAGTCAGTCCACACAGGCGATAGGGAATATGGGACATTCCATTACAACACTGACACACACACACACACATACACACATATATGTATATATATATATATATATATATATATATATATATATATATATATATATATATACACTCATATATATATATATATATATACACTCATATATATATATATATATATACACTCATATATATATATATACACTCATATATATATATATATATATACACTCATATATATATATATATATATATATATATATATATATACACTCATATATATATATATATATATATATATATATATATATATATATATATATATATATATATAAAGGAATAGGGTTTTATCTATAGAGTTGATCATAGCATCGCATTAAAAATAATTCCGGTTTCTAAATCACAAACAGTACACAGAATGTTAAGATGGATTGATTTTGTTATTGTATCAACACTATGTAGGTCGTTTAAAGTCGAAACATATTTCGCACTGCCGGTCGTTGTTTTCAGTACCCGGTATTCCCAAGCGGTCTCCTATCTAAGTCCTGAATGAATACGACATTGCTTAACTTCCTTGATCAAACGGGAAGCGGGGTTTCGGGGTGATTTAACAACAACCAGAAAGCTAAAACGAAACATATAATAAAGCTATGTATTATCAGCCTGACATCCCTTACTCTCTATTTCTCTCTCTCTCTCTCTCTCTCTCTCTCTCTCTATATATATATATATATATATATATATATATATATATATATATATATATATATATATTACTTCACTCCAAGCAAGGCAGTAAAGCCACTAAGACGCAAAAGGATTATTGAGTGTTAAAGTATATGGGAAAAAACACTATAAGGAGAGGGATCAATGAAAGAACAGGAATTAAGAAGACAGACGATACTTAATGGCTGACATTGCATTTAAATTTTTAAAAGTCAAAGTTGACTGGGACGCAAGAATCCGAAAAGAGTTCCACAAGCGAGAAGTGCGAGAGAAGAAACTGTTAGCATAGAACATACATTTCAATTATAAAATACAGAGACCTTGCCACCAATCTGGTAATGCGTTTAAATTCATAGGTGCCATATGGAAAAAATCATCAGAACAATTACCAAGAACGTATTTATAGAAAAAGGTACAGGGAAGCTAAGTAAATATATAGTAGGTACACCGGACCAAATGTGGCAGCAATATTCAAACCATGGACGAATGATAGACCTATAAATATGTAAGATAGATTCTGACGAGAAAAAAATCGTCTCGCTGGAAACAGTGAACCAACTTTCCTAGCAGCAGATCTAGCAATTGATTCAACATAATCTTTCTACTTCATGTCAGCGGAAAACTATTATAACCACAAGAACAGTGTTGACTTATTGACGTTGAATTATGCTTCCTCTTACCATAATAAAGTAATGTCTCCAAAATAAAAGGAGAAGCTCAAGTGGCGTTAATGATAACTAGATATTAGATTGAGTTATAAATAATTACCGTTTTTGAGAATCAAATGTTTGACCACTGTATCCTCCTAACTCCTTATCACAATCAAAACTCATAATCATAACTCATAATCATAATCGTAATCATATCGTGTCAGATAATAAGATCGGAGTACACCTTTGTTTGTGCACAGCAGTGGCAGCGTACACTACGGATTAAAGAAAACAAAAGACTATATACAGCAAGAACAATACAAAATAACATTTGGAAGTCGGTTAGTCTGTTCAGCCCCATATTCCACAAGTGACCTTGCAATAAGCGATTATTACTTTTGTTCGATCGGTGCAAAACGATTTGATGGGGAAAACTTGCTCTAATGAAAACCAGATTTAAGAGTTGATCGAAAAACTTTCCACACCAAAATCTATGGCATTTTACTCCGTAGTTATGGAAGAGCTTCCTGATAAATGCCAACATGTCACTGCAAATAACGGTGAATATGTAACTGAATGAAATATATTTGGCTTTTTATTTTTTTGAAGAATAAAACTGATAACCAAATAAGAAAAAAGGTGGAATTATTTAAAACTCAACCTAATATATTTACATTGTGTATGTTTTTAATATAGATAATATATATTCACTTAATATAAATCCATCTTTTTTTCAAATAACTTTATTAGTTTAGAAATATGTATCGAATAGTGATGTATTGTTTTGGTTTGGTTTGTTTTACAGCATATCAAACTCAATAGGTTATTTATTATTTATTTACCGACAAAAATTTTATTGCTGGTAATTTTCTTTTTTCTTTTTTTTTTTTTGAAAAATATATTGCTGGTAATACTTTTTTTAACAATACTGTATTGCTGTATTAAAATACATATTTTACAGGATTTGACCCCAGTTTGGGGTTAGATATTTGCCTATAGCTGGGACCCTAACAGGTGCTACCACCCCGGGTCAGGGTGGACATGGGAACACCAGCAATTAAGATGTGGTTCCACGCTGCTAAAAACCTCCTGATCAGAGGCCTTTCTGTTGGATGTAGTTTATCGTCATACGCAGCACGTGATGTATTAAAATCTGTTGGTAGTCTAAGACTAAAACCTTGCTTACCTATATGAAAAGTCAAAATGCATTTTAATAAATATCAGGTTTATTGAACAATAGCTGTAAAACTAGTAGCTTAACACTTATTGGGGTGAGGGGTTAAGAGTACTGGAGAAACAAGTTCAAATTCCGTCCAAATCTGTTGCATTCATTTCGCATAAATGTACCTAGCATGAGTCTTGGGTGGCTACCAGTCTAGGAAATGAAAAAAAGTTCTAAATGCAAAATTGTTGAAAAGGCTACGGAAAATAACTCCACTGTATATCCCCAAACGTCAGAGCAGTTGACAAATAACAAACAGAAAGAGTATGTGGAGAGTCATGAGCTTATATATCTGACAGAGACATGACATTATAAAAAAAAAAGTTGGTACTAGAGGGTGGTGACAGAAATATTGTTTTATTTATAGACATTCCATGGTGATTTTATGTAGAAAAATACGGAGTTTTTATTGTGTCGAAAGTCGTAGCAGTCGTGGAGATTTTCTGATGATTGTTGGCACCCTTGCTGCCTCGTCACCAACTGCTGCTGCTGTTTTGAAATAAACTGGTTATCGAACTTTCTCAACAGTTTATCTTTCCCTACAGCTATCTCTCTATCTCGATCTCACCCATCGCGCACTTTCTTCCCTGACTTTTCAACTTATTTCTTTTTTTTCTCTTTCTTTTAACTTCATCTACCTACCTTTTTTTTCAATATCTCTCCTTTTCTTTTACTCTCTCCTGACTTTGCTTTTCTTTCTATTTCTTCTCTTTCTTTTTCACTTCATTCACCTTACTTTATCTTTCTTTCCCTTTTTCCTGATATTTTATCTTTGCTTTTCCCTTCTTGATGTCCTTTCCTTTTCATTCTACTTCTTTCTTTCTTTCTCTATCAATTTCCAGACTTTTCATTTTCTTTCTCTTTCTTTTTGACTTCATTCACCTTCCTGTTTTTTTCTTCTGTGTATTACTTTCTCTCTATTCCTGATATTTTAACTGTCTACTATTTTTCCTTCCTGTCTGGGGTCCTTTCTCGCTTGCTTTCTTAACTATATTTTTTCCCTCTCCTACAGCTTATTTCTCTGTCCTCTTTAAAGTTACTGCTCATTCAACTTCATTCCATTTACTTTTATTTTCTTTCTTTCTTTCTTTCTTTCTTTCTTTCTTTCTTTTATCTATTATTTTCTATGTTTCTTTATTTCTTTTCGAGTCATCATCTTTTTTTCTTTTCAATTTTTCTTATTTTCTTTTTCGTCTCTTCCTCTCAGTTTTTCGTTTAAACTCTTTCTTTCTTTCTTTCTTTTATTCATTTTCTTTATTTCTTTTAGACTCACCATCTTTTGTTCTTTCTTTTCTTTTCAATTTTTTCTTATTTGCTTTTCGTCTCTTTCTCTCATCTTTTCGTTTAAAGTCTTTCTTTCTTTCTTTCTTTTATCTATTCTTTTCTATGTCTCTTTATTTCTTTTGGACTCATCATCTTTCTTTTCTTTTCAATTTTTTCTTATTTGCTTTTCGTCTCTTTCTCTCATCTTTTCGTTTAAAGTCTTTCTTTCTTTCTTTTTTCTTTATCTCTTTTGTTCATTTATCTCATAAACCTGAACTTTATCTTTCACTTCTCCCTTTACTTCTCAATTTGTCACTCTCTCTCTCTCTCTCTAATAGATACTTTTTTGCACTCTTCTCCCTTTCGGGATTTATTTCGTATTAATGCCTTTATTCTCGCCTCTCCTTTTCTTTCTACCATTTTCATCTCTTTGCTTACTACGATTTCTTCTTCAATAGGATATTATCTTGAATTGAATTTCCTTTAGTCATCTTGTGACTTCTTTTAGAAGAAATTTTTTTGTTTTACTTCACACTTTTTTCTCTACCATGAAAAATCTTTTAAACTCTTTCATTCATTCTTTAGTTGATTCATTTTGTTCCTGTTCCAAAACACATAAACATCGTTTCCTGGAATTATTCCTTATCTTTCATCCTTTGAACCTTTTTTATTTTCTTGCTCTACATTTTCATTGTATTTTCGTATTACTATCTGATTGTCTTAATTATTATTTTCTTCATTCAAACTTTTAGTATTTGTCTTAATTGTTTGTAATTTCTCATTCATATTTACTCTTCACTTATTTTTTTTATTCTTTTTCTCATTCACATTTTCTGTGCTCGCCACGATTGTTTATTAATTTTATTTCCTCTCTTTGTCTGAATTGTTTATTCTTTTCCCGCCTTAACAATTTTCTTTACTCATTCATGTTTTTTCTTATCATAATTGTTTATTCTTTTTCTTATACATAATTATCTTTACTTTCTCTTTCTCATTCACACTTTTCATTATTTATTGTTTATTCCTTCTCTATCATTTCTATTATCTTAACTGAATTGTTTATGTTATCTTTTTCGTTTGAATTGTTTATTCTTTATATCAAGGTATTTTTCTTTCTTTCTTTAACTCTCTCAATAACATTCCCCTCTCCGAGTGACCTGTTACTTTATTTTTTCAATTTTTCTGACATATCTACGTTTTATTTTTGGTTATTCTTTTTTCCTTTTCTTTTCCCCACTCATTTCTTTTCGTTACTTTTTGTATTTGTTTACTCCTTTTTCGCGTTCGTGTTTTTCTTCGCTTGCCTGAAATCTTTATCCACCTTTTTCTCTACATTTTTTATCTTTTCCAAAACAAACTTCCTATTCTTCTCATTTCTTCCTTTCGTGATTTCTTCCTTTATATATTTTCCGCTTTCCTTCTGTGTGTAAACCTATAAGCAGCATCAGATTTCGGCTCACTAACTCAAAACAAATTATTTTAGATTATTTTTCAATGCAAAGAAATTGAGCACATATCTATCTATATATCTATCTATCTATCTATCTATCTATCTATATATATATATATATATATATATATATATATATATATATATATATATATATTGGGTTGGTGCATAATTATCAGGCGTTTTTGTAGGCGAGTTATTTGTTAATAAAAATCGGTGTTTTGTTTACTTTTTAATAAAAAATATTTTATTTTCAGGTTATAGAAATGCGTGTCGATAATCATACGCTCATAATAATAATCATTTTAAAAGTCATTGTTGAATTTTGCATAATAAATATTGTTTAATAATGCCTGATAATTATGCACCAACCTAATATATATATATATATATATATATATATATATATATATATATATGTATGTATATACTATTTTAATTCTTTTCAAGCGTCTTTATTTATTTTTTCTCGCGGTAAAATATTATTTTTACATTCCTTCGTTCTTTTTTTTTTTATTCCTACCATTATTTTTCACTTTTTTTCTCTCATTATTCTTGTACGTTTTTATTCTTTCCGTTTTTCCTTTCTTTCATTCATTCTACCTTTCTTAGCGTTTTCGTTCCTAATTACTTTATAATTTTTTTTTTTTAATTCATTATTTCGGACCTTCTCTATATTTTATTATTTTTTTCTTTCAGCTTTGCCTTTCATTCTTATTGCTTTCTTTCTATCTATCTCCCTCTTTCTTTCTGTCTCTCTCTCTCTCTCTCTTTCGTTTTCATTCATTTTACCCATTCAGTCACTTTTTATCTTCAAACCAGTCGATGTCAACTGCTAACTCTTCCCGCTTCCACTATTTTCAATTAAGTTTTAGTTTTCGACTTCCTTTCTTGATAGCTTTCGCCTTTTCTTATTTCGTTCCAATTCTTTTTCATTCTCCTCTACCCCCCACCCCTCGCCTCAGCGGCCAGCACCTCTTTCTCTCTCTTCATTTGAATAATCGATATGTATTCTTTGCTCTTCCGTTCCAAGCCGGCCTGGTGATGGCTGTGACGTTGTCAGCGCACAGAGCGCATGCGCCACACGTAGTTTGCGTGTCTATGTCATGATTTCTGCCGATGTAGATGAGATACTGAACACACCCAGACACGCACGGCACAAACGCACAGAAAGAGAGAGAACCACACACACACACACACACACACACACACACACACACACACATCTCGCCTCACGTAATTCCCCCAAGGTGCACGCACGTATTCATTTGCTGTTCGAAAGGATGAAAGCGCTTGTTCTTCTATGCGCATATATACGTAGATGTTCATGGCTGGGAGAGAGAGAGAGAGAAGAGAGAGAGAGAGAGAGAAAGAGAGAAAGAGAGAAAGAGAGAAAGAAGAAAGAAGAAGGAAGAAAGGAAGAAAGAAAGAAAGAAAGAAAGAAAAGAGCGAATAGCGTTCTAGCAGTTTGCTGGTCATGTCTTCTGTACATTTCACTGCTTTTCTTTCTCCTTGATTACATCACAAAGACGCGCGTTTTGAAACTGGGCTCCTTCCATATCTTTCATTATCTTCGTACCTATTCATTCCTTCCATATTTCTTACTTCGTTTACCATTCTCCTTTTTCCTTCGTTCGGTCTTTGAAACTTTTTTCTTTTTTTTTCTTCCATTTGTGTTATTGACTTTTTACTTATTCTCTTTCTATCTGCTTTTTATGCTTTCACTCTTAACCTCTTTCTTCCTGTCATTCATTCACCCTTCACGATTTACTTTTAGTTTTGAAATTGTTCTTTATTTCATTGCTTTAAAGCTTCTCAATTTTTTATGGGTTTTTTTCTTACAGATTTAAAAATATTTTCTTTTTTATTGTCTATTTTCTTTTTTGTTGTTGTTGTTGTCTTTCTGTCTTAACTTGTTTGGCATACTTTTTACATTTCTTTTTATCACCTATTTTTTCTATCTCATGAGTGTCCGTCCTTCCTTGTCTTTTTCGGATTTATTCTATTTTTCTTCTTTTATTATTCATTCATTTATTTATTCATTTATTTATTTGTTTATTTCTAACCTTATTTAGCATGCATTTCACCTTTCATTAAAATATCTATCTCAGAAGTGTCCTTCCTCCCTTTCTTCTTTCTGTTTTTTTCAGATTTATTCTATTTATCCTTTTTCTTTTCTTTCTTTTTTTCTTTCTTTCTTTCTTTATTTATTGCTTATCTTCTATGACACCCTTTTGACCTTTCTTTATAACACCTTTCTTTCTATTTCAGAAGTTACTTTCTTTCCTCTCTTCATTCTTTCTCTCTTTTGGGGATTTTTTATTTTTAGCATTATCATAATTTATGTCTTTGTGTCTATTCTTTCTTTCTTTCTTTCTTTTTTCTTTCTTAATCTCTCATCCTCTTATATGTTTGTTTTTTTTAATTTTCTCCTTATTTTTTGTTTTTTGGCCTAAATATTTACTTTTGTCTAATTTTCTTCTCTTCTCACGTGACTTTCATCGCTTTATGCATTGTTACTTTCCTCCTTCTCTTTCATTTTCTCCTTCCTTCTTCATTCCTTCCTTTATTCCATCATTCCATCATTCCTTCATTCCTTCATTCCTATCCTTTCTTGGCAACTCCTATTTCACCATTTCCCTTCCTTCCCATACTTGAGGAATTCTGTATCTTCTTCCGAAATTAAATCATTTCATAACTTCTCATAAGCATCATTTCTCTTTCTCTCTTCCCGTATATATATATATATATATATGTATGTGTGTGTGTGTGTGTGTGTATATATATATATATATATATATATATATATATATATATATATATATATGTATATATATATATGTGTGTGTGTGTGTGGTGGGATTTGGGCAGTAATTATCTCAGACTGATTAAATAACAACTAATGTTTATTGTTAAGCATTTTTCCATAATGTTTCGAAGTTACAGATTATTTTTCGTGGTTTCAGAAATTCTGTATCTCCTGCTTAAATTAAATCATTTTATAACTTCTCTTTAAGATTCATTTATCTTTCTCTCTTCCCATATATATATATATATATATATATATATATATATATATATATATATATATTATGAAATGGACAAAGTCCGATAATTATTTATAAGACATTTTTATGTTTATACATTCTTTTTTTTTGTTGATACAAATACTTAAATAAATACTCTGTTTATAATGAAACATTAACAACATTTACCGGCCTGAATGTTCGAGAAATTGTCATAGAAAATATGTGTCCTCCAACAGGAATCGAGCCTGTATCCTATACGGAACCGTCATATAGCCTGACGTGCCTTAACCGTTTCGGCCACAGAGAAGCGTTCGGTTTGCAAGGTCGATTTTACTGTTTTTAAACTTTAATCTTCCATGAATCTCTCACGTACATTTATATCTGCTCATGGCGTATCAAATGTAAACAAATGACGTCACACATTATGAAATGGACATAGTCCGACAATTATTTAAATACATTTTTATGTTTATACATTCTTTTTATAGATACAAATATTTAAGTAAATGCTCTGTTTTATAATAAACAGTATTAAACAACATTTATCGGCCTGAATGTATGTAGAAAGTATGGGTCCTCCGACAGGAATCGAACCTGTTTCTTATATGGAACCGTCATATAGCCTGACGTGCTTTTACCGATTTCGCCACAAAGGAGCGTTTTTTGTTAGCAGGGTCGATTTTACTGTTTTTAAAGTACAATTTTCCATGATTTTCTCACGTAGATTCATATCTGCTCGATGCGTATCCAAATTTAAAGTAATGACGTCCCACATTGTGAAATGGACAAAGTCCGACATTTATTTTAAAGACATTTTTATGTTTATATCTATAAAAAAAAAAGAATGTATGATTGCATAAAAGTGGGACTTCTATGTTGAAAGGGTGTGTCTGTTTATGGCGGGTTTTAAAACATGTTTCAGCGCTAGAAAGAACTGCATGATAGAAAGATGTGCTAGACTTAAGCATTCATACATATTTTCACATGCGTCTCGACATAGAATGAGAAACATGTAGAACGTTGTATTTTCTATTTTGGAAATAATCCAAATATTTTACCTGTGTATACATTTATCGTAATTCCTTCTTCACTTTATAACATTTCGGATAACGGGGAAAACCTGTGTTAAGTTAGTTCTTTCGCAAAAGTGAAATAGCGTAAAACAAACATTCGTAAAATGGGGGACGTATTCAGAAAAGAATATATCCCAATCACTGTTATCGTAATACTGTATATGATGAGAATAAACACTAAAATATGAATAAAGTATTTAATTTATTCCACCGTTGAAGAACAAAAAAGCGTGCCTTTCATCATAATACCCATGATCTTGTAAATACGGTCTATATATATATATATATATGGCCGTCGCTTTTATGCATTTTTGTACATTAATTATAAATACAAATATGTGTTATTTCCATTAATCCAAATCTGTTATCAGTAAAGATGATAGAACGAAGGTCAGTATCAATTTTACGAAAAGAATCAACCAGATTCTATCGCTGAGAGTTTCGGTTAAAAATCATTTGATTAGGGAGAACACTTTATGGCTTACAAGACGTTCCGAAATACATAAAGACAAAAGGAAAATGTTGTAATGGAATGTCCCACACACCTTATCGCCTATCTGGACTCACTATATCAGTAGATATATATATATATATAATGAGCACAGGATATACCTGGCGGCTTGCTTAGGCTATTAGTTGAAGTTAAGCTAGTCGAACTCTCTGCCTTCAGGCAGAGAGGAACCCAGACAAGGCTATGCCAAAGGGCAGAGTCTCATCTGGGGTGGTAGACAGCTACCCGACCCCGTTTTTACCGGGTCTACGGAGAATTTTTGCCAGAGCCTACGGGCTCGGATACCCCACATTAAATTCGGCCTTGTGCCACATCTGACAGCGTGGGGCAGGTGGCAAATATCTCTGCATAGGCAATTAGTTGGAAATTCGTCTCCAGCTTAGCTAGTCGAACACTCTGCATTCAGGCGAAGAGGTACCCAGACGAGGCGCTACCGAAGGGCAGAGTTTCGTCTGGAGAGGTAGACAGCTACCCAACCCCGTTCTTTACGGGGTCTACGGAAATTTTTGACCGATCCTACGGGCTCGGATACCCCACATTAAATTTGGCCTGGTGCCACATCTGACCGCTTGGGGCGGTTGGCAATTATCCTTGCTCCGGCAATTAGTTGGAGATTCGTCTCCAGCTAAGCTAGTCAGTCTGTGTCTTCTGGCAGAGAAGAACCCAGACGAGGCTATACCGAAGGACAGAGTCTCGTCTGGGATGGTAGAGAGCTACCCTACCCGTTTTTTTACAGGGTCTTCGGGGAATTTTTGCTCGAGCGTACGGGCTCGTTTTTTTACCCCGCATTAAAACAGCCTTGTGCCACATTCTGCCCCACAGAGAGGTAAGGTAAATATCCTTGCTTCGGGAATTACTAGCCTGATACCCGCCTCCCAATCTTTCAGTAGTGTATTCTCTTTTACAATAAACCTCTCTTTATTTTATCTACGCGCGTGTTGCTGTTCGTTCACTCGAGTACCACCTTTGTCTGTTTGTAACCTCTTTAACAGAAAACTTATCTTAGCCGAAGTGATTCGGCCTCCGAGGGACTTTATCAAGGTAACAAGGCCCTTGCCTTGGTAAAGTACCTCGGGAGAGCAAAACACTTCGGCTAAGATAAGTGTTCCTTTTGTCTTTATTCATATTGTCTTTTTACAGTTATACTCTATCTGAAATTTTTTACACGTTCCCACATCAAAAATTCTGTATACTACAGCATCGCTTATTTGAAACGTCGTCAGCACGATGATTATCAGTCACATGGCCGGGTGTGGTCATTTTATTTACTGATTTATTTACTACTGACTTTGATCTGTCTTAATGAAACACCCTTATATAAAATCAGTCTTAATGAAACACCCTTATATATAATACGTCTTTAACACCTTTTATTACCTTCTGTATCATTTGTTCAGTTGAAACAGAGTATATGATCTTCTGAAGTACCCAAGGCAAACACTGAGCTCATAGAGAAACAGGATTTCTTAACCAAAGTTTAATCCCCCAGGACATATGTTACTTGGAAAATACACTTGTGTGATTTGGGTGTTTTAAGACTAATATATGTATTCAGGTGGGCAAATTTTTAAGACTCCTTTCTTTTCTTAAACAAGAGATCCATGATGGCGTTCATCTTCATCTTGTTCTACTATATGACGGTTACCTTCATTTATAGTCCTTTTAAATGTCTGCCGCTTTGTCAAGCCTCGTATCCCTTGGCCTGCATCCATTCACACAGCCTCGTTAGATACGCGGCAGACTTATTTTCCTTGCGCGTTTTTACGCGTGAAAAATATCTACAATATAAAACAAGATATGTAAAGGATTTAAAATATTAGGTTGTCACACATGAATTGACACACTTTCTCGGAAATAAACGCTTCTGGGACCTTAAATAACTAATTTATTTATTTGAGATAGGCGCCATGTCGAATGACTGTTCTCCAACGTACATCTAAATTCTTGATCCCATCTTTAAAAATATTATCATTTAATGCTCAAACATTGTTCAAATGCTTCGATTACCTCGTCCTTATTTGAGAATGTTTTATTGCGTATGAAAAGTTCAAAATTCTTAAATAAGTGATAATCAATAGGAGAGATATTTAATGAAAATGGAGGATGAGGCGAAATTTCATAATTTAGGCTATGCAGCTTTTGGGCAGCTGATTGATAAGCGTGCGCTTGTGCGTTGTGTAGCAAAATTGGGCCATCACTAATCACAAGTGTAGCATGTTTATTTTTAATTTTTCATGCATACACTCAATTTCTCCACAATACGAGGTTGCTGTTATTGTTTTCCCTTGAGGCAGGAATAAATAATGAATAACCCCTTTGAAAGACCACTATTAACGATTAACTTTTTAGGGTGAGGTTTTGGGTATTATTTTGGTGATTCACTTGCATCTAAGCGCTGGCCTACTCTCTTACTGTTGTTAAAGAGTATCCATTTCTCGTAGCATGTAATGATTCGATGCAAAAATGGTTCTTTTTCCCAGTTTGTACTTATAGAGTAAGACTACCCGACATTGTTTCTTTGTAATCATTTTCATTTGGGCTTCTGGATAACAATATATTGAAAGAAAAATTATCTCGGAAGAAAAAGAGGAATAATTCAAGATATTTTTTTTTGTATTCTAAGGAGGTCACTTCGTTAGACGACGGGATCTGCAGCACCCAAAAATGCGTCATTTCATGTGTGACAACGTAATATAAAGCTGGAAGAAAAGTTTTCAGCATGATATTTTTTTTAATTCAAGAAAGATTAAATATGAAAAAAAAAGAAAGATATCAGTGTAGTTTATGGAGAAGATAATGTGACTGTTCGAACAAGTCAAAAGTGGTTTTGAAAATCAGCCCATTAAAAATGTATTAATCAATGGAATAGACTGAAGTTAGTAGGAATAAAAAAAACATTAACTGAGAATAACTATCTTTAAACAATGGATGTCAGTAACAGTAAACCGACACGAGGAGGTGGAGTCTGTCATCTTAGACGAGCTAGATAACCTGAGCAAAAAAGATCGAGAGAGCGCCTGAACTCCCACCCTCAAATGTAAAGTTAAACTATCCAATAAAATTCTGTTTACTCCAGGGACGATTCGTTGAACTATGTGTGGGTGTTGCTGTAACGATTCTCAATTAGAACTACGATTATTCTAGCACCTGAGGCGTGCCCACTGTGCACCTGCACAGCGGATGCAACTTTGCGCGTGTGTGTGTGTGGGTGGGTGTGTGTGTGTGTGTGTGTGTGTGTGTGTGTGTGTGTGTGTGTGTGTGTGTGTGTGAGAGAGAGAGAGAGAGAGAGAGAGAGAGATAGAGGATGGAATTTGAACTCGACACGCCAGTCCCACATTCAGCGCCGATAACTGGTACGTTACCCACGCGCGTGCACACACGCATATACACATATATGAGCACAAAACAATTTGTTTTATTTACGTAGATGGAAAAATGTGAGCAAATGAACGTGAATTATATATCGGAGAGCCAAGTGCGAATACCCTTGGGAAATGTATGACTCCTCTTCTCTCCCCCCTCGCCAGGTATGGGTAAATAGCAGGACAGACGGGGTTCTATAGCCGTGGATGGTAACTGGTCTACCGCAGAAAGAAATGGCAACCTACTGAGGGAAAAGATATCTGCCTTGTCAGTCATAACACATGATGGCACAGAATTGACTGAAGTAAGGAATGTATTATAAGGAATATGTATTATACTGTATTTTCGTTTAATCCAAGTACTTTTTTTCCTGTATAACAATTGAGGTGAAGTGTGCAAAATAAAGATGACCAACCCGCCTAAAATTTAGTTAAATAAAAAGGAGTTACGGGCAACATTAGTCAGGTTGAATCTTTTGTTTTACGAATTTAACTGTATTTTATTTCCTTTTTAAGGCCAATTAGGAAGAAATAAATAGATGTCATTTATGTACGGATGTGAGAAACAGTGAAATGTTGTTATATGTTTCTTTTTTACTTTTCAAAAACAAATATAACTTGAATTTGGGCGGGTGGTTGGTTCATCGTTTATGTAAAAGGGTCAGTATGTGTGTGCGTGCTTCTTCATAGTACAGGGAGACACAAAAGATAGACAGCATTTAGTTCTTACTGTGAATTGTGTCGACGTTGTTTGGGGTGGTCTTTTTGTATTCTTCCGTGCGATGGCGTTTTGGGTGTGGGCATGAATGGAGTCTTGAATTCTGTGCATTTCATCTCAAAATTTTGCACACACACCCTCAATTGTTGCATACAAAAGGAACTTATATACATATATATATACACACACACACACACACACACACACATATATATATGTGTGTGTGTGTGTGTGTGTAATCTCCGACTGACGCCAATTCAACTGGGTTTCGAACCTAACTAGAGGCAACCGGATGCCTACTGACACTGATGAGCTGTGATACAGCAAAACAGTCTGTCTGTGGATGACAATATATATATATATATATATATATATATATATATATATATATATATATATATATATATGTGTGTGTGTGTGTGTGTGTGTATGTGTGTGTATGTGTGTGTGTCTGTGTGTCTGTGTGTCTGTGTGTCTGTGTGAGTGCTATATATATATGTGTTTATATATATATATATATGTGTTTATATATATATATATATATGCATATATATATATATGTGTTTATATATATATATATGCATATATATATATATGTGTTTATATATATATATATGCATATATATATATATATGCATATATATATATGCATATATATATGCATATATATATATATGCATATATATATATGCATATATATATATGCATATATATATGCATATATATATATGCATATATATATATATATATATATGCATATATATATATATATGCATATATATATATATATGCATATATATATATATATATATGCATATATATATATATATATATATATATATATGCAATTTTTATATATATTATTTATATATTATATATGCCCGGTACTTATTGGAAAGCGCTCAATTTCTGTGATAGAGCTAACATATTTAGTTGGATTGATCTGAGTTTGTGATCTTGGGTTTCACGCTATATGCGATAGTCAGACAAAAATTTAAAAATTAATTAGTTTGTCTGACGATCGCAAATAGCGTGAAATTCAGAGTCACAAACTCACATCTATCCAACTAATTATATATATATATGAGGATTAACTTTACATATGGCAGTCATCTGTATTTGCCAGATATATTTCTGATGTTGGATGAAAATTTCCCCGCCTTATATTTTGCACAATGTTTGAGAAATCTTAGTATCTACGCCGATGACACGACTATTTACTTCTGTTTTGACAGAAAGGCTGAGCAGTTCGATAAGGTCGAAATGGCAGCTGATATAAAAAAAAACGATCTTCAGTCTAGCTTGTTATTTTAATACCTCCCAAACTAAACTCTCTATAAATCATCTGAGAGACTCCTCTCCGTCTTCCATCGGTATGGCTGAAACTAACCGCCAGGTGAGTGACTCCTTGCGTCTTCTTGGGTTAACGTTCTCGACAAGCATGAAGTCGAAAGACAATATTGAATCAATTGCTAGGTCTGCTGTTAGCAAAGTTATTTCATTGTCGTGCTAGATTTTTTTTTCTCTCCAGACTTTATCTTTCATATCTATAATTCGTCTATGTTTAGAATATTGCTGCCACATATGGTCCGGGGCTCTTCCTATTTATCTAGATAATCCAAAGAAGAATTAGAAATATTATTGCCCGCGATCTGGTGTCCCTAACCCTAATCCACCCAAAGGTTGTCCCTCTTGGACTTTTCTATAAATATTTTCATAGTAATTATTCGGATAATCTCCTCACTATGGTGCCTAGGATGTTTATAGTGCGTATATATATATATATATATATATATATATATATATATATATATATATATATATATATATTATAATATTTTTTAAAAAATATGATTCCTTCGCTACATAAGAGGTCTCATGTTTCAAAAACGAGAGCCGAAACTCTCAATATAATTATTGAAATTAAGTTGTATTAAGGTATCTGGTCTCGTTTCATCCTCCAGCGAAAATTTATGAATAAGCTATCTTGTGGTTTGCGCGTGTTTATAAGTATGGTCTATTGCAACATTAATTACTATGGAAACGGCTGGGGGCGGCCATTTTAGTTAAGCGGTCGAAGAGTTAATTCTTATCTACAGATCAGTCACCTTCGGAAAGTTTATGCCAGGTTATGGTGGGGTATCTATTTCACAGCTGATGGTAGCGGTCACCGTCTAGTTAGTTTACAGAGAGAGTACACCATATTATATATATATATATATATATATATATATATATATATATATATATATAAATCCAGGAAAAAATGAGAAAATCTGAAAGAGTCTGCCCAAAATAGCCTACCAGCATAAAAGTGTTCAATGCCATTAGAAATAGCAGAGCTTCAATATTAGCTGCGTGATGATTGTGTGCAAATACATGAAACTGATAGTTATGGCTAGTTACTACCAAAATGGTTTTTAATTAATATATATATATATATATATATATATATATATATATATATATATATATATATATATATATATATATATATATATATACACTAATCTCTCTCTCTCTCTCTCTCTCTCTCTCTATATATATATATATATATATATATATATATATATATATATGATGGACTCTCCCGTCGTATTCGACGTATGAGGGTCAGTAATTCAATTCCTAGTAACTGACAGCCAGACACTCGCACATATGATTTGATTAAAGTGGAGTAGACTTTGTTCAGAACCAACCACACTTTGTGAAGTGTTGAATACAGATACCGAGTAAATACGTGCCAGTAGATCCCGAAACAACCTTCCGCAGCTTTTGTATTCAGAGTTGTCATTCTCCCCGAAAAGTTGCCATCGAAGGCTATAGAACCTAGTCTGTCCTGTCCAAAACTGCAGAGAGAAGAGGATTCATACCTGTGTATATATATATATATATATGCATATATATATATATATATATATATATATATATATATATGCGCGCGCGTGTGTGTGTGTATATATGCATATATATGTATATGAACACACAAACAAGTTTAATTGAATCAAAAACTAACAAGGTAACCATATGCAAAAATTGGAAAAATAGAATTAAAAATAAACAGACAGATCTTTTTAATCAAACTTGTTTTAATGAATACCTGCTGATTAAATAGATATTACTTATTTATACAGATTCAATGGGTGAATTTTCACCATTTTATATTTTCATCTCGAGCATGCGCGTTGTTTATTTTCGATTTTGTCGACTTTTCACTAGAGAAGAATCAGTTGGGCACCGCATGCAAGAGAAAAAGAGCACCATGACGCAATTTACTCCGTCAGAGATTTGGAAAGGGTTTGATGTAAGTTCCAATACGAACATCTCAGAGTGTCTGGACGTCAATCTGAGGAAAATGCAGAGGATTCGGAAAGAGTTGGATGATATATCTAGACATCACTATTGTGTATGAAGTCATCACGAGTGATGGCGACGTTATGCTTGCATTCATCTTCCCACAGGACCTCGGATTCAACACGGAGACCTACATCAAGTATCTTGAGGAATTAATACTGCTCTTGGAAAAGAGGGTAGCCGCTACAAGACACTAAGTCTGGCAATACGACTCTGCACGATGCCACACAAGTAGGAGAACGTAGTCACGGCTGTCAGACAATTTCAGGGACCACATCACCCATTATATCTGGCCACCAAACTCTCCAGACAGCAAACCCCTTGATTATTATGTTTGGGGCACAGTTGACCGAAAGATCAACGAAACTCCTTGTAACAACAAAGATGATCTGGAGGCAAAAATTATGGCAGCATTCACTAAATTAAACAAAGAGACAGTCCAGAAGAAAGCGGAGAAAAATATTTTAAAGTTTTCAAAAGGTCCAATTTAAAAAACACTATAAAATATTCTAAATGCTAACTGCGTAAGTAAACGTAAACTATGGATGATGCTAAGTGATATAAATGCCATTAATGCCAAATGAACAAAAGGGAGTAAATGTTGTTATTGTTCTTGATCATTTTCACTTTCTTATTACTTCATATATATTCATTTATTAAAATGCAATTATTATTTAATATTATATTTTGATCAGTTATATATGTATTTGTTTTAAATGATAGATATCACATTTTTTATTAAGTCTCGAGGCTTACGCGTTCGAGAAACGTAAGTAAAACAAAATGCGTTCCCCCTGCAGAACGTATTTTATTTACTAAAATTTTCTTAATTTTTATTTCTTTAATTTTTAATATAATTATAATTTTATTTTAATTTCATAAATTATTTATTTATGTAGTTATTATAAATAATAGAAGTTCTTGAGTTACCCTTTTTTTCTTTTTATGGTCATGTATTTTGTCTTGAGAACGGAGTAGTTCATACAAGAAAGTAGATATTTTTTAAAAGTTCTAGGGCCTTAGTCAAAAGTTTGGGAAGAATCGATAGCTACTCTTGTCATATCTGAGTGAGAGCTGCCATGACCTCATTCTCCAGCCTTGA
>OZ038483.1:31516576-31526576 GCA_964036315.1 Acanthosepion esculentum | reverse complement strand
AGCCGTAAAAATAAAGCAACCAATCTTTTAAAGAGAGAAATAAAATGCCGTGGCATAAACTAATCAGAGTTATAACACTTACTCTTTTTTTTTTAAGCAATTCACTCCAAGTAAGGCGGAAGTGCCACTAGCACGCAAGGGGTTACAGAGGATTGAGAACAAGAGTAAAGAAGCGTTTTTGAGGAAGGGATTCAGAGCTCAGGGTGTCAGATGTCGATTGACATTACACTTGAATATTTGAAGATTATAGTCATCGGGGAAGCAAGTAAGGGGAAGGGAGTACCACAGACGGGGAGTACGAGAGAAGAAGCTGTTTGAGTAGAAGAGACGGTTACATTTAACCGTTTTGACAGTGAAATGGTGGGACCGAGATGCCAGCCAGATAGCTCGCTTAAATTCATGTTGCTCGTCGGAATAGTTGCCGTGGAAATACTTGTAGAAGAGACAGAGGGAAACCACGGCACGTCTGTGAGAAAGCGACTGTAGACTAGATGCCAGATCAGGACCTATCACATTGCATATTCGTCTCTGGATTTTGTCGAGGACCTCGATACGTACAGCGGGGGCAGCAGACAATATACGACAGCAATATACCATACAAGGATGGATGGTTGATTTATAGATTTGAAAGATAGACTCAGGCGAGAAAAACTTTCTGTCACGACATAGAGAACCAACTTTCCTTGCAGTAGATGCAGCTATTGATTCAATGCATTTATTCCACCTCATATCAGCGGACAGCGTGAGACCAAGCAGACAAAAACGAGGCGCTCTCGAGGAGTTGGGAACTTTCAGAGAAAAAGAACAAAAGTCTATAAAACATTGGTTTTCAGGTTTTCTGCTCATATTCTTCCTGCGATCTCATGTTGGCTGTTTTTTTTTTTTTTTTAGTTCATCAGTGGTTGAAAAATCGGAGAGTCGAGTTCGAATTCCAGTCGAATCCATTACATTCACTTACGTGCTAATATCCTTTGGAAAGGTATGAATCCTCATCTTCTCAAAGCTATGAGTATATAGCAGAACGGACCGGGTTCTATAGCAACTGGTGTAGCGCAGAAAGAAATGGCAACCTACTTTGGGAAAAATCTGCCTCGTCAGTCATGTATCGAAAGATATATGATCGCCTAAGCGTGTATCACACATGGCACATGACTGACTGACTTAATTGTCATTTATTGTTTCACTATAATACTTATGACGTATACATGTAACCGGATTTTCTCCCTTGGTTAAAATTGATTCCTTTCATTTGAAATTCTTTCCAAAGTAATTCGGGTTTGACTACCACTGCACAGACATTATCCAAAACACAAACCATGATTACTACCATGATTTCTTCTACTGGGCACTTGTGGCAGTTTCTTAAAATTAAGATATTCAACATTAATACTTGTTATGCTACAAACTTTTTTTTTCCAATAATAACATAGGATTTGTTCTAAAAGATGAGGGGAAATGATATACAGGTACCCGAAGGGACAGTGGGGTAAGGAAAATGCATTCGATAAAATTTTCGAAGTTTTAAGAAATTTCGTTACAAAGAAATAAAAGCACGCTAAACTGCTATGTATTATTACTCCCCTAACATGTAATATTGCTCCCCCAACGTGTAATATTACTCCCTCAACATGTAATATTTCTCCCTCAACATGTAATATTACTCCCCAACATGTAATATTACTCTTCCAAGATGTAATATTACTCCCCGAATATGTAAACTCTTCCAAGATGTAGTATTACTCCCCCCAACATGTAATATTACTCCCCCAATATGTTTTATTAGTCCTCCAACATGTAATATTACTCCCCCAATATGTAATATTACTCCTCCAGCATGTAATATTACTCCCCGAATATGTAATATTACTCTTCCAAGATGTAATATTACTCCCCCCAACATTTAATATTACTCTTCCAGGATGTAATATTACTCCCCCAACATGTAATATTACTCCCCCAATATGTAATATTAGTCCTCCAGCATGTAATATTACTCCCCGAATATGTCATATTACTCTTCCAAGATGTAATATTACTCCCCCCAACATGTAATATTACTCTTCCAAGATGTAATATTACTCCCCCAACATGTAATATTACTCCTCCAGCATGTAATATTACTCCCCGAATGTGTAATATTACTCTTCCAAGATGTAATATTACTCCCCCCAACATGTAATATTACTCTTCCAAGATGTAATATTATTCCTCCACCATGTAATATTACTCCCCCAATATGTAATATTACTCATCCAGCATGTAATATTATTCTATATAAAATCGAGTGTTCATGTATGAACGATTAGTTAAATGAATGAAAGAGCATTTTTTTTCTGAAGAAAATGAAATTCAATTAACAACATGTAATATTACTCTTCCAAGATGTAATATTACTCCCCCCAACATGTAATATTACTCTTCCAAGATGTAATATTACTCCCCCAACATGTAATATTACTCTTCCAAGATGTAATATTACTCCCCCAACTTATTAGTCCCCCAACATGTAATATTACTCCTCCAGCATGTAATATTACTCCCCGAATATGTAATATTACTCTTCCAAGATGTAATATTACTCCCCCCAACATTTAATATTACTCTTCCAGGATGTAATATTACTCCCCCAACATGTAATATTACTCCCCCAATATGTAATATTAGTCCTCCAGCATGTAATATTACTCCCCGAATATGTAATATTACTCTTCCAAGATGTAATATTACTCCCCCCAACATGTAATATTACTCTTCCAAGATGTAATATTACTCACCCAACATGTAATATTACTCCTCCAGCATGTAATATTACTCCCCGAATGTGTAATATTACTCTTCCAAGATGTAATATTACTCCTCCACCATGTAATATTACTCCCCCAATATGTAATATTACTCCTCCAGCATGTAATATTATTCTATATAAAATCGAGTGTTCATATATGAACGATTAGTTAAATGAATGAAAGAGCATTTTTTTTCTGAAGAAAATGAAATTCAATTAACAAGCTGAAATTTGAACAGTGAACCGCAAGTACAATGTGCATGCGTATAGCTAAACGAGAGCGTCCTTAACGTTGACTCTGTCGCCATATTGTATTCGTTTCCTACCGTAAGCTCTGTACCGAGCTTGCAAATTATTTTCATGCCGACTTACCATTTCATCACGTTGAAACACCGGTTCCCATACGATTACCGAAGTTAAGCAGCGTCATATGTGGGTGACCATTTGGGGGTATCAGGTGAAGTAATCATGGATGTGTAGGGGGTGAAATGGATAATTGCTCGTAGTTTATAATCAGAGAGCCGAGTTCCAATTCCCTAGAAAATGTGCCATAGGGAGTGCCTACACAAACACCCCAGCTATGTAACCTCTGGAAGGATTCTTACAAACATCATGCCCTTTTTATCACGTAGAATCTTGAAGGTCGTAGTCGATATATCGTTGATATAAAGCAGAAACATGGTAGGACCGAGTAGTGAACATTGTCGTGCGCTTGTTGATCTCAGAAGCTTCTGAAACCTGGCCATCGACTACGACCTTCAAGATTCTACGTGATAGAAAGGGCATGATGGTTTTAAGAATTCTTCCAGAGATTACATAGCTAGAGAGTTGGGTGCTGTCACTGGATCTAACTAACATCTTTATCCACTGTGCCATGTGTCCTTGAGGACCCAAAGAGTGAGAGTTCAATACCTGGTTAAGGTGGTGGAGAACTTGGAGAAGGGAATTAACAGGAGATAACTGATAACTAACATCCATTAGACGTGGCACGTGGAACTAGAACAGTCTACCCCAGTGAGCGAAATAATGGGTTCAGTTCGACATTCCAACCACCTGAAGAAGACTGGAGCGTACAACGGCCGAAACGTTGTGATAAATATGGCAACAAAGATGATGACAATAGCCAAAATGTAAATAATGTACTTAATAACTCATCTCAGAAATATAGACAGATCTTTCAATATCTTTTAGAACTTCAAAAAGCGATATTGTAAATTTTCATCCTTACTGAGCTTACGCTGAATTCTCACAAGTTACCAATATGACTCCTTAGTTTTAGCTTCTTTCTGCACTCAATTTCACTCCAGATCTTAAACATAAGCCAGCGCAGAGTATGAAACGTCGAAATATACTCATGCTTCCAATGGAAATGATACTATAGGACCGTATTTTCTTCTTTTAATTTATTTATTTGTGCTTTATTTATGATTTTTTATCGAGTTCACCCCCAAGCAAGGTAGTAAAGCCACTAAGACACAGGGGGTTTACTGGGCGTGGGAGATTTAGCAACAGAAACATTACTGAGGGGCGAGAACAAAAGAACAGTAACAAGATGGACATTAGATAGCGATTGATATCGCGTTTACATTTTTAAAATTTGCTGGAAAGCATGGAGCTAGAAGGGAGTTCCACAAGCGAACAGGGCAAGAAACGAAACTATTAAGATAGAATTTACAATTATTCAGCTGTAAATAGATGAGGCCTCAACGCCTGTCTAGTATTGCGGTGAATTTTAAAAAATCTAAGTTACATAGCGAAGAGCTCATTAAAAACTTACCGTGATAATATTTATCGAGAGGAAGTGGGGAAATTGCCTGAAGCTGAATCACCAGATTAGGACCATTAACATTACTGATTCTCCTTTGGATTTTATCAAGGAGTTCTCGATAAATAGCAGGCGAACCTCACTATATGTGGCTGCAATATTCTAAGCATGAACGTATGGTAGACTTATAGATATGTAACATAGATTCTAGAGAGAAGTTTTATATATCAAAATCATTACTAGGGAAATTGAATGACAAAGTGGAAAAAAAAAGTTTACTTATGACGCATTTCGTCCGTCCGATGAAGTACGAAACGCGTCGCAAGTAAACTTTATCCAATTTGTCATGCAAGAAAGGTGAAAAGGGTTGAAAGAAAGTGACTGGCAATAAACGTTTTCTGTGTGTTCTATGTATTTGAGTCTGCCTCTCTCAACCGGGCTTGACCAGCCATATGCGTAGTCGTACACTAAAACGAACAACGTATTACACGGAAATAATTTCACTAAATTTATAATGCTGCCTAATTTCTAATAACATATATAGAAATGGGATCAGATCAACTTGACATTTGAAATCTTTTAATATCAACGTACAAACCAATAAACAAACCTAGGGAGAGATTTCGAGTTTGCAGGAATTAAGAGTCATTGTCGATTACACCATTACTTTTGGTTTGGTTTTTGTTCTACGGCATATCAACACCTTAATGGGTTATTTAATGTCGACAAGATTTTTATCGCTGGTATTATTTGTTTGTCCAAAAATATATCGCTGGTAATATCTTTTTTTCAAAAATGTATTGCTGCTAAAATAATTTTTTCCAAAATGTATTGCTGGTAATATATTTTTCAAACATTTATTGCTGGAACTTTCATAGTGTTTTGACCCCAGTTTTGGGGTCAACTATTTACCCCTATCTGAGACCCTGACAGATGCTACCACCCCGAGTCGGGGTGGACCAGTGAACACCCACAGTTAAGAGGTGGTAAAGAAATGCTCATGAATATTAATCAGGTTAGGCAATGAATTGTATCACCTCATGTCTTGTCTGACTTTTCCGCTAACCTGTTTAATATTCATGAGCAATCTATACCAAAAATTTCGAAAAACCAAAAACATTTTTGCTCTTGTATATAAATAATTGCCACAAAATAAAATCCTTACATTGCCTTGATAAAGTCTCTCAGGGAACGGAATTCGTCCGCTAAGATAAGTTTTCCTTTTGTCTTTATTCATATTGTCCTTTTACAGATATAATCTATTTGAAATTTTTGCACTCACTCACGCACACTCACACACACGCACACACATATATATTTACTAAAATCAAATATAAAAAATATATGAGTGATAGAGTAGGCAAACTTACAGAAAAGGAAAGCTACATCACTATTAAGGACCACAAACCGGATTACGAGGAAAACCCTACTACTAGAATAATAAACCCCACCCGACCCGATATCGGAAAAATAAGCAAAAAAATTTCTAGAAAGGATTAACAAGTAAACTAAGGATTACCTAGGATTAACAGTCTATATTAATACCAAAGAGGTCACCAAATGGTTTACCAGTATCAACGACAAGCAAAATTTCTCCCTAATACAGTTTTATATTAAAGATTACTACCAGACTATATCAAGAGATCTATTCAGGGCTGCTACTGTATATTAAGACCTAACAGAAGAAGAAAAAAAAACCATAATTCTCAATGCAAAAAATCTGTCCTCATTCATAATGGGGATCAATGGATTAAAAACTCTGGAGACCATTTTGACATCACAATGGCGTCATTAGGCTATGCGGAGTCTTCCGACCTTGTTGGTGTATTTATATTATACAATCTAACTGCGCACCGTGAATTAGCCATTAAAGATATTGGGCTATACAGAGATGACAGCCTCATGGTAGTGAGGAGTTTCACTAAATTTTAAAATAGATAAAATTAGAAAGATAATATATAGTGAATTCAGAAACCTAAATGTAAAAACTACAGTTAACACACAATTGAAAAGGGTAAACTTCCTCGACATAACATTAGACTTAATGAATAACATTAGACTTAATGAATAACTTACAGAAAACCTAATACTAATCCCTAGATGTACACCCCAGGTCAAACCATCCTCCATCCGTAATTAAGCACATACCCTCATCAATGGAGAAAAGAATTAATATGAATTCCGAAAATGAAGAAATATTCTATAAACACAGTACTTTTCACAACCAAGCTCTAAATTATAATGGCTACAAACACCCTAACATCAATTATATAAAAAATAATAGTACAAACCAGAGGAAAAGCGGAAAAAGAAAAATCATTTGTTACACCCCCGTTCAACCAAATGGTTAGTAATAAGCTAGGACAAAAATTCATAGCTTTATTCGAAAATCATTTTCCTACTAGCAGCACACTTAGCAAGATCTTTAATAAAAACACCCTAAAATTAAGTTATAGCTGTAATTAAAATCTGAAAAGGATTACGAAAAAAAAACCTAATAATAAAATTCCTGAAAAAACACGCATGCCAAAATCAAATAAATAAATATCTTAAATTAAAATTAGGCAAACATAATGAAAAATTATGTAATTGTAGAAACCCTGAAATTTGCCCTCTAAATAATAGATGCCGCATATATTCTGTGATATGCCAATGCACAATTTCATCCATTGAGAATTCAAATACTGAAAAAATATATATAGGATCCACAAAAAATGAATTTAAAATAAGGTGGAGACTACACCAAAGCTCCTTCAATAATATTAGAATCAGAAATCAGACATACCTATCTACATATTATTAAGTTTCTAAAAAGCGAAAATGTATTAAATCAAAGAAATGAAATAACGGTTTTTGCAGACAGCTCCAAATATTTGCATTAAATAATTAGCATTTTATAAATGGAAAGAAATATAAAAATAATCATAATAATAATATTAAAAATAATTTTAAAAAATTGCATAATAATAATAATAATAATAGAGGAAAACGTATGTAATCAATGCGAGTAATGGTGGACGGACAACGCGAAAGAGATCGAACTTACATTAACGATAAATCGAAAACGGTAATCGAGCGCAATTTTTTAATGTCATTTTCGAAATACCCAGGCAACTTCACACCAGAATGGTACATTCTAAATAGCGGGGTATTTTGGTGCTTATACTGCATATTAACCAGTAATTTTTAATAGACTTATTAGATGCCTTTGTCTGGATATTACGTGACGCCAAGCCTACTCAATACACCGGCACTCTCCTTATTATTCTGCGTAATTTTAGCAATGTTTCTGTTTGGTTCGTTTCGATTCTTTCTCGTATTTTCATTTCTTCCAATCTGATTGCAAAGATTTTAGCATGTAGGTCTTAGTGAGGTACATTCTTTTTCGAATCTTGTGGGTTGGGTTGACAGAATCAAAAACAAAGAACTTTACCAAAGTCCAAAAAAGCACATAACTTGAGGAATTTCAGCAAAAGCAGCAATTAAAATGAATGGAACAGGTAACTGTAAGAGAAAATAATAGCAAGATGGTGGCGTTTGACCTTACTTCAAGCAAATGGTTAGGAAGGAAATTTGCATCAGTATTCGAAAATGAGCGATAGCAGATACTGATCCCGAGAAACATATATTACTGAAAAAGATTCTTTTAATAGAAACTTGATAAATTTCAACCGAAAGTAGCTCTGCTTGCTTGATCAATGAACTCTGTTTCCTTGTAATGAAATGGCGAATATTACCATTATCACTGAGTAATGTTCCAGCGCGCCAGAAGTGATAAACGCAATAGTTACCTTCAAGCTCCATACATTGTTTTCAAATCTTTCGGAAGATCTAGATATTTTTTTAATGTTTTTCATTTACTTTCAATTGCAGTCTATAATATGCAGAAACAGGAGAAGATAGGTTCGCCT
Organism: Acanthosepion esculentum; assembly: GCA_964036315.1. Lineage (NCBI taxonomy): Eukaryota > Metazoa > Mollusca > Cephalopoda > Sepiida > Sepiidae > Acanthosepion > Acanthosepion esculentum. Next base: position 31,518,115 of record OZ038483.1, on the reverse strand, counting down.
ATCGCCCGGTTCATACTTCTCCCCGATCTTTTGAGCAGGAGTAGAGGTTTATCCCTTGTTCTTTGTTTGGGATTGAGTTTCCGGCTCCTTCTAAAGCCTACTTCCGCGCTATACTTCTAACGTCTCCGGTTGGGCACTGAGTGATTATTCACTCATTAAATCTTGACCTCTTCAGTCGTCATCTCGTCAGCCGTTGTCTTTTTTGCATAGCCCAACGGAACTTCTTTCTTACGCTCATACAATATCACACATTAGCCCTCTACATTAAGTGGCTCTTGAGACTTGTATTGGGTGAACATTAGTAAAAAGAAAAAGAAGAAAAGATGAAAAATAACATCCATTATCTGATAAAATTTCTTCTACATATTTACTCAGACTTCTTCTGTTGGTTAAGCTAAAAGAATTATTTTTTTTTATGTTAATGTTCCTCTAATAAAAAGACTCAAGAGTAACCCAAGATAGACAGCGACTGAATGAGGTTGTTTTATGAACGTAAGACGATATGAAAATATATAGGATAAATAAAGTTTGACCCTAGACACGAAGAGGTTAAGATTGTAGTGATCGGGAAAGCATCCACACGGCAGTCTGTTCCACAAAGCAGCAACGTTTGGGAAGAAACTGTCTGAGAGGAACTTCCTTCTTACGAATAGAATACAAGGCGAATGAGGATTTTAAACACCTGTATGGGACATGACCAGTCTTAACTATAAACGTCTGAACTGGAGTAACTAAGAATTTTAGCTCGTCAGAATTTTTACCATAGAAATAACAATATATTAATGAGAGACTTACCACCCTTTGTCGAACCACAAGGATTTTTACGTTTGTTGTTTTCTAAAATAAATATCAGTTTTTTTGTTTTTTTGGATTTTTTTTTTTTTTTTGCACAATTCTCAGAGAACGATCTTTCCTATGCTATCATATCTATTTTGTAATCCTAAGCCAAGCTGCCATCTTATATGAAAAATACTCTTATTTATACCCATCTTTATTATCTTCCGGTTTTATTGTATTTTATATGGCTGTTATTAATAGGGTTTCAAACCTGCTAATACATTATTAATATTATTATGACTATTTCCTAAATGTGAAAGCATTGTTGAAATGAATGATTTTTAATCACTTTACGTCTTTTTGTATCTGTCGGCGAGAGAATTGAAGAAGACACTGCACAAATCGAGTGCATGATAAAACTAACAATCCATCTCTTCCTTATTTCAAGCTATGCCTTAATATTTCTCGATTTTATCAATTTAAATCGGAAATCAAACGCAAATTAAGAAGACCTGTGATCCAAGAATTAAATCCTGCCTAGTTGCAAAGTTTATTTCGAAAGAAAAAAAGGCGTTATGCAAAAGACATTTTATGCAACCATTACATGTTCGTAAAATTAATCATTATAATGTTTACAAGTTTAAAAGTGAAAGTGGAAGTGAAAATGAAAGTAAATAAAATATGTGTCACTCAAACAAAAGTCATAACCAAAACAGGAACTGCTTTCCCAAATAAAGGGGTCTAATAATGTATGCTTAATAT
>OZ038483.1:31506576-31509076 GCA_964036315.1 Acanthosepion esculentum | reverse complement strand
TATATTTAATAGTTTATATATATATATATATTTAATAGTTTATATATATTTAATAGTTTATATATATATATATTTAAAAGTTTATATATATATATATTTAATAGTTTATATATATATATGTATTTAATAGTTTATATATATATATATTTAATAGTTTATATATATATATATTTAATAGTTTATATATGTATATATATTTAATAGTTTATATATATATATATGTTTATTCAATAGTTTATATATATGTTTACTTATTTTTCAATAGTTTATATATATATATCTATTTATTTTTCTTTTTTAGCTTATGTATATATATAAGTAGTTTATATATATATAAATAGTTTATATATATATATAAATAGTTTATATATATATATGTAAATAGTTTATATATATAGTTAATATATATATATATATATTTTTCAATAGGGTGTGTGTGTAAAAACAATACATCTTTAGTCTTTATTCACACACACAATCACGCACACACACACACACATGTGTGTGTGAGTATATATATATATATATATATATATATATATATATATATTAAGGTGAAGATTACAGTCTTGACGATTTAGCATGAAACTTAATGACGCCTCTGGGTGTCCAATACCCACTTTCATAGCTACACACGCTCACTCCCTTACATTGAGCATTTTGCCCCATCAATATAGTACACCTTAACATTTTATTTTATGTATATATATGTGTATATATATATATATATATATATATATATATATATATATATATATATATATATACATATATTTCTGTAGTTTACTGATATATATATATATATATATATATATATATATATATATATATATATATATATATACATTCATTTCTGTAGTTTACTGCTATAGCAAGCAGAGACATTTTTTTCTCTCCCGATGATGGCCATGTTGGTCGAAACTAGTCGAGGAATATAAATGAAATAATAATAATAAAAGCATAAGAATATTAATCTACAACCCAGTGTGTCTGAACATTTTAATTGATTTTTCTAATAATTTTTATCGTTCAAAATATATACATATATATATATATATATATATATATATATATATATATATATATATATATATACACACACTGGACTGTAGGTTACTGGAGTGAGATGTGCGGCATGTATTTGTTTAATTCATCCGATCACATAAAGAAAACTACATTGAACAAACAAAACGGTAAGTGTGAAAGTTTTTCTTTCATTTAATCGATCAAATAATTATGATGTTTTACTTAACAAATAAAAGTATATATCATTTAACCAACGAAATATATGAATCTGAAAATTCAATGAGTCAGGACAATTGCATGTTGAATAATTTCGAGTTCGTCAAAGATGTTAAGTCACTCTAAATTAAGTAAATTATATATATATATATATATATATATATATATATACATATATATATATATATATATATATATATATATATACATTAAAGAAAATACAAAACAGTTGATGGAACCAACGGACAACTTAACAAAATTAAAACCCTTATCCAGATAAAGTCTCAAATCAAAGCGACAATTCTGAAAAAAGAAAAAGAAAATAGGCCTAAAGTTGCTCCAACCTTCCAACTCAATAAAGTATAGTGCTCGAAGCATTGATTGTATAGACGGGGTAACAAACCCTTAATAGCATTAATACCTATGAAATGATGGCCCTAGTCGTAACCCGAGTTTCACACTTACACGATCATGTTATATATATATATATATATATATATATATATATATATATATATATATATATATATATATATATATATATATATATATATATATATCCATATGAAATGGAGTAAGTCCGACAGTTATTTAAATATATTGTTTACATGTTTTTTTATGCATACAGATATCTAAATAAATGCTTTCTTTGTAACAAAGATTATTAACAACATTTACCGGCCTGAATGTCCGTGAAATTTAATTGAAAATGTGCCTTACGACAGAGATCGAACCTGTAACTAAACAGAACTCTCATATAGACTGACGTTCTATACCATTTAGTTTCAGAGGAAGCGTCTGGTTAGTAATTCGACCTTACTAACCAGACGCTGGGTGACGAGTCTGTATAGGACACAAGTTCAATTCCTGTCAGATGACGCATATTTTCTATGAAATTTCTCGAACATTCAGGCCGTTAAATGCTGTTAATACTGTTTATTATAAACAGCATTTACTTAATATTTGTGTCTATAAAAATAACGTGTATATATATATATATATATATATATATATATATATATATATATATATATATATATATATATATATATATATATATATATATATATATATATATATATGTAGCGAAAGTCTATTTCATACTTGAACTTAATCGTCTGGCTCATCTTAGAAAATTCTTCTGGCACAGTCACCTCGAAAGTGTATTTATAAGATCCCGCTCTCCCGATAACATCAATTTTATTGACTTTTATTCTGTCTTTTCTGAAAAACATCCTTCGATCTATTAATAATTTAA
>OZ038483.1:31479076-31499076 GCA_964036315.1 Acanthosepion esculentum | reverse complement strand
TATCTATCTATCTATCTATCTATCTATCTATCTATCTATCTATCTCTCTATAAAGAGAGAGGGAGAAAGAGACAGAGAGAGGGAGAGTGTGAGATAGATAGATAGATAGATAGATATAATAAGCCGATGAATGCATTTTGAGCGATAAAATAATAATAATAATAATAATAATATATATATATATATATATATATATATATATATATATAATGTACTGGTGATGTACAATAGGCACAGTAATCATTTACTTCACAATCTTTTTTTCATATTACTATTGATTATACAATTCTGATCACGAATATTTTTAAAAATAATTACATTTTGTGAAACCCCACAAATTAAACGGTCAGGCTTAGACGCTAGTAATATGTGAAAAACGTCGCACTTTCTATAGAATTGACCTTGTTTAAATATTCATATCAACAAAAAATTTATAAGAAGTTTCTTTTTCTTTTTTTTTTCGGTTCAAGGTTTCAAGTTATTATCTTTAAAATTTAAAGTTATATATCAGGAACTGATTCAGACAAGAATATCTCGGATTGCCGGGAATTTGTCTTTTCATATATCTTAAATACAAAACAAATGTATCGACAGTTATATTAGACGATATGTTTTATGAAATGTTTGATATTTCAGGTATAACTTATTAAACAATTGCGTCAAGGTCAAGACCACTATTACAGTTCTAAACGACTGCATTCGAACCCATTATACGTAAATAAGCTTTCTGCGCCTCACAACACTGCTAGGCAACAATTCTTCTCATTATCTTGAGCCCTTATTTTCTTTATATGTTTATTTTAATAACACGCGGAATATATATGTCTCTAGGGGAAATAAAATTATATGACTTTACCACCGATATTTTGTAAAAATATTTTTAACAAGATTTATCACTCAAGCTGTATGCGTGCGCTAATATTTAAGACCTAGAAGAATGGCATGGTTTCTGTTCTATATTATATGAAGAATCCAAGAAACCTGAACTTTTTATGAAGCAGAAGTAGGTTTTGTATTCCTCATACAGTGCGACCAAACTCAGTGAAAATCTCCATAACCAAATAGTAACTGACCACCTTTTGATTGCGGTCTCAGTTCTAATTAACTACAGGATTTTAAAAACATTTGATGAAGTTTTACATCAATACTATCGGGAGAGCAAGAGGAAACATTGTTAAATACTACAGTACTCTCCTTTGTATATATTATTATTATTATTAGTAGTAGTAGTAGCAGTAGTGTGATCATCATTATTATTATTCGCATTATTATTATTATTATTATTTTCATTTCCCTTGATATCTGGCATTTACACATTTCTTTCCAGGTCCTGCCCAGAGACCTAAGGTTAGAAATGGCATCATGACACTTTCCACTGCAAAAAAAAAAAAAATAAATAAAATAGAAAATAATTACATAGATAAAGCCCTTCGTAAAGTGTGGGCTGTACTTGTCAGAACAATTTTGTGTATCTCTTTGAGGCATGGACTTCCAGGGATCCCTTCAATCAGCCTACTGGAATCCTTTCCAACAAGTCCAAGGGCTCCAACTACAAAAGGTCCTTGTATTTTGACAGTTTTTCGAATATCTTCAAAGATACATTGCAGTCTGCTGGGACTGCCATATCAATAAGGAGGCACTTATTTTGTTAGTGGTCTTTAATAACAATGTCTGGGCGGTTGGCTTTGATTGTTCTGTCAGTGTGTATTGTGTAGTCCCATAGAATTGTAACAGGTCCTATCTCCGTAACCGGGTCAGGGTGGTGGTGTTATTATTATTATTATCATTCTTCTTCTTCTTCTTCTTCTTCTTCTTCTTCTTATTATTATTATTATTATTATTATTATTATTATTATTATTTTAAAAAACATTTTTGGTTTGACTTGATATTTTATAGTCACATGCCGGGCTATAAACATTGGCCAAGGCTAAGCGAAGGATGTCATTTTTGTTGTTTTCGCTTAATTAAACAAAAGACAGCTATCAACAAACAACGAAAGTTAAACCCACTTTTCAGCACAATTGGCCACAGCACCCAATGAGATAACAAAGGCTGAGATGGTCGGAGAGCCAGTGAGCTTCAAGATTCTCATACAAATTTCACTCTGTTTTCCTAGAAGCATGTCCCAAAAAGAACAAGTGTCCTTCTAATCCCAAGGGTGTCCTAAAATGCTTTACTCTTTCGAACTTAGTGTTTTAATCACGTACCCAGGTATTTCTATGATAAATATTTCTAAATCTCTACTCTAAACCATTTGGACTTTTCATGATTTAATGAATATTATAACACCAGTTAACGGTTGAACGCTTTTCGGTTGAAGTTCTGCTATTTCTATGCATATTTTCAATTGTATTGTTATTAGTTAAACAAATTTCTTCTTGACCTGCATTTGTCTTATAATTCCATGCCAGGCCATAACAAATGACCTACTGCAAACGAAGGGAGGGTTTTTTTGTTATTTGCGCTTAATTAAACAAGAGACAGCTATTAACAAAAAAACATCTTAAATGGACAAAGCTCTTCGCAATATATGAACTGTGGTTGTTAGAAGGATTAGAGGGAGGGAATCACTGGAGTGATGTTGCACCAGGGATTTTGTTGATTTGTTCTTGAGTTTCTTTCTTTATCAGATCCAAATCTCAAACCACAACAGGAACAGTTCTAGTTTTTAAGAGCCTCATTTTTTCTATTTTCGTCTCTAGGTCTTTGTATAGGTTAATTTTTGTTGCTTCCAATTAATTAAACAAATGACAGCTATTAGCAACAACAACAACGAAAATTAAATGGGCAAAGCTCTTCACAGGGTATGGGCTAGGATTGTTAGAACTATTTCTTGGATTTCCTGGAGTGATGGTGCACCAGGGATTTTGTTGATTTGCTCTTGAGTTCCTTTCTTTATCAGATCCAAAGTTTCAACCACAATTGGAACAGTTTTAGATTTTATGTGCCACATTCTTTCTGCTTCCATTTCTAGGTCTTTTCATTTGCTTTTTCAAAAACTTTTGTAGAGATGTTTTTTGCCAATTGGTAATCATTATTATTATTATTATTATTATTATTGTTATTATTATTATTATTATTGTTATTATTATTATTATTATTATTATTATTATTATGCTACAAGTGACGACAAGCGCAAAGGTTTTTGCATGTGATAATGAACAGATTATGTGTCATATAATCAAGGAATAAAATATGTATTTATAGAATGTTTTGTTTTTTAAGGTTTATCAACCTTTTGTGGGTTATTTAGCGCTGCAGAATATTTTGAATTGTAAGAATAATTTTGCTTTAATTCTAGCAAATATTACATTAAGAATTTTTTTAGAACACACTGATTTTTCCACAGGCAAGTCCTACTATTTAATCCATAACTGAGGGGAGGAAATTTCCCAAGTTTATCTCCCTGTAATGTAATTGTGGTCACTACATGGATTGAAATCGGCGCAATATGTTAGAAGCACCCATGAATATGTTGTTTTTTTTTTAATTCACATATTTTACGGTTACCAACAAATTGATCCACATATAACTTTGCTTTTTTGGACGTGATACCTAAATCCCCATTGACAACAAATAATATTTTTGTCCTGAGATGACAAATTCTGCAGCCACTCACTCGAGATCCTTGAATTTACTTAAGTTCCCAAACATTCTCACAAATATGTTTTTGCCCGTTAGGGCTGCAACATCCATTAGAAGACAGCTGCTTTCATTATTATTATTATTATTATTACTATTATTATTATTATTATTATTAGCGTTGTTGTTTGCGTGTTATGCTTTGTATCCTGTAGAGCCGGGTCCAAACTATGGTCCTTAGGGCTTTTAGGAGAATTGTCTTAACTGATAGCACTTTGTATATGGGATGTTTCTAGTAGGGCGATTATTATTATTATTATTATTATTATTATTATTATTATTATTATTATTATTATTATTATTATGTGACGGTGCGATCCTTAATTATCCCTATTATTTTCTCAGATACGATCTTAATATCTGGCAATGAATGTATGGAGAGCGCGTCACAAGCAGCAGACTTGGTTGCCATGCAATTTTCCTATGACTTTAAGTGTTCATCAATTTTCGGATTATTCTTCACATTCCGAAGATTCGTCATTTCTTTAACAGTTCTACTGGGTAATGAATGCCAATTTTCTTTATCCATGTCTCTATTCTGTCAGTCATCGTACCAGGTGCACCAATAACAACTGGTGCTTGTGTGACCTTCTTCAAATTCCAATGCTTTGCGAATTCAAACTTCAATGGGTCATATTTGGTTACTTTTCGCTCTTCCTTTTCCTCTGCCCTTGTATACAAAATTAGTTAGCACTCCTTCTTCTTCTTTTTGTTATTATTATAAATAATAATAATAATAATAATAATAATAATAATAACAATAATAATAATAATATATCGGGATCAAAAATCATAAAAACAGAATGTACTTTCTTATTGACCTGGCAAACTCGGTAGATTGTAATGTATCTTTCAAGATCTTCAAAAACTTTCAAAATACAAGGATATTCAAATGGAAATCTCAGAAAATGTGACACATAAGGACATCAATAATTCCAGTTGTATTTTGAGCCCTCGGTCTGATTAAAAACGGTTCAGGTAGACTCATTCACTGGTTCTTGAACGTCTATGCCTTAAAAAAATACAAAACCTTGTAGTGATAAGTACAGCTCGCACATTACGAAGAGCTTTATCTAAATAAAATGTTGTGGTCTTTTTTTTGTTGACGAATATGATCAGTGGAAAATATCATTACAGTCTGAATGTTGATGCGGATACTAGAATATTGCAGTGCCTTTCTGTCCCTTGATTTCCAACAAGAGTCACCACTCACTACTTGTGTGAAAACTCAATGTGTATAAATAATAATAATAATATTCAGTGGAAAATATCATGAAGCAATTTCTGACCTTAGCTTTCTGTTTGGGACCCGGAAGGAAATGTGCATACAGCAGAAAAGAAAATAATAATAATAATAATAATAATAATAATAATAATAATAATTATTATCATTATTATTATTATTATTATTATTATTATTATTATTATTATTATATACATATTCGGTGAATGTTCCAAGTTTGTACGGAAAGATTATAAGCGATGACATGATTGGATTGGTAAGAGAATCTATTTGGAAGTAAACCGTAAATATGGCTTCAGTGTGAAAAAGGAATGGTATGCTTATTTTTTTATAACCATTTTACTCGAAGCAAGGCGATAATGCCACTAGAACGCATAGGGTTACAGCGAGTGAAAGAGCAGAAGAAGACTGAGAATGATGGGGAGGGTTGAGGAAAGAACAAAAACCGGAACAGGTTTCAAGAAGACAGAAAATGGCGATTGAAGTTTAATGAAGGTAATTTTAACCTTGCTCCACCTGCAAGATTGGGCGCTAGCTTTGTCAAAATTCTGTAGCCTTTGAGTGGCGGCTTACATTTTGACTGTGACGCTTGGGCTTGGTATAATCTTATTAGACTGGGCGACATGAGGACTCTATTCGGCTGCGTATATTTCTATCCCAACATCACTTTATTGGTGTACTACTCTCTCACAGAATAATAATAATAATAATAATAATAATAATAATAATAATAATAATTAAAATACTGTGTTAGCCCAAAATGCAGATTCTGTGATAAATATCCAGAAACCATTGATTATCTTGTATCAGGTTACACAATATTGACACCCACTGAATATAAAACCCGGCATGACAGAGTGGGCCAATATCTGCACTGGAAAATTTGCAACTCCTACGGGAAGGAAACTGAAAGAAACTGGTACGAACACCACCCAGGCCCGGTTACGGAGATAGAACCTGTTACAATTCTATGGGACTAAACAATATACACTGACAGAACAATCAAAGCCAACCGCCCAGATATTGTTATTAAAGACCACAAACAAAATAAGTGCCTCCTTATTGATATGGCAGTCCCTGCAGACTGCAATGTATCTTTGAAGATATTCGAAAAGCTGTCAAAATACAAGGACCTTGAAAAAGAAATCTCAAAAATGTGGCACATGGGAACATCAACAATCCCTGTTGTAATTGGAGCCCTTGGAACTGGTTGGAAAAGATTCCAGTAGGCTGATTGAAGGGATCCCTGGAAGTCCATGCTTCAAAGAAATACAAAGAATTGTTCTGACAAGTGCAGCCCACACTTTCCGAAGGGCTTTATCTATGTAATTATTTTTTTTTTTGCAGTGGAAATTGTCATGATACCATTTCTAACCTTAGGTCTCTGGGCGGGACCCGGAAAGAAATGTTTAAACGTCAGACATCAAAGGAAATAAATAAATAATAATAATAATAATAATAATTGTGATGCCAACGAACACTCGTTGTCACTTTCGTAATGATTATTCTAGTAGAGACTTTGTAACCACAGATACAACTATAGTAACGCCGTTGAACAATGCTGGTGTCAGACGCCTTTGAATAACACTCGCACTAGTCGTACTTGCTCGATAATACTCGCTCGGAAAATAACCACCGAATAGTAATCCGTATAGTGATCACTATAGAGAAACAGTATAATGAAAAGGATAGAGTAGGAATAGTGGTCCGTATAGTAATAAAGGATAGAATAGAACAACTTATCGTTTAGACGCCACGCTAATTCCCATATATACATTCACGTGAACTACTTATTAAAAAAGGAATCACCTGTGTTTGCCCTCTGGTGATCTGTGTTCAAACTCCAGTGTCGGAAGGCACACTTTATTCCTTAATAATAATAATAATAATAATAATAATAAGTTAGCAGCTGTAGCCATGAAGATAAAACGCCATATTCTCTGTGAATGTCCTAAGTTGGCTCAGAAAGATTATAAGCGACAGGATTGGATTGGTAATAGAATCGATTAGGAAGTTTGACATAATTTTGGCTTCAATGTGAAAGAGAAATGGTATGAATATCAGCCAGAGACAGTGATAAAAAATGACATGGGATTTCTCGATCCAGACAGACCCTGTTATGGAGATACGGAAATTCAACGTTATTGTAATAGATATGGAAAATAACTAGCGTCAAAATATTGAATTTACTGGGGTTTTTTTTATTATTCTACAAGAGTAGACCCCAAAGAAACAGAAGAAACAAGGGTGGGATCCAAAGAAACATAAAAAGAGACAAGAGTGGATTCCAAAGTAACAGAAGATAAAAGGGTGGGCTCCAAAGAAACAGAAGAGACAAGAGAGGACTCCAAAGAAACAGAAGCGACAAGAGTGGACTTCAAAAGAGCAGAAGAGACAAGAGTAAACTCCAAAGAAACAGAAGAGAAAAGTGTGTGCTCCAAAGAAACAGAATAGACAAGAGTGGACTTGAGAGAAACTAAAAAAACAAACAAAAGTGGACTCTAAAGAAACTGAAGTGATTGAAAAATAACAAGATATGACTGAAGAGTTGAAGAAGCTATGAAACATAGCTGCTGAGGTAATTCCTGTAGTTCCCGAATTTGGAACACCACCTTCACACTTAAAAGAACGCCTAGGGAAAATCGGTAAATTGAATTTGAGGCCAAACTGTAGACTTCCAGGAAACTACCGTCATTTAACCGGAGAAGTCCTTGGCTTATGAGAAGTTTTCTGTATTCAGGAAACAGTATTTACATTGATTTCGACAATAGACTCATTAACCTAATAATACACATCGGATACAAATCGCGATTCCACACAATTAATAAGGCAAATGACACTTGCTGGAGATCAATTGACAGCAAGTCGCTTTAATATCCTGCCATTTTTCTCAATACTTATGATTTTTGTAATCCTGTTTTGGGGAAGTTTCAAAGTCTTCCACTAAAACAAATTATTATTTTCTGAGCTGGAGTACAAATATACCAATCCTGATATTCCCAGCATGACAATTAGACTGATGAGGACATACAAGGTACCATGTATTCCGATCAGATATGCAGTGAACCTGTCCACTTAAATTGTCTGCGATCGACGGCGTTCTCAACTATCTAGATGTGACAGTCTAGTCGCTTGTTCAGTGTCATTCATTAAAGTTTTAAAAAAAAACCAGAAAACAACGCTCTCGATAACGGGTTAGGTTTCGATCCCACTGCCCCAACCTTTGAACAAAGATGCACTGTGCGCTGTTAGATGCGGACTATTGTCCTCATCCTTGTTGTTGTTATCCCAACGTTTCGGCAGTTCTGATCTCCGGCCAACTCCGTCGTGTGTATGACGATAAACTACATCTGCATCCTGGGTAAAACGATAAACTACGTCCAACAGCAAGGCCTCTGATCAGGACGTTTTGAGGAGCGCGGGACCACCTTAATTGCTGGTGTTCCCAGGTCCACTCTGACCATGGGTGGTAGCACCTGTTAGGGTCCCAGCTATGGGTAAATAATTAACCCCCAAACTGGGGTCAAAACACTATGAAAGTGTAAAAATGGGTTTTAATATCAGAAATAATTTGTAACACACACACACACACACACACACACACACATATATATATATATATATATATATATATATATATATATATATATATATATATATATATATATATATATATATATGTTATCAGCAATACATTTTCGACAAAAAAATTACCAGCTATACATATTTTTACAAAAAAAAAATACCAGCGAAGGAAAATTATTACCGGAAACAATTTTTTTGAAAAAATATTACCAACAATGAAAATTTTGTCGGCATTAAATAACCCATTGCGGTTGATATGCCGTAAAATAAAACAAACAAACCAAAAAATGATGTCTCTGGCATTCAATTGTAGTAGAAGTCCAAAGAGAATATCAAATCGATATTTAATATGACAACGGGATCAATCAATCAGTTTAGATAAATAAAAAATGTTCGAAGCTTAGCTTAATGTTAAACAAAGTCGCGTGCGTGTGGTACCAATTTAGACTCATGTTCAGAGGTCTGATGTACTCGCCTACGAAGCGTTACTTCTTAGCAAAACACCACATCGCTTGCTAGTTTATTAGATGGTTTTGACGTCGGTGTCTAAAACTAAAAGAGAATTAAATCCTGTTTTGCGATGGAAGTAGACCAACACCATTGATCAGATTGTAGAAACACTACCTTCAAATGTGGTTTTTGAATACATTAGTCAACTTTGAAAAATCTATCTATCTATCTATCTATCTATGGTACCAGAAGGGAAATACTGATTTGCGATGAAAGCAAACCAACGCTATTGGTAAGATTAAGGCAAGAAATGCACTGCAACAGTGAAAAATAATTTCCATCGTTATAGTGCGTTTCTTGCCTCATTTCATTGTAATATACGGAAAATATTCGTGAATATGAAAGGATTATGATAAAAATAAGCAGACATAATGTTTGTGAATTATTCAATCAGACATGCCTAAAAGAGAATTTGCTGCCGAAACACACACACACACAGACACACACACAGACACACACAGACACACACACACACACACACGCACACACAGAAATAGAATTTTGAAGAAAAAAAATATTAACAGAAATAGATTTTTTGAAAAAATATTACTAACAATTAAAATTTTGTCGGAATTAAATAACCCGTTGAGGTTGATATGCCGTAAAACAAACGAAACGAAACAGAAAATCTCCGGCCAACTAAATCAAATGTTCAGTTCGAAATACCCTGTAGGTTATTCGGATCAACATATACCTGATAAACTGACCGGTGGAAACAATGGCCGGGTCGATGTGATAGCAACAAAAAAGTCGAGGATATTAGTCCGTATGGAGATAGTGTAAATGAGACGAAATAACCATATTTTAACACCTCCAATCAAATAAGATCGGAAGCTGCTATTATTATTATTATTATTATTATTATTATTATTATTATTATTATTATTATTATTATTTTCCTTTGATTTCGGTTGTATACACATTTCCTTCCGAGTCCCAACCAGAAAGCTAAGGACAAAAATGCTTTCATGATATTTTCCACTGATCATTTTTGTAAAAAAAAAATTCTTCTTCTTCTTATTATTATTATTTAATACACATTAATACACATTGATTTTGCACACAACTAGTGAATGGTGGCTCTTGTTGGAGATCAAAGGATAGCAAGTCACTTTAATATTTTAGTATTCTCCTCATAATTCTTGATGACTGTTGTAATCCTGACTTCTCGGTAGTTTTAAATTTTCTGTTAATAATAATAATAATAATAATAATAATAATAATAATAATAATAATAATAATAATAATAATAATAATTATTATTATTATTATTATTATTATTATTATTATTACTATTTAATAATAATAGCAACAACAACAACAATAATAATAATACGAATTTTTATCTTTGAGGTTTTCAAATGTAGTGAAGGGCGACTCAGATCTTCCTTTAAAGCTAATCATCATCATTATTATTATTATTATTATTATTATTATTATTATTATTATTATTATTATTATTATTTCCTTGGATTTCTGTTGTATACACATTACCTTTCGGGTTCTAACCAGAGACCTAAGCTCGGAAAAACATAAAAAATTAAGATAACACACATTTTACATCGATAAAGCGCTTCGTACTGTGTGACCTGTAATTGTGAGTACAATCTATTTTATTTCGTTATTATTATTATTATTATTATCTTCTTTTACTCTAATCCATTACTGGATCATTTCCTGGGGGTAACACATGGGAGTAAATATATGCATTCTGTTTACGCAAATTATGATGCTAAAAGATAATTAACATCTACCGTGTTTACACTTTATTTTCATTGCACATACTCTCCTGGGTAGAGAAGTTCTCTTCTGTACAATTTTCAGGATTATTATTATTATTATTATTATTATTATTATTATTATTATTATTATTATTATTGTTGTTGTTGTTGTTGTTACAAGTAGTAGTAGTAGTAGTAGTAGTAGTAGTAGTAGTAGTAGCACTATTCACGGAGTGTACACACCAATAGTAGCTGGTGGTTTATTTTGGGGAAAAAGTCAGAGCAAGTCAACTCCCTACTCAAGCACTTTTCTTAGTTGTCTAGCTCTTTCCAGTAATGGCGACAACTGTATGGTACCAAATGTTAGCCCTACTTTCTTGTTCCTCCTGTATTTAATCTAGTCTCTTCCGAACCGTTCCAAGTACTCCGATAACAGCTGTCACGTCTGTCACCTTCATGCCCCACGACATTTTCTCTGGCAGATACATCTCTTTCTTTTCGATTTCTTTCAAGCTTCCCTATAGTCTACCGTAACAGCGAGATCCTTAATTATCCCTATTATTTTCTCAGATACGATCTTAATATCTGGCAATGAATGTATGGAGAGCGCGTCACAAGCAGCAGACTTGGTTGCCATGCAATTTTCCTATGACTTTAAGTGTTCATCAATTTTCGGATTATTCTTGACATTCCGAAGAGTCGTCCTTTCTTCAACTTCCAATGCCTTGCGAGTTCAAACTTCAATGGTTCATAGTTGCTTACTTTTTACTCTTCCTTTTTACTCTGCCCTTGTATACACGATAGATTAGCCCTCTTTTTCTTCTTCACCTTCTTCTTCTTCTTCTTCTTCTTCTTCTTCTTATTATTATTATTATTATTATTATTATTATTATTATTATTATTATTATTATTATTATTATTATTATTATTATTATAATAAAAATGTGGCACATGGGAACATCCACAAACCCTGTTGTAGTTGGAGCCCAAGGATTGGTTGGAAAAGATTCCAGAAGACTAATTGTAGGGATTTCTGGAATCCCATGCCTCAAAGAAATACAAAAATTGTTCTCACAAGTACAGCCCACACTATACGAAGCGTTATATCTATATAAAATATGTGTTT
Organism: Acanthosepion esculentum; assembly: GCA_964036315.1. NCBI lineage: Eukaryota > Metazoa > Mollusca > Cephalopoda > Sepiida > Sepiidae > Acanthosepion > Acanthosepion esculentum. The sequence continues at coordinate 31,487,248 of OZ038483.1, read as the reverse complement.
GTTTTTTGTTGTTGTTTTTTTGACAGTGGAAAGTGTCGTGATGCCATTTTTTAACCTTAGGTCTTTGGGCGGGACCCCGAAAGAAATGTGTACACACCAGAAATCAAAGGAAATAAAAACAACAACAATAATAATAATAATAATAATAATAATAATAATAAGAAGAAGAAGAAGAAGAAGAAGAAGAAGAAGAAGAAGAAGACATCTGGATCAAAGTCCACAAAAACAGATTTTGCTTTCTTATTGACCTGGAAATCTAAAAAATGTGGCTCATGAGGATATCAATAATTCTTCTGCGTCGGCTTAGAGTAATTCTGTGGTTTGCGTGATCAAATTCGGTACCCTCTCTTTAGGATCGAATTGTAGTAGACCTAAGCTCTGTGAAAAACGTTACATGTAAAATAGACACCCTGATATGCATTGACTTATAGAGATATGGTTTATATCAGTGTTATATAATTTGTCTGTTCCCACAAAATATCAAGTTATTACCCGATATGACAGATGACAGCAATTCTCTTCAAATTTCTACTACCAAATTTACTTGTTTTGCGAATCCAAGCATTGTCGAAGAAAGGACAATTCTAAAAGTGGCAAATAATTATCACTACTATTAATTAGCAAATAATTATCACTACTATTAATTATGATGAATGAATGGCTTTCATTAGAGATCAAATGACAACAAATCTACTCATTATTTCAGCACACCTCGATACGTAGCATCTTTTTTCTTTCTCTTTTCTTTCTTCTTTTTTTACTTTTACAAATGTTCACACAATACAAGTCTCAAGTGCCACTCAAGGTAGAGTATTAATGAACGGTGAGGACGTACAAGGATGGAGTAAGAAATGAAACTTATGAAGATATGGAAGATAGATTACGTGTGAGCTTGGACTTGAAGAGGTTAAGATTGTGGTGTTTGGGAAAGCATCATCGCAGGAATCAGTTCTTTAAAGTATCGGTTATTTAGAAGAAGTTTTTTTGGATGTAACATCCTTCTTATATAATGGAATATGGAGTCAATGAGGATGATTCGACCCTGTGAACGTGGCATAGCGTGTATTACCCGGATGATTTGCTTCTTATTCACAGTTTTCTGTCTTTTGAACCTTCACGAGTCTTTGGAACTGTTAAAATCAATTTTCCGGTGATGGTTATCGCTTTTAATATCGAGATTCACAACGGTTTTAGTTCAAAAGCAAGTTCCAGGCATACTTTGTAGTATTTTTCACTTCGTTTAGATTTTAGTCTACAGGCGCCTGTAACTGTAAACTTCTCATTATAATAATTGGATCTATCCTTCTGATATAGATATATTGATCTATTTGAACTTTAATGATTCAGAATTGTATATTTGTTATTTTCTTGTATTAATTCAAGTGTTGTTTGCATATAACATTGAATACCGTGGTTAATTTGCAGTCTTGCACAGTTTGCACTAATTGGTATTGTTTCTGGTGAATTACCTGTCCCACTCTGACTTTTGAGCTCTTTCCGAGCTAATTGGTTTCATTTGTACACATGCTAGTCTCATCTCTGCCAGATCACTATTAACATTTTTTCAAATATTTTACCCCCAAGCAAGGCAAGAAATCCACTAAGACGCAGGGGTAATCTTGTAAAAGAATATGAGAACAATAAAAATACAGGAATTAAGAAAACAGAATGTAAAGATTGACACTGAATTTAAACTTTTGAAAATCAAACTTGATTGGAAAGCAAGAAGCGAGAAGAGTGTTCCAAAAACCTGAAGTGAGAGATAAGAAAGAGCATCCAATTTACGGTTACATCTAGCCATTTAAAATAATGAGACCTTGCTGCCAATCAAGTACTGCGCTTAAATACATAGAGGCTATGTACTATAGAAGAAAGCTCATCAAAACAATTTCCATGAAAGTATTTATAGAAAAGGTACAGGGAAGCTAGATTATGGCGTTAGGAAAGTAACTGAAGCCGGGATATCAGGTGAGGTCCAATGATATTGCAGATTCTTCTTTGGAGTTTATCAAGGATCTCCAAGTATATAACAGAAGCACCGGGCCAGATGTGGAATGGTGCTTTGTTGTTGTTTTAGCTTTTGAATTTGCTTGTTTGTTATATAATTTACTAGCAGCATGGCCCGGCGTTGCCCGTGCTTGATTCAAAAATCGTACGACATATAACAATCGCTATCACTTGACTTAAAATATTTTTGCCCCTCCTTGCCTTTAAAGGAGTTCCCTTTGCCGGGATGATGTTGCTACATGCCTTACTTCACGCTGCGAATCTTTTCTAAGCTCTATATTAAACATTAAATCTGTTACGAAAAAAGAACTAAACAAAATGAATACAAAACAATCAGCTTTAAAAAAAGGACTCGTAACTGGAAAAACCGAATGAAAAAAGAATGTTAACAACAAATACATGTTCACACCCAACCCAGTTCTGCAGAATCAGAATCAACGTTGAGTTTAAGCAAGGGAATAAGCCAATTGGAGTAAAGTGCCATGCAGATTTAAATTTTTTCCCACTTGTGACGAATGCAGCTATCGATTTTTTTGCATGCTAGCATGCTAGTTAATATTCGTGTCGGTCAGCTGTTGGCTCTCACGCTGGCCAATAGAATCGTTCCTGCTTATTCGTGGCAGCAAGCTATAGGCTCTCACTCTGGACAGTAGAAAATGGCCGCAAACTACATGAAAACTACCGTAGAAGCATGAAAAAATCGATTATTTCTACTATCGATGGAAGTTCGGAAATGCAAAGTCGGTCTTGGCCTTTTCCGCTAACATCGAGCATATGTAAATTTTGGTGCAAATCCGTCGAAAATTGCGGCCGTGCATTCGTTACACACACACACACACACACACACACACACACACACACACACACACACACACACACACACACACACACACATCCTGCCTTTCTATATAGATAGAGATATCCCAAGTTTAAAAAAGAAACCTTAAGAGACAGCAAGTTGGCATATCTGATAGCTAACTGTTTGGCGTAAAAAGGCGCGAAATTGGCATAAAAACAAGAATCTGATAAAGGGTTCAAATCAACTAAAACGATTTTCAATGTTATCTTAAAATCAGTTTTGTGAAATGTTAAATGAATTTTTTATATACCCTACCTATGAACAGTAATTGGCATGTACCAATCCTCATAAATACTTTGGACATTATTGTAAGTGACTAATATGCTGTAAGTAGTGCACCACTAGAAGTGGTTTACCTACTTCACGCCGCTGGCGAGTATTGTATTTTGTTGATGTTATAAAGATTACGATTTCATTTCCAACCTCCGTTTTGGTCATTCCTCATTCAGTAACACTTTCTAGGTTACAAGAGAATTAAAATAGAGATGGCTTAAGAATTGTTTTAAAAATTATGAATATTCTTTAAAAATTAAATAAATGATTGAATTCTTTCAGAATATTTTACAAATCAAATACAGCACTTATTCAAGAAAAGTCCACATTCGTAGTATTTACCTAATAAGAGAAGTTTCCATTAGTGTCATTTTTTTCATTTTTGCTAAGCTTAGAGTTGGGAGCTTGTATATTTTTTGGAATAGTTCCTAAAATGTTAAACACTATGGAAATTCTTGTTTTGAGATGCCACATTTTTGATTTGCAATTTCAATGTTTTTGTTTTTTACTAAGTGTTATAGTGGAATAAAATTTTGCTGACGACAGTTCGGTTTGAACATGGGCCTTCAGAGAGCAAGCACAGTCGACCTCATCTTAAAATAATTAGATCACGTGACGGGTAAAGGAAAAAAATATATATGGGTATTAGCAGCGTCTGACCGAGTATTGTTCGAGGGAGTTACTATTATTGTCTCTAGGTTTTACAACGTCTCATCTAAAACCGAGTATTACAAAACTAAGATTTTGAATTATTTGACCGACACTTTGATATCAACAGGAAGTGCTACTTTAAGGAGTAAATGTTTCTTTTCTTCTGTGTAATTCTTTACAAATATATTGATTATGATACTATTATTTTTACTATTACGTATATAGGCGTTTTCACACCAGATGTCTGGTGGTTAGCAATGAAGATCAAGTGACAACATGACTCGGCATTCTACTTTCTATTATGCTGCCGTCGGGATGGTCTCTATACTTCCTCGGATTTCCAATTCTTCCAACTTTTTTTGCAAGTCTCTTTGGAAACGTTCCAAGCGCTTCTATAAACATGAACACACATGTCCCTTTCATGTTACACAATTATTTCAGCTCTCTCGAATAGCTGGATTTTTCAGTTTCTTTCCGTTTAATTCTGTTGTTTGCTGTCCCAGCAATATCCATATTTTTTAATCATCCCCCCCCCACCGAGCAAGGCGGGAATGTCACTAGTACGCAGGAGGTTACAGGGAGTGAATGTGAGAGAAAAGTCTGAGTATAGGGAGGATTGAGGAAAGAACAAAAGATGAACGGGATTCAAAAAGACAGAATTTACATTGCATTTAAATTTTTGAACATTGTGGTTATCAGAGAAGCAAGTCAACAGAAGGGAGTTCTACAGGGAGGAAGTGCAAGAAAAGAAATATTGGAATAGAAGTGGCGGTTGCATTTAGTTATTTCAATAGTAAACGAGTGGGACCTAGCTGCCAATCTAGTAGCTTACTTAAATTCGTGCAGGCGGGGCACCAGAGAAAAAGCTCGTCAGAGCAGTTATTATTATTATTATTATTATTGTTGTTTGTGTGTTATATTTCCTGCTCTGTAGAGCCGGGTCCAAACTATGGTCTTTAGATCCTATAAGAGAATCGTCATTTAATTGATAGCATTTTTCTTAGTATATGGAATGTTTCTAGTAAGGCGATATTCTGGGCCACTTGTCTGATGATGTTACCTAGGACACTGTTAGTACAATTGTCCATTTCTTTTCTCAGGAGTCCCAGTGCTCTGATTACTATTGGTACAGTCTCAGTCTTCATTCACCACATTCTATTAATCTCGATCTCCAGGTCCTTGTATTTGGACAATTTTTTGATAATTTTCATGGAGATGTTTCTCTCAGATGGTACTGCTATGTCAATAAGCATACACTTGAATTTCTTTTCTTTATTATTTTCATTATTATTATTATTATTATTATTATTATTATTATTATTATTAGTGTTCATTAATTATTATTATTAGTAGTAATAGTACTCATCATTTTTATATTAATCCAAGCTGCTAGCTTTCACTGAAGTTTAAGTGACAGCAAGTCTAGTCAATACGCATTTTTCTTTCGGTTGATTCTTTTTAAAGCTTTTGTATGCATGGTTTCAATTCTTGAATGAGTATTCATTTCTTTACGTCTCTTTGAAAAGCTCTTCGAGATTGTTCTAATCGCTCTACTAAGGAAGACGATAACAAATAATTCCCATGCTTCACAACAATTTTACTTCTCTTGCAAGATCCAGATAGATTTTTAGAAAAAAAGGGACACATGTTATGTCACACGCTTTCTTCTTATTCACGATTAAAATTCCTTATTTTCTCTCTTGGACTAGCCAATCTACGATACATTAGGATTCACTGTGTCCGTAGCCAATAAAATTTCGGACCAGTAATAACTTGTGGCCGATAGGGGAGACCAAAACAAAGCAAGCCTCCTCCAGTACGCCAATATTTTCAATGTTATTCTGTAGTCAGTAATAACATCGTCAATATAGCTTTTTTTCGGATTTCCAATACTTCCAATCATTTTTAAGGCTCCTTGGAATCCTTCCAAGTTTTCCCATAAACATTGGCACAACTATCATATGGGTACAATTTCTTCATTTCCCCAGTAAAGACCATTGTTTTTTTGTTTTTTTTTTCACGTTATGCTGTTGTATGCGAAATCTTCTGTTTTTTAAATTCTAATTTAATATTCTCCGGATGAACTGTTTGAAACTCAAATATCCTGAAAATCGTGTGTTTTTAATTAAAAAAACAGATTTTAATTTATACATATACAATTGCGCTTTATATTCAAATAGCCACTTGCACTATTCCTAGTGGAATATCTTCCCACCCAATCATGTCTACATTTTTTCTCTTTTTTTTCTGGCCAAACTTCCAACACTCGCTTATTATACGACTAACCCCGCATATTTACGATTTTCTTTTTATATATAATAACATTTGTGTAACTGGTTTTTATTGGTTTAATGTCTGCTGACTTTAATAAATTTTCAGTTTTGCTTTTCAGTGCCCTCTTTATATCCACGTTCATGTCAATTAATGTATACTTCTTTTTATTTTCTATCTTGAAAACCACACAGTTGTTTTTATTTCCCCTTTATGGCCTCTCCCTTTGGAAATTGTCCCTTACTCTGTGCATCGTTTGGAACCTTTCTTTGCTTTCTTCGTTTTCACTTGTCCAGTTTAAGAAGGGTTCTGAATGTCTCACAACGGGAATTATCCTCATATATAGTTCGTTGATAAGGTTTATAATGTTCCTGAAGTATTCTTTGCCGCTTTCTTTGCGTAGAACTGCTGATTAATTACTGTTTTTTTCTGAATAAAAATAATAATAATAATAATTATTATTATTATTATTATTATTACACTATTTATTCTATTTATTTATTTATTTTACGAAGACGGCAATGTCTTCGCTATATTCGAAAGATCATTGTCGTTCTCTCATTAGTTTAATATTTCTTGTTCGTAAGCTGAACAGCCCGGCATACGAATCACAAATTGGCGATACCAAAATCAAACAAGTGTTTTGACAAGGGACGCAGAATGATTCACTGATAGCTGAAAGCGCATTGGGATAGCGAAAGATGCCTTCTAAAAGCTAAACAAAATATTAAGGAACAGAAAGATTTCGTTTGAAAGAATAGAAAAAGAGTACTAAACTGTTATGTGATATCACCCCCCCCCTAAATATCTTGATATTTATTTCTTTGATAACGTCTATGATGTTAGTTTTCTGGAAGATTTTTTTTACCGGTCTCTTCGCGTGGTTCTTCTTTCATATCATTCTTATTAAATACTGTTTTTTTTTATATAAATTATTATAATTATTATTATTATTATTATTATTATTATTATTATTATTATTATTGTTGCTATCATCAACATCATCTTCATCATCATTATATTTCGATTTCTTCTATAGCCACACTATCTACCAAGTCAGGGGAAATACCTAAGGCGACTACTGATGTGTTGTTATGGCTACATTTCATGATTTGTTTTGTTTTTTCTAACTCCCGTAATATTACTAGCGTTACGTGGACAATGTTCTTCTTGGTGTATGGGCTGTACTTACCAAGACAATTTTTTGTATTCCTCTTATATTCGGATTTCCAGGCATTGTTTTTTCAATGTGTTGTTGTGTTCCTTTTTTATCATTCCAAGCGCACCTACTATGACTGGTACAATTCTTGTTTTCAAATTTCACTTTTTTTCTATTTCAGTTTCCCGGTCTTTATAATTTGATAGTTTATTATTATTATTATTATTATTATTATTATTGTTATTATTATTGTTATTTTTATTTCCTTTGATATCTGGCGTTTACACATTTCTTTCCGGGTCCCGCCCAGGGACCTAAGGTTAGAAATGGCACCATGAAACTTTCCACTGCAAAAAAAAAATAAATAAATAAAAATAAAAAAATATTACATAGATAAAGCCCTTCGTAAAGTGTGGGCTGTACTTGTCAGAACAATTTTTTGTATCTCTTTGAGGCATAGACTTCCAGGGATCCTTTCAATCAGACTACCGGAATCTTTTCCAACCAGTCCAAGGGCTCCAACTACAACAGGAATTGTTGATGTTCTCATGTGCCACATTTTTGAGATTTCTATTTCAAGGTCCTCGTATTTTGACAGTTTTTCGAATATCTTCAAAGATACATTGCAGTCTGCAGGGACTGCCATATCAATAAGGAGACACTTATTTTGTTTGTGGTCTTTAATAACAATGTCTGGGCGGTTGGCTTTGATTGTTCTGTCAGTGTGTATTGTGTAGTCCCATAGAATTGTAACAGGTTCTATCTCTTATTATTATTATTATTATTATTATTATTATTATTATTATTATTATTATTATTATTATTATTATTAATGATATATGAGATATTTACAAAGCTGGCTTTCTTCAGGCACAAATCAATTAGCTTTTGAAAGAAAGTTAATATCGAACTAAGTACTGAACGATTTTCTGAAAGTTATTTTAAAAATTTT
>OZ038483.1:31471576-31476576 GCA_964036315.1 Acanthosepion esculentum | reverse complement strand
GGCGTTCCTTGGCGCGATTGCGTCTCGTTTAAGGAACGAGCCTCGCGAAACGGAGTGGCTCTTGCAGCGTGTCTCGTTGGCGACGGTTCGAGCTAATGCTTTCTCAATCATTGCGGCTGACAGAGGATAGAAAAAATTATTTATAGTTACGTTGTTCTGGAATTGTCATCAATGGTCGACTGAACTTGCTTTGTTTCAATGACTTTTGTTTTGTTATTATTAGTTACTTTGTTCAATAAATGTTTTCTTTTTTGTAAGATATTAACAAGGCGATGTATACTGTGTCTTTTATTGTTACGTCATCAATATTTTTGCGATAAAATTTCTGTTAAACAACTAATATCGGTAAAATTTTCCAGATAAAATTATATTTATATGGGAAAAATATGGTTTGATTATCAGTTGCAAATATTCATCTCTAAAAAGAAAATGTTATTAATAATTAAATCTTGGGGTGTCGGGTATTATTATGCAAGCAAAGTAAACATGACATAAAATTTATATTTACAAAATAATTCTAAACTATATAACCCTTGCAACTCTATATTAACACAATACCCCATATGGCCGAGTGACCGCTTGGGAACACCAGGTGCAGTAAGCTTGAATGTGCGGGTGGTGTAATGGGAAATTGGAGAGCCGAGTTCCAATTCAAACTGGCTTCGTTTTATTACTTATGCGAAATTACGCTTTGGAAACGTATGAATCAACATCTTCTCACTCCTCAGCTGTGTGCTAATTAGGAATACAGTGTAACCCGGATATAAGAGAACCGGGTATAAGAGAAACCCGGATATAAGAGAACCCCGGATATAAGAGAGATTTTCTCTGGTCCCAAATTAGAGCCTGTGTTAATGTATATAAAAGAGACCCAACCCGGATATAAGAGAAACCCGGATATAAGAGACGTCTTTTCCGGTCCCGACAACTCTCTTATATCCGGGTTACACTGTACTTGTATCAATAAAACATTATTATCTCTAAACATATATATAATTAAAATAAAATAAAATTTCGTACGAAATATTTGGATTTCAGCATTAAATAGCCTATAGAGATGTTGATATACGGCTAAGCAAAAAAAACAATCAAACCAAATCATAGAGCTGAATAAATTATTTTATTATATTAAAAGTTATTAGCATTTCTCGACATTTCGTCTGTCTGTCTGTTGTTTTTGTTAATTTTTTTGCTGCTTCCATTTTAAGATTGCAAACGGAAGATTTGATTGTTCCTTAAAAATATTTACTTGAATAATATTTTCTGTTCTCATATACATCGATTTTCTTGATGGACCATATGTTTTGCATTCGATTAACATCAGGAGAGGCCGTGGTTTATTTTTATTTATTTAACAAATGGGGCAGCGTCTTTGCAATATCAGAAAGAGCTTTGCCGTTCATGAATATTCACTTTAGTTTAAGATTTCTTGTTCGTAACCTGAAAAGACTAATATACTGATTCCAAATTGGAAATTCGAAAATCAAAAAAGTACAACAATTTAAATATCTCGGAAGCGTTTTAAAAGCGGACGGAAAGTGTGAAAATGAAATCCAAACCCACCATTTGGATAGCGGAAGTTACCTTTCAAAAGCTCAGCAAAGTATTAAGAAACAGAAGAATTTCCTTAGAAACAAAGAAAAGCGTTACTGAAATGTCATGTAATATAAGTTATCCTCTGTGGCAGGGAATGCAAGACAATCTCATCACAGTAAAGTAAATATACTTCTACAAATATATGCTGAGAATACCATGGACCTAACATGTGAACAATGATAAAGTAAGGTAGTGGAAAACAAAAAGGACATTATACTTAACACCAGGAAGAGATTTCAAATTTATAGAGCGCATAATGAGGAAAGAAGGCTTGGAAATTTTGATACTCACGGAACAGATCAAAGGCAAGAGGGCATAGAAAAAAACAATGCATAAACTACCTGGTGAGCTTGAGTAAATGAAAAGCAAATCAGGGTTTGGGAGAGACGGTGAAAAGACAAAATTTACTGGGAACTATAAAGAACAGGAAGTTGTGGAGAGTCATGATCACCAATCTGCTGAATGAACATAGTACACAGATGAAAAAGAAGAACCTGTACCACTCAAAAAAAATTGTTTGTCTAAGAACTTAGAACATTTGTATGCATTTATGTTGACAGTGCCAACTTTGAAAAGACCAATGATTCTACTGCAGACAATACGAATCCAAAAACATGACTTCATTATCAATTTCTTTTCTGAATTGTTCTGGTGGACAATTTCCATTACGTCGCGAGCTCAGTCCTAATCACCTGAACCATCCAATGTAGCTTTACATACATCAGTGATACTGTAGCGAAACCAGTTCATTTACTTCTTATTATTTTCTAGCTGTGATATTGTTGTAACCTAGGGAAGGTTACTGAATAGAATAATCAAACGAGGGTTGGTAATGAACGATAATACTTAACAAGAACAACACATATAAGATTCGCTACGGAGAAGTAGTAGTCAACTGTTAGAAATAAATCAAGTGAATTCCACGCTGAATCTCCAATTGCTGACCAACATACAGTATTTACTACTGTATTTATGGGGACATAACCATTATCGACCGTAGGTATGCTACAACAAATATTTACTTAAAAGATATAGTTTGGTTGCTTCTCTGTTTTAACCAATATCTATTTGTACTATATCTATACTGTATCTTTTCTCTCTGTTTATATTCGCAACACTACATTCTGCATCTATTTTCATTCCAGTCAATCAGCTTTTCTTTTTTATTATCCATTTCATTCTTTCAAATGTATATTTGTGTCATTCATAAAGCCAGTTATATCGTCTTGTTTCCAGCTTGTTCACGTTTTCAATTTCTTCTTTGTTTTACGATCGCTGTCCAACGTTTTCGCAAATTCCAACGTTTTGTTGGCAGTAATTGACATCATTACAATATGTTTCTTTTCAATTTGAAGCCATATCCTTCTTATGACCCATGGCAATTATTAATATATATGAAATTTAAAAAAATGCAAGTGTCTAGATTATTAGATAAATCTATTTACAAAATAACAAGCAAAACTTGCGTTGTATATAATGAAATCTAACACCTCTAAATTCGCTATTGTGAATATTACAAATGAAAACATTATGAACTAAATTTCATTTGGTATATATACAGGGTGCGATGGTTAAATGGTCGCCATTTAATATTTTTGATTTTTCGATTCAGCGTTGTTTGTTTTGGATCTTCGCGACTGTACAGTATGGTAGTGTCATTTGGACTTCATTTGAGAAAAAAGAGCACCATGACGAAATTCACTCTGCCATAAATCTACAAACAGCATGCTGTACTGCTTGGCATTCGCGCCAGAAGCTCCAATACGAACATTTCAGAGTGTTTGGCTATCAAGAGTGCAGAGGATTCGGAAAGAGTTGGATGAGTCTAATGGTGATTACAAACGTGTTTGAATCGTTCACTAGTGATGGCGACGTTATGCCTCCAATCATCTTCCCACATGGACTCAGACTCAACACGGAGGCCTACATCAAGTGACTTGAGGATGTAGTGCTGCCCTGGATCAAGAGGGTGGCTGCTGAAAGACCCTATGTCTGGCACCAGCATTCTGCACTGTGCCACACCAGCAGGAGAATCCAGTCATGACTGTCAGACAATTTCTGCTACCACATTACCCCTTACATCTGGCCACCTAGCTCTACAGACTGCAACAAACTATGTGTGTCGCAGTTGAGTGAAATACCAACAAAACTCCTTGTAATACCAAAGATGAACTGATGGCAGGGATAATGGCAGTATTCAACAACTTAAACAGGGAGACCCTCCAGAAGTGTTGAAGGAGATTCCGAAGTCGTTTGGAAGCCGTAGTTGAAGCCACTGGCGATTTTATTGAATAACTTTACGCTTTAATATTTCAAGATATTTTACGCTTTAGTATTTTGGTAAATATATCTGTTCAAATGAGATGTCAGTGTTATTTTCATTTTTGCATAATTTAGACAACAACTTATCCATCGTAAGGTTTATATTGACACGTTTAATTAAATTTCTAGCAACATTGGTTGGTTAATACTAAAATTATTCAAAAACATTGACTTCCATAATAAAATATGACATACTTTATATTTGAAAATGTGTGAAAACAATATTTTCTATTTAGTCTCTAGATTTTGTTTTTCTTATTCAGTAAGGTATGGTTAATAAATTTCTTCAATATTACGCCGTAATGTAGCTTCCCTGTGCCTTTTCTATAAATAATTTTAGGTAGCATAAAAGAAATTCTATGATACTTAGACTTCGTGAATTTGAAAGCAGTACTAGATATGCATCTAGAACTCATCATTTTACAGGTGAAGTGGCTAGTTGCAACCGTAAATTCTATGCTAAAAGTGTCTTCTCTCGCTTGTGGGCCTCATTTCCCAGTTAAATTTTGATCATCAAAAATTTAATTGCAATAGCAATCTTTATCATCTGTCTACTTAATTCCTATTTTTATATTGTTCTTTCTCCTTAACAGTGTTTTTTTAACTCGTGTTCTTTCACACTCAGTAATTCCTTGCGTTTTAGTGGCTTTATTACCTTGTTTGGAATGAAATGATTAAAACAAAATGTTTTTTTTTATTTATTTACTAGCCAAGAAGCCGCTCTTCGGCCTCTTACATTCAGTGTCTTATGTACGTAAAAGTTATAGGAATGTAGAAATAATAAATATATATTTTTCTTTATTCGACACCTTAATTCAGCGTAATCTTTCTTCGCATACGCAACCGATTTCCGTACTTTGTTTACGTTTATTTTGCACCCAATTTTGATTTTCTTTTAAAAAAACAGCGTTCTTTATGATCCCTTCACATAAAGTCAAAATTAAAAGACATTAGGGAACCCGAATTATGTAATATTTCGAATACATCAAAGTGCGCGTTCAAGAAAAAGAAAAAAAAACATATGAACAACGTTAATTACGGTTTAAATAGACGATATGAATTGGAATTGCGATGAAAAGCGA
>OZ038483.1:31441576-31466576 GCA_964036315.1 Acanthosepion esculentum | reverse complement strand
GGGATAATACTATTAAAGAGAGAGAACAATAAAAGAATAAGAAATAAGAAAACAGGATAATGATTGATATTGCATTTAAATGTTTAATGACCAAAGTTAACTGGGAAGCAAGAATTCGAAAGAGACTTTCAGAAGCATGAAGTGCTATAGAAGAAACTGTTAGCATAGAACTTACGGTTGCATCCGGGCCATTTCCACTGTAAAATGATGAGAATTTATTGCCAATCTAGTACTGCGTTTAAAAGCCGAGTTACATCAGAACAATTGCCATAAAATTATTTACAGAAAAGCCTCGGGAAAGCTGTATTAAAGCGGTGGAAAAGTGTCTGAATGATTCATGGCTTTCCACAGCTTCCTATCTTTGATATCAGTAATTTCTACGGGGTGATAGCAGAGAGGTTTACTGTTGCCGTCTCGACTGTTTTAAATTCAGTGCATTCATTTCAGAGACTCGCCGCCACCCAGAGCTAAAGATCCCCGTCTACTCTACTATTTAAAACGTAATTGAGGAAAAGACGAGATGGGTTCAAGACATTTCCAAGAGCATTTGCGCCAAATTGAACAGAAGAGACGAGGCAAGGATTTGAAATGGGAGCGCTGCTTCTATTCTCAGTGCTGGTGACCGCTTCCTGAACGTTACGATAGTATTTTTCATTTATTTTACTTGAAAACCGACCGTAAATTACGTCTGTTAAGTATCGGCCATTGTCGATTACACCTAAATAGAAACACACACACGCACATATACGCGCACAGAGACATACCCACAGGCATACGTGCGCACACAGACATACATAAGCACAGACATATATAAACTGACATCAGATATACCCACAGAATAACGCGCACACATGCTTATTAAGGTCAGCACATTATTAAGCAGCATCAGTATTATGTTAACATGAGACGTCTACTCATAAACAATAACAACATTTTTCAGGTACTATTTTAGTCAAACGAGCCATGATTACAATTAAACGAAAAATAATAGGAAAAAAAACAACACGCGCCTATAAAAACTTTGTTATATCCAAAGGTAAGAAAGCAAAATAAAAATCAAGCTATTATTATAATCGAGCAAAGAAATACAGTTAGCATTAAAATTTTATTCATCTTCAAATCCATAAAATTCGTTGTTTTCGTAATCAAAACTCTGAGACTCATTTTCAATACTACTATCATCGTCGTTAAATAATGCATCATCTTCCGTTTCATTGAGAGCATTTCTAATACCTCACTTTTTAAAAGATTTCACAACAATTTCTTGTCTAATATTATCCCAAGCTTGCTTCCCCCATTCGCAGATTTGTGTAATGCTGGCTCTTTTTATTCCTATAGCCGTAAGGTCGATATCAGGTATTGCCATCCACGTGTTCCATTGCCCCTTCATATTTAAGTCTAAGCTAATAGGAATTCCTAGGTAGCTAATTTCGGCCGTCTATCGCGAATTTTAAACCTACATATGGCATATAAGATGGAGTGGAATTTTAAAAGATACTTTTAGTAAAACAAAAAAAAAATAAGCGCTTTATATGCTGTCAAATACGGTAAAAACTTTCAGTAGAGGGAAAGTAACATTTCTTGATATAAATGTGAACACTACCGGAAAAATTACGCATAATATGGGGAACACTCACATAGGCTTAACTATCGTCCTTTTTCATACTCCTCCCGGGTCTTTTGAACAGGAGTGGAGATTTGTCCCTTGCTCCCTGTCTTGAATTGGATTTCAGGATCCTTCTAAAATATACCCCAACTTTATATTTCTAACGTCTCTGGGCCTTGTATTGGGTGGATATTATATAAAAAATAAATTAAAAATAATAATACGTGAATGAGAAAGTCTCTTGGCACAATGAATTTAGGATTAGGTTTCTCGTTCTTTAAACACTGTTAATCTGACGTCTATTTGAACTCTGAAATTTTGTTCTGAAAATGTTTTATTGTTCTTCCATTAGGTGTAGATTGGCTTCATACTCCTCGCAGGTCTTTTGAACAGAGGTTTATCCTTTGTTTCCTGTTTATTCACTAATTAAATCTTCACCTCTTCTACTCGCATTAGCTGATAGCTTTCCTGCATAGCCCCAAGAATATCTTGTCATTTCTTATTTTAACTCAACATAGTAATCCTCTACCTTGAGTGGCTATTTGGCATTGTATTGGTGGAACATTAGTAAATAACAAATAATATATATATATATATATATATATATATATATATATATATTAGGTTGGTGCAAAAATAATGTCGTTTTCTCAAATGAAGTTGAACGTCAAAAAACGACATTATTTTTGCACCAACCTAATATATGCGTGTGAGGGTGTGTCTCTGCGTGTGCATCTATGCGTATATGTGTACGTACGCATGCAAACAAACAAATCTGATATATATATAAGCACAATAAATACAGTGTTACATTTATAAGTAGTAGAAGAAAAAAACATGTAAATAGGATATAGTGCGTGCGTATGCATGTGTGTGTATGTATGTGGGTATGTCTGTGTGCACGTATGTCAGTATGCCTTCTTCTTCTTCAATATACTGTGTACCATCAAGATGTTGGCAGTCACGTCTCTCTACAATTTTCAGTCCTTTATATTTTTTCTATCTTTCCTAACCCCTGTTCTGTCAACCATTTGCACAAACACGCTAGGTAATTTTGCGCCATTTTCCTCTGTTCCTCTTTCCTTCAATATGTCCTGTGAGTGTCAAATTCTCTAAGCCCTTTTACCTGATTATGTGCCCTAGAAATTCCAGCTATCCTTTTCGTTTAGATTTTTCTCTAAAACGTTGTCGTTGCTCCCATGTTCAGTCCATGTTATCTTCAGCATCCGCCTGTAGAACCACATTTCTGTTGCTTCAAGTATCTTTCATCAGGGATGAGATTGTCCGCTATTCACTGCCATTTAGGAGGACCGATATTATATAATAGTTACGTAATAATTCGTTCTTCTTAATATTTTGCTTAGCTGTTGCAAAGCATCTTTCGCATCTTCGGATTTCGGTGTCAATGCCTTATGAGAAAGTATGAAAAGCAATAAATTCTGCGGAAACAAATAGTGTTTTGTTTATGCGAGAGATACCATAAACGAAAAAAAAAACAAACCCCGGAGTGTCGGGTAAAAAACATGGGTTCCATTTTAGCAAAATTCCACGATGATGACGTGATGATTGCTTGAATTCCATAAAAAATTGAGCCGATATACTTGGAGAATTAATTCAGACGCCGAGTCTAAGCCGTTCGGCTGTTTAACATTATCTGCAACGAAATGTGACAGAGGTGCCCAAATTTAGAAAGTGGGCTTCTTATGACTGAGCAGAAACCGACCGCAAAGCAAGAGTGGGCATCTGGTTTATTATGCATTCTCTTGAACACACAATCACTGACGATAAAAGAGCGATATTTTCCAAGAATATAAAGCCACGCGTACAACACACTAGTGGAGGGAAAGGACAACACCAACCGGTTTTCAATGGAAGGAAAGGTTTGGTAAGTGTTTAGTGGGATTTTGTTGTTTTGGTTAACTACGAACCACTGTTACTATTACATGAATCAGTTAATATTTATAGTTAAAGTGTTTAAACTCGGCTTCGAAGACAGACAACTAAATAGATTAATTGCAGATTTTTAGTGTTCCATATTTTTCCCACGCCCCCATAATTTTCGTAAGTGAAAGTCCAGATAAAAATGTCCCAGCGAAACATGTGCATTCTTTAAATAGGTAATTCAGCTTTGCCATGTAAAGATGGTCATCAGTGCCCAAATTGGTAACAGCACGCTTCGTCTATAAAAAAAAGGGTTCGATTTTCTCTCGGGAGGCATATTTTTCTTTAGTGGGACTTATCGATCTTGGCCAGTTAATAATTAATTTCACTGTTTTAAAAAAAACTTTCTGTCATTTGTACAAGTATTTTCTTTTCTAGACATAGAGTGTGTAAAATCTATCCAAATGATCTTTATACACATGACGTACAAAAAAGGAAACACTTTTACGAATGCGAGAAAATAATTGTCGGACTTAGTCCATTTCATAATATATATACATACTTATATATATATATATATATATATATATATATATATATATATATATATATATATAAAATTGAACATTGAAGTCAACACTCAGACGACAGGCTGTTTCATGCTAGACGCAATCGTCAGGCCGCCAACATATATATATATATATATGAAATGGAGTTAATCCAACAATTATTTTAATATATATATAGATTATATATATATATATATATGTATATATATATATATATATATGTGTGTGTGTGTGTATATCAAGTGGCTTGGTAAAGGGGAAGGACCCCAGCCACAATCGAGAAGGGAACTTCATGGGCAAAATGTTCTTTCAATCTGGTGGGATTGCCAAGAAATAATCCACTTTGAATTCTTACCACCTCATGCAACAATTAATGCTCAAATATGCTGTCAGCAATTAGAGCATTTGAACCAAGATTGAGGAAAAAAGACCTTCTCTAGTGAATCGAAAACGGGTGATGTTTCATCAGGACAATGCGCGACCACAGACAGCAAGTATCACGTCACAAAAGATCGAAGAACTTGGCAGAAAATTCCTCATCCACCTTATTCTCCCGACCTTGCTCCTTCAGACAACCATTTGTTTCGTAGCTTACAGAATCATTTGGAAGAAACAGCTTTTGTAACACAGGAAGAGGTTAAAACTGACATTTGTGAGTTCTTCGAATCAAAGCCAAAAGGATTTTACAGTAATGGAATTAGTAAGCTTGTTAATAGATGGAAGGAAGTCATAGATAATCAGTGAAAATACATTGTGGATTGAATCTGTAATTAAATGTAACATTTGGTCATTTGTTTTCTTTATTCAAAATTCGGACAGAACTTATGGGATGACCTGATATATATATATATATATATATATATATATATATATATATATATATATATATATATATATATATATATATATGTGTATTTGTAATGTGTGCTATATCATTATACTTATTGAGCGTAATTTCTCTTATCCTTTTATGTGCGTAGTCCTTTCATGAATTAGGCAGTCATGTTTCTCCAAATCATCCTGTTTTTTCTTATGTGTAATTTATCCGCCCGGCAACTGATTTGATTTCTACTTTAAGATGGTTCAACATGAACATACGACAAATTCCTCTAGCTGAACAAAGCGCGACACATTGTTTAAGATAGTAACATGAGAACATATGAAAATAAATCTGCGGAAAAATGACTATTTCATTACGAATAATGGCCCTCATTTGCTGTCACACAGACGCACGCACGAACGCCCGTATACATACACACACGCCAACACATACACACGCAAACCCAAACACACACATACACATATATATATATTAAGGTGGGCATAGAAGTTAAGCTACAGAGGCGACAACCTGTTTCATGTTTATGCACAATCATCTGACCATATATATATATATATATATATATATATATATATATATATTGAACGATAAAAATTATTAGAAAAATCAATTAAAATCTTCTGACATACTGGGTTGTAGATTAATATTCTTATGCTTTTATTATTATTATTTCATTTATATTCCTCGACTAGTTTCGACCAACATGGCCATCATCGGGAGAGAAAAAATGTCTCTGCTTGCTGTAGCAGTAAACTACAGAAATGAATGTCTTGGTGAAGAAAACGAACGTATGTCTGTAGTTTTCATTTGTTTTTTTATTATTTATATATTTTTCTTTTTAACATTCCTTGTGTTGGTCAAACAGTCTCTTTTAAGTTGTCATTTGAGATAAGAGCTATATTCCCTTTTTTTTCTCCGGTCAGTTCAGCAGTTTATTTGTGTTTGGGGAGGGGATGGTAAGTGTGTTTGTGTGTGCGTGTGTGTGTGTTATTTAGTTTAGTGTGTGTGTTATTTAGTTGTTTAGTCTCTGGTAAGTGTGTGTGTGTGTTATTTAGTTTTTAAGGGAGTGAGTGAGTATGATATGTGTTAGCTTGTATATTGCTATGGGTGTGTGTTATCATTTGGCTCATTAAGAAAGTGGGTGAGTATGTTGTGTGTGGGTGTGTGTATAGGTGTGAGGCCTCAACACCTCCGTAACATAAATAATAAACATATATATATATATATATATATATATATATATATATATATATATATGTATGCATGTATGTATATATATATATATATATATATATATATATATATATATATATGTATGTATGTATGTACGTATTTATGCATGCATGTATATATGTATATATATATATATATATATATATGCATGTATGTATGCATGTATGTATGTATATGATGACATCTCAAATTTTGTAAAAGCCACCGTGATACACGACTGGACTCTTTAAGTTTCTCACCCCAAAAAAAACTGAAACAATATCTCATACGTAAACGATGAAATCCAACAATGAGAAAATAAAAATTAACATCGGATTGAAAATTAGCTAAAACCAATTTTTATAACAATGCATCTAATGTAAAATTCTAGCATCCGACCTCTTAATGTTAATCACACCCACACATATACAGATACACACAGATACACATGTATATGCCTGTATTTATCCGACAGATGTTTATTTCTTAAACATTATTTTTAGTAAATTATCGTATTTTTTAGAATATTCAGGCCGGTAGACGAAAATAAATAAATAAACTGTTTTATAAATGAAAAGACCGTCTACACAAATACGAGTATCCACTAAAAATATCGTCTAAATAATACAAATCTGTCGGATTCATATATTAATAAATGAATTTACTCCCTTTGTTTCATATATATACATATATATATATATATATGTGTGTGTGTGTGTATGTGAGTGTGTGTATGTGTGTGCAGAAAAATAGGAAAGAAAACGTTAGGTAAATAATCCAGAGTTCTTTAGTATTTTTGTTTTTATTTTTAAAAAGACAGTGCTCCATACAGAAGTAGAGCTTATATTATAAAACTATGATTCCTTCGCTACTTAAGAGTTCTCATGTTTCAAAAACCAGAGCCGAAACCCTCAATATAATTATTGAAATTTATTGAGGGTTTCGGCTCTCGTTTTTGAAACATGAGAACTCTTATGTAGCGATGGAATCATATTTTTTTTAAATATTATAATATATATATATATATATATATATATATATATATATATATATATATATATATATTATGCGTTTGCATGGACAGTTTTTTGTGACCTTAGGTTTCACGTTTTGCGATCTTAATTTGTCTGAAGATCGCGAAAGATTGAACCCTAAGGTCACATAAAACTCGCCATGCAACCGCATATATTAACTATCACGGATATTGAGCACTTTCTAGTAAATACTGCACACACACACACAACCACCGAAACATATATATATATATATATGTGTGTGTGTGTGTGTGTGTGTGTGTGTGTGTGTGTGTGTGTGTGTGTGTTTGTCTTAATGTCTTAGTGGGGGTCTGCTTTATTGTGCTTCTCTTATAATTAGTTAACCATTATTTCCTGTTTATCTCAATTGTCATACTTTTGAACAGGAATAGAAGTTTATTCCTTGTTCCCTGTATAGGATTAGGTTTCCGCTTCCTTCTAAAATCTATTTCAACACTTTTTATTTACTATTGATTTACTTTTTTTTCTCTTCACTCGTAGATGCGTTCGCTTCACCGGTCTTTTGAACAGTTTTATCCTTTGTTTCCTGTTCTGGATTTCGTTTCCGGTTTCTTTTGCAAGTCGACTGCAACTCTGTACATCCGTCTAATCTCTGAATATGTTTTCACCATTTATTTTACTCTTTAGCTAATTAGGAGTAGGTGGGTTGTTCATCGTATGATTCCAACTCCTCCCCGGTCTATTTTACAGGAGTAGAGTTATATTCCTTGTTTCCGGTTCCTTCTAACCTGTTCTCATTCTCTTTCACTCAAAGTAAGCGGCTTAGTAGAATCATTGCCTTGCTTGAGGTGAACTGATAAAATAAAAAAGTATCAAATGATGACATATGTAACTCACCACACTAATTTCAAGGAGGTTTGCTTGATGACCATAGGTTTTAAACAGACAGCTTGAGTTTAAGCTAATATCTATTTATCGGTTTCTGTAACAGCATTCACAGTCGAGTAACATTCATACAATCTTCTAACACGTATTTATAAAAAATATTCTGTTAGTTTGGATTATTTAATACTATTTATTAATAGACCTTCATTCGGACACCAACTCTACAGATTTGTTATATAAGGCCTACGGTGGAGTGGGGGGTTAGCAATTTTGACCCGCAAGGGCAACTGTTGTGGCTCTGTACCAGAACAAATTAATTTCACTGAATACAAGTATCTTTTATTTACTACTGTTCCCTTTTCCGCCATTGCACTTTTACAGAAAACCGTAAAACTGTACTTTCCGCAAACGGAAGAAAATACGAAGAAGATTTTCGCTTTTACGAAAAAAGGCGTAAACCAAGTGTTCACCTTGTTTATTTTTATTTTTTTTTTTACTAGTAAGCCAGAATTGAAAGATGCCTCGCCAAATACCTTGTTTGGACAGTGCACTTAATATGTCTTTATAGAAAGGTTACGTTAGGTTTGCAGGGTTGTCTTTATAAAAAAATGTATGAACAAAAACTATTCAGTCATTTTTGTCTTGATATATGGCTGTATTCTGGTTCTTTCTTTATTTTACATTTTATGGCACAAACCAAACCAAATCCTGTCGTTAAAAGATGTTTTGTGTATCTTCTCGGTTTCCTGCGACCTATATATTCTTCTTCTTGATTTCAGTTGCAACATCTTCTTTATGTTCTGACCATTCAGGACGTTGGCGATCATGGCTCTTTAAAATTTCATGCCATTTGTAGCTCTTACTAAATGTTGTCTATTTGTTATTTCTCCTAAACATTTTTCCCGTAATTCAAGCTTGTTAGGTAGGTTAGGCATTGTTTCTATCTCACCCTCTTTTCTTGAAACTGTCCTGTGGGTATCGAATTTTCTAAGCCCTCTTTCCACATTATATGCCCGACATATTTCAACTGTCCCTTCCTGATGTTAATGATAAGCGTTCTTTTTGTTTCCTTTTTCTCTAAAACTTCGTCGTTGCTCGCATGTTCTGTTCTTAGTATTGCATTGAATTACACACACGCACACACACATACACACACGCACACACACACACACACACATATATATATATATATGCGTGTGTGTGTAATTCAATATATATATATATATATATATATATATTGAATTACATACATATACTATATATATATATATATATATATATATATATATATATATATGAAGAAATATAGTCTTAAGCTGTGCTATATTTATGGGATAAAGTACTCAATATCAGAGATAGAGCGTGTGTAAATATAAAAGTGAACATAGAAGTCAACACTTAGCGGCGACAGTCTGTTTCATGCTAGACGCAATCATCAGGCCACGAGTGCCTGACGATTGCGTCTAGCATGGATAAGACTGTCGCCTCTAAGTGTTGACTTCTATGTTCACGTTAATATATATATATGATATATATATATATATATGAAATGATAAATAAATTTAATTTTTAACAAACTGTATGTAGACGCATAAAAATAACTGAGTAAATATAATAATAATAATAATAATAATAATAATAATAATAATAATAATAATAATAATAATGAGGAAAGAAGGCCTGACGCTCAAAGGACATACTAAATGCAAGAGAGACAGAGTGAAAGATGGAGAAATTTTCCTAACGAGCTTGCATAAATAGATTGCAGAAAAGAGAATAGAAAAGAAATTAAAAAGACAAAAATTAGCTACAACAGATAGTAAGTTGTGAATATCAAGAATCGCCCACATCCTCTAGGGATACGGCACATTAAAAAAGGGCATCGACATAGTGAAAAACGTTTTGCTGAAATTAAGGAGAATATGAACAAATAATAAAATTTCTTTAAAAAAAAAACGAGAAAACTGCGATGAAGTTTTACGTTATATTAATCTCCCATTTGGTGATGAATGCTTCACAAATGAAGAAGAGACTTGAAACGATACAAACGTGGTTCTCGCGAAGTCTGCTGAGTATGCTATAATTAAAGTGGAAGTTTTTCCAGAAAATGGGAACAACTTGGTTATTGTATATATAACAGATGATAAAATGTCAAGGCGCAACGCGTAAAAATCACAAAAAATATGTTCAAGAAACTATGCAAAATATTAACACTTTCACCGCGAGTTATTCTGGGGAAAATGTTTCATTTGCAGATGAAATTTTTAATTGCTTTTAATATAGTAAGTAAGAAACTTAGGCACATTGAAGTACCCCAGCGGTGGCTAACACATCTACCAGACGTATGAATTGACAATTGGACTCGTTTTCAGCTTAGAAATGCATAACAATTATCAAGATCGACGTATAAGCACGTCTGTATCTGTTTTTTGAACGTTATGTCTTAGACGTGTTTATTCGTCCGTGTCTGAAAAAGACATTTTCGTAAAAACGTGTATATACGTACCAACGCCGAGAAAGGGTTTAAAACAAGAAAAAAATAGTTGGAAACAAAAAAAAAAGAACGAGCTGCAATTTAATATTCACACGGCAATAAATGTTAAAAAATTTCAGCACAGATGTAGAGAGTTGATTGATTCTTTTTTAAAGTTTTATCAACACTTTTTAGGTTGAAGACAGAAAGTATTTTTAGATTGTAATTTTTGTTTTAGATAATAATGGTTTAGCGATACAGTGATACTAATTAACCCATACCTGGAAGGAGAATAGGTGAGTTCATAACTTTCCCAAGGCTATTTGCTCGTAAGTGAATATAACGAACCCAGCGAGAATTGCAATTCGACTCTCCGATTAACAATTCCGAGTCATCATCCATTACACCACACGCATATCTTGCAGCCTCTTGTATTCCCAAGCGGTCACCCATCTAGGTACTGACCAGACTCTACGTTGCTTAACTTCATTGATCGTACGAGAACCGGTGTTTCAACGTGAAGCCAGATGAAGAGCTGACGAGATGTGGTTCTGCAGGCGAAAGATAATAACCCCATGGACAGGACATATGAGCAACGAGGAAGGCTTAAGGAAAATACAAGCAAGTTTTAAAATTTCAATCAGAAAAAGCTGATATTTCTGGTACACATAATGAAGAAAGACGATCTGGAGAATCTAACACACACAGGGCATATCGAAAGCCGGAAAAAAAACAAAGGAAAACAGAGAGTAAGATATTTAACGAGTTTGTGTGACTGACTGGCAGAACAGGGACAAAGGGATGTGGAAAAAAGGCCAGAAGTTACTTTCAGCAACAAAAGACTGGAAGTTGGGGAGAGCTATGATCACCAATGTCCTAAAGTCTCATGGCACATAAAGGAAAACATATTTGTTTTCTGCACGATTCTCCGCTTATCATTTTTATTTATCGTCCTCGACGGATTTTTATTTCATTCCGATATTCTCCATCGCCGTCTCATTCGTCTCTCTCTCTCTCTCTTTCCTGAACACCCACACACCTACATACACACATGCATCACGAAAGAAGTCTATATAACGCCTTGCAATAGATTCCATATTTTATTGATCAGCAAGCTAAGAAAAAATGCAATGACTTCCAGTGATACTTAAAATAATTTAGGTTTCGCAAATAACAGTCAAGGAAAGGACGGAGGCGAACGCCACTGCCAAATTTGCCAATACTTAGAAGGGCATTGCCCCAAGATATAGCTCTTGGATTTCAGCACATGAGTTTTGTTGTTATGTGATTCAATACGAAGCTTAGGAATAAATGATGGCCGTGAATTAAGGATAAAACTGACATAATATTTTCCTCTTATTAGAGAGGGACTTCATAGCTTAAGAGTACACAGAATTTAAAAAAATCAATATCACCCCATGCAAGGCAGTAAATCTAGTGACACAAGGAGTTACAGGGTGTGGAAGAATTAGGAACATTACTAATGAGTGGGAAGGAAAAAGAGTAATCAGAAAGACAGTAGATAGCGATTGACATAGCATTGACAATTTTGGAGATTAAAGTTGGCTGGAAAGCATGGAGTCGGAAGAGTATATTAAAGCTCAGCTTCTTGGACTCTCTGCTTTCGGGTGGAGAGGAACTTAGACAAGGCTCTCGTCCGGGGAAAATAGACAGCCACCCGACCCCGTGTATGCGGGGTCTACGGGTAAATTTTGCCCGGAAAGCCCCACATTAAAAACCGTCGAGAGAAAAGAAAATTTTAGCATAGAACTTGCAGCTATATCTTGCCAGCTCACCTGTAAATTTGTGAGATCCCGACGTCATACGAATACTGCTTAAATTTAAAAAAAAAAACAAACACTGGATACCATAGCGAAGAGCGATATTTCAATGCAGAAAATGTGGCACAAGGCCAAAAATGGGGAATTGAGAAAAGGACGGTCTTCGTCTGTCTTAATATTAAACTTAGACAAACACTGATCTAAATATACCACAATATTCCTTACATCAAAACAACGCATTCTTACTTATCTTTCTTACTACAATCACCATAATACCGTGATGTCTCTATGAAAGTCCTAACTAGTCAGCATATATACAATTCATTGTCTGTGAGTAGAGGGGGAATAAAACAACAATTTAAAAACTAGCCCCAATAAATATTTACAATATGAAAACAAAACTATTTACAAGAAACCAAATAAAATAATGTTAGTAATACTCGCCAACAATCCCTAAATATGGCAAAAACATTAGTTAACTGGATGAAACTTTAATTTTATAAAACATGCAATCACATCTGCACTCACTCAAACACACACTCATTCCAACACAACAGCAAATACGAAAATCACACCCGAAACAAAAGGACCCCCGCATCCACCAGAGAACTAACATCACTGACCACCTAACGAGGGAAGAGATGGGGAATTAAACAAAACAAAAAAAATAGGGACAGAAATAAAAGGGCCCAATAGCGAAGAGCTCACCCGAACAATTACCATGAAAGCATATATAGAAAGGCAACCTTAAGACGGTGGGTAAGTGACTGAAGCCGAGTCGCCAGATCAGGACTAATACTATTGCTGATTCTTCTCTGGATCTTATTAAGGAACTCCAGGTAAATAGCAGGACCACCAGACCAATCTGGCAGCAACATGCTAAGCTTGGGCATAGCTTTTTTTTTCTGTTTACCAAAATATGGTATCATTATTTATATGGATAAGATGAATGGAGATGAAACATAAGGCAGGGGTCATGATTTTCCATAGGTTAAAGGTCACTCAAAGGACACATTATGCATGTGGTTATCTAATCTAGTTTCCAAAACTTCGCAAACTTCTATATTTTAAAGTTTGTATATAGTATAAGGGGCATATGTACTAAGCTTGTTTTAGGCCGGCACAGAGCCAAAGAATCGCATTCAATGGCCTACCAAAATTATGCATTGCCAGTCTTTCAATTTCTCTACTTCTGAAAATAAGTATTCGAAATCCTGTCTATATTAACGTAGCTCGAATACTGAACATATCCAGAAGAAGGAAAAGCGCATATCTGCCAACTCTAGTTACTAAGTGTAATTAAGTACGACAAGACATCGAATACGCGAAAATAGGGTGGGAAGATTGTGTAGCGTCAAGTATTCAAAGAGAGACGGCCATAATGCTTCCTTGAAAATCAGCGTTCAAGACTCTCGCTTTTACCTCCGTTCGAAGACCGACTTTGTGATAAGCTAAAATTCCTACTATAAATGTCCTACCTGTGTGACGGCTTTTAAAATCAGCATTTGAAACTTTTTTTTTTTTTGCCTCAAATTGAACACCGACCTTATGATAAGCCAAAATTCTTACTAGACCTGACTTAGTTATATTCCTGCCTGTCTTTACAATCAGCATTCAAATGTCAGGCTTTTACCTGAACTCAAAGAACGATTTTGTGACAAGCCAAATTTCAATCTATAGGTAACTCGTCTGTTTGCCTGCTTTTAAAATCAGCATTGGAAACCTAATTTATGTAGCTAAGGTTTCGAATGTTGATTTTGTTCGCTTAATTCGAACATCGGTATCTGGCACCAATGGAAAATACGCACCTATCCGAGCCACCAGACAAACCCTATGAAATATTTTATATGTTGTTTCTTTTTTTAGTGATAGCTAATTGGCATATGCGGAGAAATGGAACCTTAAAGTTCACCTGTTTTACAGTTGTAAAGGCGTGCTTAACAACCAATGATTTATTTTATTTCATTTTCTTCTTTTTTTAATTTGGAGTACATATAATGAATATCAATCTACTTTGCAGACAACGTTGCAATTGAGACTATTAAAGTTGAATGACAAAGCCTGATTACACTTTTAAAATTTAAAAAAAATATTTAAATGATAATTACATTTTTTTCAAACGTAAATTTAATTTCGGAGGCGCGGAGCTGATATGACGGTTAACATCACCGAAAATGGAATCGACCGAAATTATTCAACTTCCGGCTGGGGGGATTTCTGTTTCAGTTTGTACTAACCCTGTAGAGAAAATCATGATGACTCCTCTCCAGAAGTTCAAATAAGGGAGTCTTCCATTACAGGTACAACTTGTCACATGTGCCTTGGAGATGAATGCAAAAGCGATGTTTATGAAGTCTCATGTCTTTTGTGAGAGTGTATCTTTAAAATAAAAACAAACAAACATTAAATTCTTACATTGTTCACATAAGTACGACATTCTCTCGTCGGTTAACTTGTCACTTGTCTAAACTTAGTACAATTCTGGCACAAATCGATTGGAGTCCGTATCTTTATTGCCATATTCACGACGTTTTGGCCGTTGTACGCCCTGGCCTGTTTCAGATGTTCTTTGTTGGAATTTCAAACTGAAACATTTATTTAGTTTATGTCGGTAGATTGTCCAGTGGATAAAAGCGTTGGTTGATTGATCAAAAATTGACTTGACTCAAAGAGTTGTTTGTTTAATACCTCGTCACAGCAGTGGGAACAAACAATTGGAAAGTTGAGTTATCAAGGGTAATTAACTAAAACTGAGATATCAATGGTACATGGAATTGGAACAAGGCGATAATACCACTAAGATGCAAAGAGCTACAGAGAGTGAGAGTAAATGAGAAGTCTTTTGGAGAATTAGCCGGAAACCTAATCCTAAACAGGAAACAAGGGATAAACCTCAACTTCGTTTCAAGAGATGTAGAAGAAGTATGAACCGGGCGATTGCTTTGAATATCGATGCCATATATGGTTTGGTAGTCCTGCTACATATTTAGAGATTCTTGATAAAATGCAAAAAAAGAATCTGCAATGTTATTGCTTCTGACCTGGCATCTCAATTTTCCATCACTGTAATGTAGCTTCCCTCTGCCTTTTCTATAAATCCTTTCACGGTAATTGTTTGTTGGACTTTCCCCTATGGTACCTAGAGTTTATGAATTTAAGCGCAGTACTAGATCAGCAAGAAGGTCTCATCATTTTACAGTTGAATTATGCTAGATGTAACCGTAAGTTCTATGTTAACAATTTCTTCTATCGCACTTCTCTCTTGTGGAATTCTCTTCCGGCTTCTTGCTTCCCAGTCAACTTTGATTTTCAAAAATTTAAATGCAATGTCAGTTGTTATGTTCTGTCTTCTTAATTCTTGTTCTTTTATTGTTTTCTCACCTTAATAGTAGTTTTTTTTTCTCATATTTTCTCATACGGAGTTCCGCCTTGTGTCTTAGTAGCTTTATTGAAAGTGAAATGATTAAAAAAAATATCCATTGATTCGATGTTAAGCAAAGCGAAGTCTGGTCATTAAATGGATGAGTGACAGATTTTGCAAACTCTATTGTATTACAGATTAATGAATGAAGATGAACAGCTGATTCCCGATTAATACTTCTTGTGGTCCCTGATATGGTATTAATCGATGATGGATTATCTGGATTCATTTTTCTGCTCATTAAGTAGGTTTCCCCTAATAATAATAATAATAATAATAATAATAATAATAATAATAATAATAATAAAAAAAATAATACTGCGGAGAATCCTGGAATAATGAGGAAACCTGATAGTTTGGTATGTTTTGTGGCATATCAATCCTCAATGGCTTATTTAATGCCGACAAGATTTTTATTTTTTTTATTTTTTTATTTTTTTCAAAAATTTATTTCTGGCAATGATTTTCTACAAAGTATTTCTGGTATTAAAATCTATTTTTACACTTTCATAGTCTTTTGAGTCGGGTCGTGGGGTCAACTATTTGCCCATAGCTGGGAACCCCTAACAGGTGCTACCATCCCAGGTCAGTGTGGACCTGGGAACACCAGAAATTAAGACGTGGTCCCACACTCCTCAGAACCACCTGATCAGAGGCCTTGCTGTTGAACGTAGTTTTTCATCTTACTCAGGATGCAAATGTAGTTTGTCGTCACACCCAGGACGGAAGGAAACCTGATGTGGCTTGACCTTTAGGGAAGACTTTCACTGGTGTAAAATGCATTAATTAATAACAATGCAGTCATATTATTCCGCGCTTACTAGAAGTTATCGATAGATTATTGGATATAAAGTGGCAGCAGGTCTACTTAATACTTGATCATTCAAGCAGCTTTCAAAAACGCTACCATCTGAATGGTTCTCGCCCTTCTCCAGATTTCCAGTTTCTCAATTAATCCTCACAGGCTCTCTGGGACCGTTCCCGGTGTTCCTATAACGACCGGTACTGCTATCAGGTCATGTTTTTTTTTCATTTTTTTTTTCAAAAATAAAAATTTACATCAGTTTTATCTGGTGAATTTCCCTAGCAACTAATTGACAGCAAGTTTCCTAAACATTTTAGCACCCTCCTCAGTATCATTACAGACCAGTAGAAAATGATAACTCTCCTTGGAAAGGATAGATGTTTATGTAATATTCCAGTCCTCTCCTCAGTATTCTTGCTAATCTCAGTAATCTTGTTGTCGGGACGATTTCAAGTTTTCCTTTAAACTAATAAAAGCAGTAACTAACATTATTAATTGTTAACAGTAACTAAGCAGTAGTCTAAAATGTTGTTTTTTTTAAGTGACTAGTACAGGGTGCCCCACGAAAACACAGAACATTTGGTACAGTTTATTTAATTGTTGGAATTTTTCTTACGGTTTTTTGAGACGAAAGCAAAATATAGAAATTTAGTAGCTTAAATCAAAACAAAATCACAAACGTTAGATGTGGTGTTCAAACTAAAGAACTCTGGCAAAACTTCTTGGCATTTTTTCATTTCCCAAGTTGGATGTTCTTTACTAAAGAGAACAATCATATCGCATTGCAAATTTGGTAACTGCAGCATCCTGGAACAACAAATGGTTAAAAATGTATATGTTAGTTTTTTAAATTCATTCATATTTTTTTTAAAGCTTTTCATCCCAGGCAAGGCTGGAAGCCACTAGCACGCAAGGGGTTACAGAGGATTTGGAGTAAGAGCAGATAGGAGTGATAGAGGAAAGGATGTGGAAAAGGATAGTGGATAGATCAATGCAACTGGAGATGTCGATTGACGTTGCATTTGAATAGTTGGAGATTATAGTTGTCAGGGAAACAGGAATAGGGAAGGGAGTTCCACAGGCGAGAGGTGCGAGATATGAAGCTATTGGAGTAGAGGAGACGTCGACATTTAACAGTTTCAACAGTGAAAGGGTGGGAACGGGATGCCAGCCTCGTATGACGCTTGAATTCATAGAGCCTGAGAACCAGCGATAGCAGCTCATCGGAGCAATTACCATGGAAGTATTTGTAAAAGAGAAAGAGAGAGGCGACGGCGCGTCTGTGTGAGAGAGACTGCAGACGAGAAGCCAGATCAGGCCCAATTACATTGCATACCCGTCTCTGGATATTATCAATAACCCCAAAGCAAACAGAAGACGCTCCAGACTATATATGGCAGCAATACTCCATGCAAGGGCAGATGGTTGATTTGTAAATTTGAAGGATCGATTCCGATTTTTTTTTGCTTTATTTTCATTAGCAGATATATTGTTACTACTACTACTACTACTACCACTACCACTACTACTACTATTACCACTACCAGTACTACTACTTTAGTGTTTATACAAGATGTCCATCGTCATCATCTGTCCCACGACAGGATGGGGCGGTAGTGTCGATCTGAAGATGAGAACATAACCAGTTCCCTCCCACTTACTGAACTGAAAGCAGGAAACGTATTCATTCATGCGTAGTGTGTCCTGGGTAAATAAACCTGGAGGAGCCCATCCATCTTCAGATCAAACCACAGACCAACTTGAAAACTTACCTTGGTCACAGACACTTGACTGTTGGTTCAATCGGGGAAACTCTGGCTGTGGACTTCAGTCTAGGAAGCCCTCGGTCCAATGATGCCGTGTTATCACATTGAGTGCATACCTAGCTATGGATGCCAGTCTATTCTATCGAGCTAGCTGGGCTGTTGACGCCCCAAAAGGGTCATCCACCCTTTGATAGGTCGTGTTGTTAAGCCTGCAGGGTATCTAGCTGCCGTCCTCGCTAGACACCAGACCAACGAGGTATGTCCAAAATGTTAACCGTTAAACACCATAATATAAATATATATATTTATAACCGGATGCACAATAACTTGATGCAAGATGAATCTGCTATAAGGAAAATCATTAAAAACCATATTTCAGTGGTAACTCCCGGAAAACATATAAAGTTGATAATATATTATAGGAAATGGAAGATCGCAAAGCTCGCCGTCACAAACCGAAATAACCCCATTAAGTCTAAACATTAACTCATAACTTCCGAAAACTTTTAAAGAAAATTCTAGTTGATAAAGATCCTTTTCAGGTCACATAGTCGTACACAGCTCGACATTATGGGGGCTCTTTTTATTAAACGTTATTCTTCCACTACAATCTCCCATTATTTAGCAGAGGAGATTCTTGTGTTAAAAAGCGTCCTACCCAGGTCAACTAGCCGCGCATAGCACGTGACAGCCAAGAAGCACACAAACCACTCGAACTCCACACTGTAAAATTACTATGTAGCAGCCGCACATAGATTATATATATATATATATATATATATATATATATATATATATATATATATATATATATATATATATAATAGAAATTGTTAGGAGGATTTGATAATTATAATTAAGTAATTCATTGAGTCTGAAAGAAACCTCAACAGAATGCAGAAAGCACTGGACGGCCGTTTCGTCCTATATTTGGGACTCATCAGCAGTGCGCATCCACTACCGAGAATTGCAAACGCCATACCAACTGTTCAACGGGCCTCGGCGACGAAGAGGTAGCAAATCAGACTCAATATAGCGCCGCTCGCTCACATAATCCGTGGTGGAAGTCAACTGAAGTTCTCTGTAACCATAGGACTGTGCCTTCCGGTGCCACGACTACTATCACCAAGCCCCTCAAACTGAAGCATTAGAAGCCGGATCAAACAATGATATACACATGATAGAAATTGTTAGGAGGATTTGATAATTATAATTAAGTTCCCGTCGTATTCGACGTATGAGGGTCGAGAAGCGTATTTCACCAGCCAGACACCAGCACATATGATGTGATTATAGTGGTGAAGGGTTTGTGCTGGACCAATCACATTTTTTGAAGTGCCGAATGCAGACCTGGTGCACTACGTACCACAAGGTCCCAAAACAATCCTCCGCAGATTTTGAATTCAGAGTCGTCCTTCTCCTAGACCAGTTGCCATCCAAGGCTCTAGAACACAATCTGTCCTGCTATTTATCCATAGCTGGAGGGAGAATAGTATTAATACCTTTCCCAAGGTTATTCGCACGTAAGTAAATTTAATGGATACGACCGTAATTCGAACTCGGCTCTCCGAGTGTGTGTGTGTGTGGGGGGGGACTTACGCGGTAAGCCAGATATATGCATGAAAATTAAGCAAAAATATTTCAATAGTCAATGAAGAAGACACTAGTAGTAGTAGTAGTAGTGTGTTTAGAATTCTTTGTTTGTTTTCCGAGCAACCTCCAAACATTTTTCTTAATTCTATTATGTCGTGTTATAGTGTAGAGTATTTTAAACATTCATTAACATGCATATGTGCATACAGAGATACACAAGAACTCACAAAAATCTTCAAAATATGACGAAAAAATCATTTACATTGTACTAGACTGCTGTCTTCATCTTTACTGCAATATTCACGAGGTTTCGGCCGTTGGACGCTCCGACCTTCTTCAGGTGATTGGAATTTCGAACTGAACGCTTTATTTCGTCCACCAGAGTAGACTATTCTAGTTCCACGTGTTATGCCTCCTCCTCCCGATGTCTCACTTATTTTCCCTTTCTGTTCACCACTGCAGTAGCCAGATATTGAACTCACAACTCCTTGGGTCAAGTCACTGGATCCAACCAACGCTTTTATCCACTGGCCCATGTGTCTGAAAAATGTAAATAATGTAAATAATTTCAATACCTCATCTCATAAATATAGACAGATGTCGAAGAAATCATTGCAGAATGTGTAGTGTCTTGTGAATATATAAGAACGTGCATGAAAATTCCAGTAAATATTTAAACTGAGACTCTCCCTGAGACCGTAGAAAATACACATGAATGGCATCTTTACCATTTCAGACAATTTTGGTTCACCAGGTAGTCGAGAAAAATATGTTTTTTTTATATATATATATTTTGGTATGGTTCTTAATGTGCAAATAAAAAATAGGATTGTCGGAGTTTTCAGTTACGACATCTGGAATTTAATTTGTATTATTATTATTATTATTTTTATTTCCTTTGATATCTGACGTTTACACATTTCATTCCGGGTCCCGCCCAGGGACCTAAGGTTAGAAATGGCATCATGACACTTTCCACTGCAAAAAAAATAAAAAAATAATTACATAGATAAAGCCCTTCGTAAAGTGTGGGCTGTACTTGTCAGAACAATTTTTTCTATCTCTTTGAGGCATGGACTTCCAGGGATCCCTTCAATCAGCCTACTGGAATCTTTTCCAACCAGTCCAAGGGCTCCAGCTACAACAGGAATTGTTGATGTTCCCATGTGCCACATTTTCGAGATTTCTATTTCAAGGTCCTTGTATTTTGACAGTTTTACGAATATCTTCAAAGACACATTGCAGTCTGCAGGGACTGCTATATCAATAAGGAGGCACTTATTTTGTTTGTGGTCTTTAATAACAATGTCTGAGCGGTTGGCTTTGATTGTTCTGTCAGTGTGTATTGTGTAGTCCCATAGAATTGTAACAGGTCCTATCTCCGTAACCGGATCAGGGTGGTGTTCGTACCAGTTTCTTTCAGTTTCCTTCCCATAGGAGTTGCAAATTTTCCAGTGCAGATATTGGCCCACTCTGTCATGCCGGGTTTTATTATTATTATTATTATTATTATTATTATTATTATTATTATTATTATTATCATTATTATTATTATTATTTAATTTTCTCTCCAACCCGTAGATGATGCGGTCGTGTGATCATGATCATATCTCAGCACTTGCCCACAGATTAGGGACACAACGCTTTCATCAGCACATGAGTTGTTCCAAGTAGTACTGCTACCTGTACACTCTCAATAATGTCACACAACAGTACGAGAAATAGTTCCCGAAGGCGCCAGCCATAGCGGGGACAGATTCATTTGCTGCCTGGTATATTCCTCTGATTCACCCAGCCAAGTCTTGATACTTCTATTTTCGCCTGCCCAGTCTTCACGACGCTGCTGCTATTATTATTATTATTATTATTATTATTATTATTATTATTATTATTATTATTATTATATGTCTATGTTTCCTGCTTTGTCTCCTGTAGAGCTGGGTCCAGACAATGGTACTTAGGACCTATAGGAGAATTGTCATTTAATTCATAACACTTTTCTTGGTGTACGAGATGTTCCTTGTAGGTCGATCTTCTGGGCAGCCTGTGTGTTGATGTTACCTCGGACACTAGGGGTAAAATTATCCATTCCTTTTCTCATGAGCCCCAGAGATCCGATTACTATTGGTACAGTTTTAGTCTTCACTCCCCACATTCTGTTAATCTCGATCTCCAGGCCCTTGTATTTGACAATTTCTCGATAGTTTTCATGGAAATGTTTCTCTCAGATGGCAATGCTATGTCAATAAGCATGCACTTCCTGAATTTCTTGTCTTTTATGATAATATCAAGTCTGTTGTCTGCTATTTCAATGTCAGTTTGAATTGGCATTTCCCGGAGGATAGTTACATCGTTATATTGGGTAACTGCGTCTGGTTGGTACTCATACCTTCTCTCAGTGGTTTCGATTTTGTGCTTCTTGCATATCTTCCAGTATTGTTCTGGATGTTATTATTATTATTATTATTATTATTATTATTATTATTATTATTATTTTCTATTTCTATTCTTTTCCTTCCGGTCCCAACCAGAGACCAAAGTTCAGAAATGACACAATGATATTTTCCTGTTCACATTTGTATAAAAAAAAGAAAAAATACAAACAGATAAACATTTTACATACATAATGACCTTCGTAGGGTGTGAGTTGTGCTTGTGAGAACATTTTTTTTTATTTCTTTAGGCATAGACTACCAGGGATACCTTCATTGAATCTATCATAAACGTTTCTAATCAAACCCATGGGACCAACCACAACTGGAATTATTGGTTTCTTCATGAGCTACATTTTTTTAAATTTCCACTTTACAATCCATGTATTTTGAGAGCTGTTTGGAAATATCCAGAGCTACCTTACAGGAAGGAACTGCCATATCAATAAGAAAAGCACATTCTGGGTGACTAGCTTTGATTGTTCTGTCTGTGTGCATTTGTAAAGTCCCATAAAATTGTTACACGTCTTACGTATGTAACTGGGACTGGGTAGTGGTCATACCAATTTCTTGCAGTTTCCTTCCCTTAAAAGTTGCAAATATCCAATGCAAATACTGGCCCATCCTGTAATAATGAGTTTTATATTCGGTTGATTCTAATGCCATGCAGTCGGATAGAAGATGCTTAATTGTTTCTTCTTCTTCTTCTTCTTCTTCTTCTTCTTCTTCTTCTTCTTCTTCTTCTTCTTCTTCTTCTTCTTGTCGTTCTCCCTTTTCTCCTCTTCCTGCTCCTCTTCCTCCTCCTACTCCTTCTCGTCGTTCTTCTTCTTCTTCTTCTTCTTCTTCTTCTTCTTCTTCTTCTTCTTCTTCTTCTTCTTCTTCTTCTTCTTCTTCTTATCATTATTATTATTATTATTATTATTATTATTAGTAGTAGTAGTATTATTATTTGTACCAGAGAATGATTTTAAGCGCCAAATTACCAACTCCCGTCGTCCGGTTTCTAGGAGTGAAGAGGCCGGCCACTGTAGGAGAATCATCTATGCATATTTGGGATATTTTGTTGAGATTGAGAGGGTTTTCGATTGATATATTGCAGTTCCGCACAAAGTAATATGTTGTTTTGTTTTTGTTGCTATGATATGTTGATGTGTCCAGGAATATAACTCTCATGATTGTCGTTACCCTTCCTTATCATACCTAACGCCCTTATCGCAACAAGATAATCGTAGTTTTAAGTTTGTGCATGTATCTTACTTCGATTTGCCGATTTTTATAATTTGAGATATTTTCCTTTTTAGAAACATTGCAATCCTGTGGGAAACTTATATAAATTAGTTGGAAGGTCCATTTGTTTTTTGTTTTTTTCTTCTTTTTTTCTTCTTCTTCTTCTTCTTCTTCTTCTTCTTATTATTATTATTATTATTATTATTATTATTATTATTATTATTATTAGGGGAAACCTACTTAATGAGCAGAAAAATGAATCCAGAAAATCCAGAAAAGAGGAGCCACGGTGGATAGTATTGGATAGCGGCTCGGATTGAAGAATCGGAGAGCCGAGTTCGAATTCCAGTCGAATCCATTACATTCACTTACGTGTTAATACCCTTGGGAATGGTGTGAATCCTCTTCTTCTCCCTCCAGCTATGGGTAAATAGCAGGCGGGAGAATCCTTGGTTGGCAACTGGTCTAGGAGAAGAACAACTCTGAATTCAAAACCCCGGAGTGGAGCCCCGAAGGCGGATGGACGGCACTTTGTGCTACCTTCCGGCAACTCCTGCAGCCGCGTTGGTACCAAACTGTATTGGTTTATCCTCTCCTTTGGACTCTGCTAGCAAGGCCGAGAGGAGGAACTAGACGTCTGGGCAGCCCTAGTTCTCCATATATCCCGCCCAGGCTCGATGGATTATTAATATTATTATAAGCCTTTTCTCCTCAGTATCTCATGTATCAGATTTTGATGGATTTGAGGACATTTATTCTAAATATGTTCATATACTGTAATTATGAAACTATTATATTATACAGAGGTATTTTGTTGCTGATATTTGAAAGATATTTGGCCAAGGAGTTTTCTTTTGACAAAGTTTTTGAACACGAAAGCTTTGCTGATTTGGTCAGTCACGGATAAGTGAAACTGCGGTTGGCGAGGTCCATGCGATAAGCGAATCTGTGGAGGGTGACGATTCGCTGAAATCTTACATAAATAAATATAATGTCTTTATTGAAAGGCTAAATTCATGAACTCAAATGTCGCATTTACATTCGCAACAATTAGCATACATCAATTCTTTAAAACATCGTGAAGTCCTATAAAAGAAAATGCCTATCGACGGGAATCGAAATTGCGTAACCTTTTTCCTTCACAGAAACCACTTCTGTAGCCGAACAGTTTTAGGTGACATAAATTTCAGCATTTGAGCAAATAAAATGAAACCAGAGATAGCAACTCAAACACATTTACTCAATAAAAGTAACGTTTATAGACATCAGTAAATATCTTTAATTAAAAAAATTAAGGTAGCTTTTATTGGGAAACTCAGAAAGTAAAGGTATTCTGTCATTAAAATTGTTCTTGGCATTGCAGGTAGAATTGGAATTCCATTAAACACACACACGCGAACACGACCACATACACAAACACACACAGATTTACAATATATATATATATATATATATATATATATATATATATATATATATATATATATATATATATTGTGTGTGTGTGTGTGTG
>OZ038483.1:31431576-31436576 GCA_964036315.1 Acanthosepion esculentum | reverse complement strand
TGGCGTAATATAAATGCAATTAATACTGTAAATGTAATTACTACTGTTTAACTAAAGAACAGAGCATTTTCTTAAATAAGTGTATCCATAGCAAATAACGTATAAACAGATATTATATATATATATATATATATATATATATATATATATATATATATATATATATATCACAAAATGTATTTCGTTGATATTGTTCATAATAAAGAAGGAAGAGAGAAGAAAGAAAGAACAGAAAAAACAAAGAAAGTAAGTAAAAATAATGAAATAAAATTAACGTGCCTAGTTGGGCTGCGTAGATCTGAGCCATATCAATCTGTAGACATACTTAATAGGCAATATATTTCTAACATTAATTCTATAAATATTCATCTCTAATGACTTGTATGCTCTTTTTTCTTATTGCAACTTGGTTTTATACGTTCATTTAAAATAATTTATTTCGTACATGTTTTTTTAACGGAATCTATGAATTGAAAAAGGGCAAATTAAATTTAACCCGATTTGAAGTCGGAGAAAATCAAAGAAAATGGCTGCCTTAACTCGTCGACTGGAGGGTTGGGGTGAGGACTGCTATATATATATATATATATATATATATATATATATACTTAAATACTTACTTTTTAAATTAATGTTATGAACGTTTGAACTTATATTCTTTTCGTTCTTTTTACATTTGTATATATATATATATATATATATATATATATATATATATATCTAGTAGTCAAAATAGTATATATTATAGTCAAAACAGTTTTTCAGGAAAATATGTCCAGTAACTGTTAACACTCTTTCCTGTATTGCTGGGAGTTTCCTTCCTAGTCTTTTATTTGAAGTCGTGTGGACTGTCTACACCTTAAGTATTTTATTATTTTCTCTTCGAGTTACATGTGAAAACTATTTTCACCGTTTCAGCTACTGAATGTCCTTATCTGAGGTTATTTCTATTTCTTGATACAATTCTTTGTTTTTGATTCTGTAGCGCCAGTTCACAAAAATCGAAGAAATATGCTGGTCGCCAAGAGCCAGAGACTTAACTCGCTCAAAGACATCTAACATTATTTCCTTGTACCATACCTATGTTTTCTTTACGGAGCCACGACTACTATCACCAAGCCGCTCAAACTGAAGCATTAGAAGCCGGATCAAGCAATGATATACATATGATAGGAATTGTAAGGAGGATTTGATAATTATAATTAAGTAATTCATTGAGTCTGAAAGAAACTTCAACAGAATGCAGAAAGCACTGGACGGCCGTTTCGTCCTATATTTGGGACTCATCAGCAGTGAGCATCCAATACCGAGAATTGAAACACTGACAGTTAGTTTGTCAAGCAAATATCGTACCAACTTTTCCGGGGTGCACAGTCCTATGGTTACAAAGAACTTCAGTTGAGTTCCACCACGGAATATGTGAGTGAGCGGCGCAATATTGAGTCTGATGTGCTTTCTCTTTTTCACCGAGGCCCGTTGGAACAGTTGATATGATGTACCATATATATATATATATATATATATATATATATATATATATATATATATATATATAATTTCGAAACGGAAATCTTATAAAAAGCCCAATTAAATTTCTTAGATCCAATAGAAAATCCGGTATTATTTATAAAAAAATTAAATGTTTATAATAAACAGATTCCCCATATATATATATATATATATATATATATATATATATATATATATATATATATATATATAATTATTTATTTGAAAATTATAACATAAATATGTTATAAAATCACTACAAAAATAGCCATTTTGTTGGTTATTGGATTGTATTCCGTATGCACCAATCGTATACTTGTATACATATATATATATATATATATATATATATATATATATATATATATATATATACAGGTAAGATGAGAACCAATAGAGTACAATTCCAATGTTGGTAACCTTTAATTTAAAAGAGGGTTCACTACAAAGTAGACCAATATTATTTATTTTGGGATATTACATAGAAAATATGGCAAAATCGCTACACAATTGTCAGTCGTGTTCCGATGCGTATCAATGCATCCCATCAGGCGATTATTAATTACGCCTTGTAATATACAATTGCCTGATTTTCGATATCATATCCTAATACATACGTTATATATATATATATATATATATATATATATATATATGAATTTTCTATTGGCACTTAATATTATGTAGGTAATTCAGTCAGCGTTTGAAACGCCGATGGTCGGTTAGATATTACATTCTGATTTGGCATTATCTGTCCACCTCCCCCACAAGAATAATAAAAGATACAAAGTAGCTTCTGACGCGGGGTACACACGCGTGTAAATATAGGTCAAGTACAAAGATCCCCGTATGCACTGTCATGCTGGCGACACTATCCCCATAAAATAACCTCTTCAGTGATACCAAAATTTCGAATTTCCGCGACCAGTTTTCCCTCATAGTTTTGAAAGGAAGTGACAGATACTGCAATTTAATCTGCGCCCAAAGCCAGGAAAAGTTACATTCTGATCCTTGTTAAAAAAAAAGAAAAGAAAAAAAGATGCAACTGTCGTATATCCAAACAATAATATGAAGCTGTCATTAGTACTTTCAGTTCTGGGAAACCAAATGTAATAAAGAATGCATCATCCTAACTAACCATTCCTTAAATAATTCATAAAAGGCGATGAAAAGTGGGTGATATACGACAATGTTCAATGCAAAAGGCAGTGGATTAACAAGGAAAAATCCCCACAACCGACCCCAAAATCGAAGCTCCGTGGAAGAAAATTAATGTTTGCGTAGTAGGATTATTCATTTTGAGTATGTAAAACGCAGTGATCCATTAAATGTACATTTATACTTCCAGCAGTCGCAACGTGTCCATAAAGGTTTATTCGGAAAGCGTACTGCGCTCATCAGTAGGAAAAATCTTGTTCTCGAAAACTACTCCGAAAAACAACTGACACGACTGTCAAATTTTTGTTCTACCGCTTCCACAAATCTCTGGCGAGATCATGTAGCGTCACTATAATAAGAGATACCAAATCTTTTAAAAATCACGACCTGTATATTTTGTTTTGAATACTTTTCATTCCCCACCTCTGATCGTCTAATTAATTCTCTAATTAAACCCCTTAATTAATTACATATATTTTATGTCCGTAATTTTCACAGCTCCCGAGTAAGATCTTACACAGTGGCACACAAGATCACAGCGCACACTACATTACCTATTTTTCTTTCTTTGCAACATTTAATTTTGTTATTCAGAATAATAATAATAATAATAATAATAATAATAATAATAATAATAATAATAACAATAATAATAATAACAATAACAATAATAATAATAATAATAATAATAATAATAATATTAATAATAAGCCAACCGCCCAGACATTGTTATTAAAGACCACAAACAAAATAAGTGCCTCCTTATTGATATGGCAGTCCCTGCAGACTGCAATGTGTCTTTGAAGATATTCGAAAAACTGTCAAAATACAAGGACCTTGAAAGAGAAATCTCAAAAATGTGGCACATGGGAACATCAACAATCCCTGTTGTAGTTGGAGCCCTTGGACTGGTTGGAAAAGATTCCAGTAGGCTAATTGAAGGGATCCCTGGAAGTCAATGCCTCAAAGAGATACAAAAAATTGTTCTGACAATTACAGCCCACACTTTACGAAGTTTTATCTATACTTTTATCTATGTAATTATTTTTTTATTTATTTATTAATTTTTTTCTTCCATTGCAGTGGAAAGTGTCATGATGCCATTTCTAACCT
Source organism: Acanthosepion esculentum (assembly GCA_964036315.1). Lineage (NCBI taxonomy): Eukaryota > Metazoa > Mollusca > Cephalopoda > Sepiida > Sepiidae > Acanthosepion > Acanthosepion esculentum. The sequence goes on along the minus strand of OZ038483.1, from coordinate 31,432,796 downwards.
TAGGTCCCTTGGCGGGTCCCGGAAAGAAATGTGTAAACGGCAGATATCAAAGGAAATAAAATAATAATAATAATAATAATAATAATAATAATAATAATAATAATAATAATAATAATAATGACAATACACAAAGCTTATCGCTCAGATATAGTGATGAAAGATCACAAAAACATAATGTGCTTTCTTATTGACAGGAATTTTCCTGAAGACCCTAATGTATATTTGAAGATTTTCAAAACTGTCTTAAAATACAAGGTTCCCGAAGTAGGCCTCGGGAGTAAAGGAATAGACATTTGTACTAACAGTGTTAAAGTCTCAAAATACAAAAGTCTCAAAATACAAAAGTCCCAAAATATAAAAATAAAAAATAAAAATACCAAATACAAAAATAAAAAATGAAAATTCTCAAAATACAAAAGTTTCAAAATATAACGATCTTGAAGAGTGCCTCGTGAGAAAAGGAATAGACAATTGTACTAACAGTCTTCCAGGTAGCATCAACATACAAGTTGCCGAAATGATTGCCCTACTCGGTACATCCCATATACTAAGAAAAATGCTATCAATTAAATGACAATTTTCCTATAGGGCATAACCGCCGTAATTTAGACCCGGGTCTACAGGATACAAAGCAGGAAACATAACACACAAATAATAATAATAATAATAATAATAATAATAATTATTATTATTATTATTATTATTATTATTATTATTGTTGTTGTTGTTAGTATTATTTCTGCTTTCCCTAACTTACGTTTTGAGACAATGTTTTACCAAGTCTTTCACCTCAGACCTGAAGTAAAAAGCTTTGAAAAAGTTACTGCGCCTATTATATGGAGTTTTGCTGCGTATATGAGCGGCGCTTATGAGATCTCAGATAGTGGTGGCTTTTCTGGGATTGCCCCCATGAAAATGTAATCATACTTTAATCGATAATAAATGCAGTATTTATTGACTTGTTAACAAGCTCAATGGTCAAAATTAAGAAATATTAATGTTTATTGACTTAAGAAGTTTTTTTTTTTTTTTTTGCTGTTTAAATTAAATATTAAATGAAATTAAATGCATGGATCTGAAAAAAAAATCAAGTTATATATTTTTGCTGGGTGGGGCTCCCTGTGTATATTAATATCCTTTTAAGCCATCCTATCACGCCTATTATTATTATTATTATTATTATTATTATTATTATTATTATTATTATTATTTCCTTTGAT
>OZ038483.1:31426576-31429076 GCA_964036315.1 Acanthosepion esculentum | reverse complement strand
ACTATATCTTTCCAACTGAACAATGGCGAGAGGAAAAATATCATTCAGGCCTTCAGTAATGGTACAAACGTTCATAAGCTGGATCCCATCTTTAAATTTTTTCAAGAACCATCAAGAGTATGGTAAATAAGTTTAAAAATGAAGCAGCATTGGAAAGGAAAACTGGACCAAGAGGCCACAACAGCAAGAGGGATCATCATTTTTTCCTATTAGAACTAAATACCTTCTTATTGTTGAATAGTGTTATAAAAATCCTCGGGGGATTAAAGTAAGATATCTTTAATCATTTCTAAGATACAACGGTTCAAAGCTTAATCTAAAAAAAAAATTACAATTTTGGTGTTACACGATTTGAACAATTTTGCTGTTATACCGTATTTATGCATAAAAAGAGACAAGAGGAAAAACTACACCTTGCTAAATAAAGTTTTCCTCCTGTTTATTTTTATTCATTTTGTCTCTTCTACAGATACATTCCATCTGAGAACTGATAATATTTACGCACACACACACATACAGACACATGTACACACACACACGCACGCACGTGCACACACACACACACACACAAACAAACATAGATATATATATAGCTATGTTGGTGTTATTATTATTATTATTATATTACTATTTCATGCATTGGTATGTCCACACAATATCTACACAATAATCATTATATACCATTTTCAGAAATATCACATTGTAAACTACTTTCTGTGGATTCTAAATTCTATAATAACATCATTGTAAAATATTTATAGACTTTAGCAGTGAGCCTACAAAGTTGAACAAAAATCAAAGACATTAGCTGCTTATATAAGCTACGATATCATAAGGACGATAACCAAACAGTGAGCCATGCGTGATACACGCTTAGGCGATCAAGTATTTTCGTCACATTACTGACGATGCAGATTTTGTTTCCCCGGAGTCGGTTGGCATTTCTTTCTGCGGTAGACCAGTTGCAATCCAAGGTCTGTCCTGCTATTTGCCCATGGCTGGAGGGAGAAGAAGAGGATTCATACTTTTCCCAAGGGTATTAGCACATAAGTGAAAGTAATGGATTCAACTGGAATTCGAACTCGGCACGCCGAGCCGCTATCCATTACACCGCCGTGCCTCCCTGGACAACCAAACAAATACATCAAAATCCCATCCCTTTTACATCACGTAGAGGAAAAAATGAGGCAAAATGACACTTGTATTCGTGTATATAAGTGAAGTTTCAATTTTACAAGTCTTTACAAATCGATCAATAACCTATTTAGTTTTTATTCCTACACTTGCCAGAAGTCTATTTCTACACTTACAAGGAAAATTATTTTTACACTTACCAGCAAATTATTTCTACACATTAAAAACTTAGATTTTGAATTTCTTTTACTTACATCTAATCTACAATTTTTGAACTGATTCAGTTTTTCACGAAATGTCTTGAATGGCCACTCTTCTAGATCTTTTTTGCAGTAAATGCAGGAGTCCCCAAGGGCTCTACTCTTGAACCAACGTTGTTTCTAATTTTCATAAACGATCTCTCTCATGCCTCATCAATTCTCAGCTCGGTATTTATACTGATGACTCGACAATTTATTCCTGTCTTAGTCGTAATTTCGATTTGTCCGACAAAGTAAAGCAGACAACTGCTCTAGAAAATGATCTGCAACCAGTTGTGAACTGAGATAAGAAATGGCCGGTAATATTAACTAAGAGCTTTGATTAAAAAGGAATGGGAGACGGTTTTGGCATTAAAGAGTTGATATGTCGTTAAAATACACACACACACACACACACACACACACACACACACACACACACACTGAGGCTATGTTAGCAGTGTTTAGTCATTTCTAGGGATTCTAATCAACTCTGAATTGGTTAAGCATCTCACTTCACACAACCACCTTTCAGGTAAACAATATGGCTTTCATTACTCTAGGTCAACCGCCAATATGTTAACACTTATTACTGAATTTGTCTTTCAAGTTTTAGATAAGGAAGGCTCGGATCGGGTTGTGGCTTTAGATATTTTTAAGGTATTTGACAGGATTTCCCAAGCTCAATAACTACAGTGTCTCTGGCCAAATATTTGACAATCCAATTGTTCTTAACAAATCGTATAATGAAGATCGAGTTGAACAGCCAGGCTTCTAGATCATTTCACATTAATGCTGGGATCCCCAAGGGCTCTATTCTTGGACCAACGTTGTTTCTAATTTTCATAAATGATCTGCCTCATATCTCATCAATTCTCAGCTCGGTATCTATGCCGATGGAACAACTATTTATTCCAGTCTTAATAGTAAGACTGACCAGTTAAATAAGAACAAATTGGCAGCAAATCTCAAAAAATGACCTATAATCTGTTGGTAAAAGGGGTAAGGAGTGGGTTGTTAATTGGAACACCTCCAAAATGAAACTGCTCTCGTTTAATCGTCTGAAAGAACCCTTTTCACCTTCCATCAACATGGCCGATGCTAACCTCCAGGAGAGTGACTAACTT
>OZ038483.1:31414076-31419076 GCA_964036315.1 Acanthosepion esculentum | reverse complement strand
CTTTGCCCCTTTTTCCTCCTCCTCCATTTTGATTCCTGCTTTCTTTTTCCTTGAAAAATCATGGTTGTGTCTTTCCTTTTCTCCCGTCTTTTGTTCTTTCTTTCTTTTTCTTTCTTCCTTTCTTTCTTTCTTTCTTTCCTTCTTTCTTCCTTCTTCTTCCTTCCTTTCTTTCTTTCTTTCTTTCTTCTCCACTTCTCATTTACTTTGACTTCTTTATCCTATCGTTTCTTTTATTTCTTATTGAATCCTTCCTTCTTCTCTTGCTACTTTTACTCATTCCTTCTTTTCTTTTTCTTTCTTCTTCCACCAATTATTACGTTTTCTTCCTCCTAGAACACTTCAGTAATAATTCTTTCATTTATCTCCCTCTTTCACTTCCTCGAAATGCTTTTACGCCTTTCTTTCTCCCTTGGAAATTATTAATTTCCTTCACATTTGCAATTTTCGTTCGTCTTTCCTATTTTTATATATATATATCGTCTTTACTTACTATTAGAAATTGTCTTTCTTTTACTCTATTCTGTGAACTGTTATTACTTTTCATTCGCGCCATTCCCAGTAATAAATCTTTCTTCTTTCTTTTCCGTATTCCTTAAATCTTTATTCTTTAATTCCTTCATTCCTCTATTCCCAGTTTTCCTGCTTTCAATCGTATGTCTTCTTTCTATTACTTTCGTTTGTTTTTTTTTTTTTTGTCTTTTTTTTTCACTCGTTCGTTCTTCATCCTTCATTTCGCTTCACTTATCCGTATTTCCTTCTTTTTTCTTCTTTCTTTTTTGCTTTATTTTCTTTCACTTCTATTTTTTCTTATTTGTACCTGATTTATATCTTGTTCCTATTCGCTGTCTTCGTTTCTTTCTTTCTCTCATTCGTTCATTCCTTTTTAGCTTATTTTTAATTCACCAAAATTACCGTTTCTTTTGATTTCTCACTTATTCCTTCACACTGACATTCATTCATTCTTTCATTCACTTTTCCATTCATTTTTTCTCTCGACTAACATTCCTGTTTGTATAGAATTGATCACTTATTCCTACTCATTTTCATTCATTTATTCATTCATTTATTTTTCTTTATTTTCACCATCTCTCTAATTCCTACTCTTTTTCTTTCTTTCTTTTCCATTTTAATTCTTTCTTACTTTTTCCTCACTTAACTCTTCCAAGTGGAATATGATTTCTATCTTATTCCTCATTTCTTTCTCTTTCTTTTTCTCTTTCTTTCCTTTTTTTCTCTCTTTCTTTCCTTCTTTTTTCTTTTTTCTTTCTTTCTTTCTTTATTTCCTACTCTCTTTTTTCTTTTTCCTCAGCAACTATTTCCTATTTCGATTTGAGTTCTCTCTTATTCTTACTCACTTTTTTCTATCCATTTTCATTCGCTTATTCATTCATTCGTTCTTTCGTTCGTTCTTTCATTATTTTTTTTCTTTCATTCTTTCTTTGTTTGTCCTTACCTAGCTTTGTAGATGATTTGTATATATTTTCTCTCTTGTCTCTATTACATTTCCTTTATTCATTATTTCATTCAATAATTCATTACTGTTTTTCTTTCAGTCATTCTTTCTTTGTTTCTTTTGTCTTTCTTTCTCTCACGGCTATAATTTTCTTGACGGCACTTGTGACTCCAGACCTACGGTTCTTTCAGTTTATCCAAGTCTTCTTCTATATAAACACCTCACAGCTGCATATAACACTTGCACGCTCAAAATATGCGTGTGGGTGTATACTGACTCCAATCAATACAACATTGCCTCGCATTCGCTGTTATTTCTTTAATTCCTACACCAATTCTTCTTCAACTTCTCTTTTAGATTCTTCCTTCTTGTGTCTTTTCTCTCCTCCTCCTCCACCACCACCATCACCACCTATCCTAACCGCGCCCCCCAAGAGTCAACGTCGGCGGCGGTGTTTCCATCATCAATAGCGCTTCTGTTGCTGCTGCTGCTTGTTGTTGAAGATGCCTGAGTTGTATCATACCAATACGCAGTTGCACTTGCACTACCCAATACTCATCCACACATATACATTCAGCGTCTCGGTCAAATACAGACCGATTCTTCCTCTCGCCTTGCTCTCCGTTTTCGTCTTTTAGTTATCTATTAAATTTTCATTCTTGTTTTTGTAATATATATATATATATATATATATATATATATATATATATATATATATATATATATATATATATATATATATATATATTCTTCATTCTCTTTTCTGTCTTTTCGTATATATATTTCTTTTGCTTTGGCATCATGGCGTGAATTTTATCTCTTTCTTTTTTTCTTTTGAATTACTTTCTTTTATTTTCATTGTCCTATTTTAACTATGTGTTCGCTTTTCTTCTTCGTCTTCGTTTCTTTCCTTTTTGGCTATGCATTCTTTCTTTCTTTCTTTTATTCATATGATGATTCTAACGTTGAGTCATCCTCTTCCATTTCATCTACTGTTTCTTTCACTCAATTTCCCAATCATTCTTTCTGTCTTGTTGCGTACAACTACTTTCATTCATTCATTAATTATTTAATACATTCTTTTTTTGCGTCCATATCCACTCATTCATTACTTTCTTGTCTCTTTTATTCATTCTCTCTTTCTTACTGTTAATGTCTATCAACTTTCATTTTTTAATTACACCTTTATCTCTGTCATTCCTTCTTTTTGTATCCATATTCTTTCATATTTTCATACTAATCCATTCTTACTGCCTTTCATTATTTTTTTTTTCATTTGCATCCACATCCATTATTTGTTTCTTTTCCTCTTCCGTTTTTTTGCTTTGCATTAACCTTCATTCATTCAGAAATAACTACTTCTTTCTTTCTTTCTTTCGTACTTTCTTTTTTTTCTTTGGTTTACATTCTGTTCCTTTAATTATTACCTGTTAATTCCTTTATAAACTCCTTGTACTTCTGTATTAATTAGTTCTTTCTGCATGTCTTTCATTGTTGCGTCCGCATCCTTTCATCCATTAATTACTTCTTTCTTTCATTCTTTCTTTCGTTTGCCTTTTTACGTCCCACTTCATTTCATTCATTAATTACTTCTTTCTTTCATTCCGTCTTTCTTTTTCCTTTTTGCGTCCCCTTATTTCATTCATTAATTACTTCTTTCTTTCATTCCTTTTTCCTTTTTGCATCCACTCATTTCATTCATTAATTACTTCTTTCTTTCATTCCTTTTTCCTTTTTGCATCCACTCATTTCATTCATTAATTACTTCTTTCTTTCATTCCTTTTTTCTTTTTGCATCCACTCATTTCATTCATTAATTACTTCTTTCTTTCATTCCTTTTTTCTTTTTGCGTCCCCTCATTTCATTCATTAATTACTTCTTTCCTTCATTCCTTCTTTCTTTTTCATTATTACGTCTCTCTCATTTCAGTCATTAATTATTTCTTTCTTTCATTACTTCTTTCTTTTTCATTTTTACGTCTCTCTCATTTCAGTCATTAATTACTTCTTTCCTTCATTACTTCTTTCTTTTTCATTTTTACGTCTCTCTCATTTCAATCATTATTTACTTTTTTCCTTCATTCCTTCTTTCTTTTTCATTTTTATGTCTCTAATCATTTCAATCATTAATTACTTCTTTCCTTCATTCTTTCTTTCTTTTTCATTTTTATGTCTCTAATCATTTCAATCATTGATTACTTCTTTCCTTCATTCCTTTTTCATTTTTACGTCTCTCTCATTTCAATCATTGATTACTTCTTTCCTTCATTCCTTCTTTCATTTTGATTTTTACGTCTCTCTCATTTCAATCATTGATTACTTCTTTCCTTCATTCCTTTTTCATTTTTACGTCTCTCTCATTTCAATCATTGATTACTTCTTTCTTTCATTCCTTCATTCCTTTTTCATTTTTACGTCTCTCTCATTTCAGTCATTAATTACTTCTTTTCTTCATTCCTTCTTTCATTTTCATTTTTACGTCTCTCTCATTTCAATCATTATTTACTTCTTTCCTTCATTCCTTCTTTCTTTTTTTCCGTTTTACGTTTCCCACGTTTCCTTCATTAATTACTTCTTTCTCTACATCTTTCTTCTTACCCAACTCCTATCATTCAATTCTTTTTGTAACTCACCAAATTTCTTTCTGTATTTTGCGTCCAAATTCCTTTCAACCATTAATTACATCTTTCTATTTTGCATTCATTCTTTTTTTTTATTATTCATTGACGTTTGCATTCATTCTTTCTTTGGTTCATTTAGTATTTTATACATACTTTTCCTCTCCTTTTCCTTTCGCTGTTTTTGTTTTTGTAATATTCCTTCTTTCCCATTCATGTGCCTGAACAAGACATATTTCACACCTCTATCCATCAATTGCTGTTCAAAATGGCTTTAAACTTTGATTTGTTTTATTTTATTAACATTTTCTTATCTAAAAGTTTGATATTTCTTTCCACATTCAAACTTTGTTCTTTGTTTTATTTTTTACTTATCTTTTTTTTCGATCAATCTTTTTATTTTTTTGTCGATTCTTTCAGAATCAAGTGATCTTGTTTTATAACTTTCTTTAAGTGAACAGGTTCATCTGTTTTTAAAATTTCAGCTTCGTCTTTAATGATATATATCCTCGCGCCTTCTTTAATTCAGACTTTATACTTTCTCATAAACGTTTAATATTTACTCATTTACAAACATATATATATATATATATATATATATGTGTGTGTGTGTGTATAAACTCACTATTAGCATTGTAATCTCTCTAGATATATCTGTCTATCTATATATATATATGTATACATATACATATATATATACATACACACATATATATATATATATATATATATATGTATAAATTCACTATTAGCATTGTACTCTCTCTCGATATATCTATCTATCTATCTATCTATCTATCTATATATATATATATATATATATATATATATATATATATGTAAAAGTGAACATAGAAGTCAACACTTAGAGGCGACAGTCTGTTTCATGCTAGATGCAATCATCAGGCCTGACGATTGCATCTAGCATG
>OZ038483.1:31389076-31404076 GCA_964036315.1 Acanthosepion esculentum | reverse complement strand
CTTTCTCTTTCTTTCACTTTGTTTCCTCTCTTTTTTTATCTTTTCATATTCTTTCCTCTCTTTTTTCCCCCCTTTGTTTGCTCACTCTATCTTCTAATTTCTCCTCTCCTTATTTGACTTTGTTTCCTCTTTCTTTTTTTGCCGTTTCCTTTCTTTCTCTCTCTCTCTCTCTCACACACACACACACACACACACACACACACTCTCTCTCTCTCTCTCTTTCTTACTCTGTTTCCTAATTCTCTTCTTTTTTTGTTTCTTCTCTCTCTTTTTACTTTGTTTCCTCCTCCGTTTATATTATACACATAATATGCACTCTCTCTCACTTTACTATTTCCCCTCTATTTCGTTTTACTTTGTTTCCTTACCCCCCTCTCTCTCTCTCTCTCACTCTTTGTTTCTTCTCTCACTTTATTCCCTTCCTTCTCTATTTACTTGATGTCCTTACTCTCTCTTTACTGTCTTTCTTTCCGCTCTTTACCTTATTTCTTCACTCATTACTTCCTCCCCCCTCTCTCTCTCTCTGTCACTCTTTGTTTCTTATTCCCTTACCCCTCATTACTTTCTTTCCTCTCCCTCTCTTTTTACTTTATATCCTCTATCTCTCTTTACTGTCTGACCTACCTCTCTTTACTTTCTTTCATCTCTCCTTCTCTTTACTTCTTTCTGTTATCTCTCCCTCTCTGTTTGTTATTTTCCTTTCTCTCTTCTTGCTTATACCAATACCTTCTATTTATCTCCCTTACCTTCCATGTTTTTTAGTCATCTTTTTTTATACAATCTTCCTTGTATTTATCTTCTTAATTTTTGTTACATGTTCTCTCTTTTCGTATAACTTCAACAACTTCTTACATCCCCCGCTTTGGAGATTTTTCTTCTTCTTCGGCACTCCTGACTCTCCTTAACGCTTTTCTCTATTTAATTCTCTGAACTTTCCTTTTAGCTTCTCTCGTCTGTTTACTGATATTACTCACTCAGTATCTCTCCATTTTCTATATTTGGCTTAATCTCACTTCATGTGGCTTTTCGTTTTTTTGTTTTTGTTTTATTTCTCATTAGTTTCTTCTCACCTCCCTCTTTTTTTTCTAACTCCTTTCTCTCTAATTCTTCTCTTCAAACTCCTTTGTATTCCACTGTGTATTCTTTATCAGCGGCGACCTCTCCTTACTCTCATTTTAGCTTACACTCTAAATTGTCATCTTGCTCTCCTCTCTTCTTTCGTTTTTCTCTATAATTAGCTTCAGTGATACTCTCAGCGTCTTTCTTTTTTTTTCTCTGTTATTCTTTCTTTCCTCTTTCTTGGAATCGTATCTCTCTGATTGTTTTTCTTCTTCCTTACTTTCACTTTTCTCTCATATTCGGTAGTTTCTCACCACATCCTTATACAACTTACCTATCTTTGTATAATCCCGCTTTCTCCCTGACATATATATATATATATATATATATATATATATATATATATATATATATATATATCAGAGCCGACGCGTACGACCCCCAACACCCGACTGAGGGAAGCCAAGCCTGATTGGGAGCTCCGGGCAGTGCTTTGTGACCCTTGCTATCTAATAAACATCAAATTATTTACGTTACAAATTAACTTAATGACAATTGACTATTAAAGGATTAAACATTTTTCACGGATCATTGCATCATTCTTGGATTTTTTTCTTTTTTCGTCCAAATTCGTGAATTTGTTTTTCTTATGCTAAGTCACGAACAAAACATTATATAAAATACATTTTTGTTTTATCCATAATGTTGGATGTGTTAAATTATTCAACAATTTAACAAGAAAAATCTCAAATTGATGTTAAAATTTGCCACAAAACAGTGTTGATTTATTTAAGATCGAATGATCTATTATGACATGTCTCTAATTTATATTTAGATACATTGCATTTAATTTCAATTCTTATAGTTCAATTGTTCAGCTATATTGCACATTATGCAAATTGAGATATAGTAAAGTGGGGGCCGTTTGTCATAAATTCGTGGGCCACGATACTCTTGCACCGGCCCTGTATATATATATATATATATATATATATATATATATATATATATATATATATATAGATAGATAGATAGATAGATAGATAGATAGATATTGAACAATAAAAAATATTAAAAAAATTGAAATCTTCAGACACATTGGGTTGCAGATTAATATTCTTTCGTTTTTATTATTATTATTTCATTTACATTCCTCGACTAGTTTCGGCCAACATGGCCATCATCAGGAGAAAAATATTTCTGCTTGCTGGTAGCAGTGAACTACAGAAATATATATATATATATATATATATATATATATATATATATATATATATATATATATATATATATATGTATAATGTATGTATAATGTCGCTGTAGAGCCGTGTTGTAGAGACACTAGTCTTATTATTAAGAGGTAAGGCATTAGAGCTAACAATACAGGCAATCTCAGTAGTTGGTATAGAAGCGACAGTGGAAGGAGTGGTAGCACTGGTAGCAGTTGCTGTTCGCAATAACATATTAGACAGTCATTGAGTCAAAACCTCTTCTGTCTATATAAAACCTCTTGACTTCCCTCCCCTCTTTTCTTACATGGTTTATAAAACGCACATTCGCTGTATTCTTTTAGTTATATCTTTTTCTTTACTTTTAGTTTTAATATTTACGTTTCTTACTCTCTACACTGAATTTATATAATTTCTCTTTTGAAATTTTTCCTATCTATTTCCATTTGTTTTCTCTCGCTAATTTAACAGTTTTCTATCTTTAAACTTAATAATCACCAAAACCACCTAAAGTTATCTCCCTTGCTTTCTTTCACTTTACGCCATTCATTATTATTATTATTATATATATATATATATATATATATATATATATATATATATATATATATATATATATATATATATATATTTTCTATTTGTAACAAGAGATTAAAGCTCCGTGTGTCTCACAATGGGTGAAAGATGAAGTCTGCGTCACCATAATTAGTGAAGAGAGACCTCAATCCACATTGGGTGCCCAATGCTTGTAGCTTTGCTGCAAGAGAAAAAAAAAAGAAAAGAAAAATGTAAAAACTTCACATATATATATATATATATAGCCATTATATATATTATATATGTGATAACATATATATATATATATAGTCATACATACATACATACATATATATAGGCGGTGTCGAACTTAGTTGGCCCAACTCATTCTCCAAAGTTTAATGAAGTAATCAAAGTTTAGAATTTGGGTTGGTAGTTGAATATTTCTGCCCCACCTTCTCTTTCCTTTCTTCCACCCTCTCTCTCCTCTCCATCTCTCTCCCTGTAATATATATATATATATATATATATATATATATAGATAGATAGATAGAGAGAGAGAGAGAGAGAGAGAGAAAGAAAGAAAGAAAAAAGAAAGAGAGATGTATGCAAATGAGCATAATTGATTGTGGGATTGATTTTTTTATGTCTCATCAACCCATTTGCAGGTCATTTAAAGCCAGAAAAAATTTAGACAGTGAAACATTTTGTGGAGATAATAATATTTTACTTATACAAGTCATATTAATTAACCCATAGCTGGAGAGGGGGGAAGTGGTGTATTCATACCTCCCCACTTTCCCGTACGTAAATGAATATAACGACTCCGAGTGTGATTGGAAATCGGTTCTCCCATTACCAGTTGCAAATCGTTATCCATTACACCACCCGCACATCCAAGCTTACATCATCTGGACCCAAACGGCCACCGATCTAGATACTAACCTGCTTATAAACGCATGATAACCAGTGATTCGACGTCATATGGCCGTAAGCCATGTCTTTGAATACATGCAGTTATATGTTTATATATATATATATATATATATATATATATATATATATATATATATATATATATATGAGTGTTTGTGTGTGTGTGTGTTTGTGTGCGTGTGTGCGTGTTTGTGTGCGTGTGTGTGCGCGTGTGTGTATATATATACATATATATATATATATATTTAAATATATATATATCCATATACATATATACATATACATATATATATATAGATATAGATATAGATATATATATATATACATATATCTATATATATATATACATATATATGTATATATATACATATATATATATATATATATATATATATATATATATATATATATATATATATATATATATATATATGGTGGACTTTTCCGTCGTATTCGACGTATGAGGGTGAAGCAGCTCAGTTCCTAGGAACCGATAGCATGACACCAGCACATATGATATAATTATATTGATGAAGGCTTTGTTTAGAACCAAGCACACTTTTTAAAGGACCGAATACAGAGACCTGGTGCATTACATGCCACAAGGTCCCCAAACTACACTCCATATGTTTTAAAATTCAGATTCGTCCTTCTCCTAGACCAGTTGCCATCCAAGGCAATAGAACCCAGTCTGTCCTGCTATTTATCCATAGCTGGCGAGAGAAGAAGAGTATTAATACCTTTCCCAAGGGTATTAGGACGTAAGTGAATGTAATGAATTCGACTGGAATTCGAACTCGGCTCTCTCTCTCTCTCTCGCATGTGTGTGTGTGTGTGTGTGTGTGTGTGTGTGTGTGTGTGTGTGTGTGTGTGTGTGTGTGTGCGTGCGTGCGTGCAACATTCAGTCATCACTTTCATTTATAAGATGCAATTGTCTTTTAGGAAAACAATGTCACGTAGAGAAATTTCTCGTTTTTGTCGATATTGGTGAAACAAATAAGGCAGTTTTCCAAGACTATAGTTTATAGTTATTTCAGATGTGTAATGAAACATCTTTGGGTGAAATGTCAGTCGTTGAAGAGACGGAAATATCGGATCAATGTTTGATGAGAGCACAATAAAACCCGCTTTCTCTTGCTAAACGAGAAAGATGATGCCAATTGCCTGTCTGGGGGAAGTGTTAGAAAGAAACGTATTATTTATATTTGCCTTTATTTGTTCCGAACAAATCTCTCAAATTATAACAGATATTCAAATATTTTACAGGACAAGAGTATATTTCTTCATATCATAAGACATACACTCTTTCACACGCCCATATATATATATATATATATATATATATATATATATATATATATATATATATATATATATGTGTGTGTGTGTGTGTGTGTGTATGTATGTATGTATAGATATATATATGTTATAGTAGAAAAAGAAAGAACAGTAAGATATATAATCCGGTGTTCTTATCGACATTTTTATTTTTACAAAACAGTGCTCAATGTAAATTTACGAAGCATGAATTTTATATATTAACCGAAATAAAAATATGGTTGATTCGCTACACAGGAATTACCATGTTTCAAAAACAGAAACTAACAACTTCAAATTCAATTATTTAATTAAATTGAAAGCACTATTTGTTTCATATTCGAGCGAATCTTGCACTAACTTATTTTGAATATATATATATATATATATATATATATATATATATGTCTGTGTGTGTGTGCGTGTGTGTGTGTATGCGTGTATATATATATATATATATATATATATATATATATATATATATATATATATATATATATATAACATTAATAAAACTTAGGTGTTTTAGTTTGTAAATGAACAAACTAATACCTAAGGGGAAAAAAGGATTTTAAAAAAAGAAAGAGCTAAGAACATATACTTCCGGCGAAAATAATCATCTAGAATCTAAGTTCAGAGTTCAAAGAAAAAAAAACTCCGACACGAGTAAAGTAAAATAACTAAGCAAAGTGCTCAATACGCTGAGTAGAGTAAACTAAGTAAACCTAAAGAGCCAGACAAACCTACCTAGGTTTCACCTACGCGGATCGTCAGGGTAAACTGGCTTATATATATATATATATATATATATATATATATATATATATATATATATATATATATATATATATATATAATAAAAAGGCTTAAACACTAATATTCCATGTTCATAATTTATTCCATTGTAATCGTAAATACGATCCAATTCATCAGACCTACAAATTCAAAAAGAAAACAGAAAAAACAACTCCGGGAATAAAAAATAAAATTTAGTGAGAGTGTATGTATGAGAGTGTGGGACGAATGCTAGAGTAAATGAAAGCTATAGGGAGGGGTAACAGACGAGAGAAGGACAGGAAGGCCTAAAGAATAAGGGGGGATTAAAATTTAACAGAGAGAAGTTTTAAAGAGGGGAGTCAAAGACGGTCTAAGTGAGCGAAATATGAATATTCTCGGATGTCTAATACATTAGAGATACAATATATAAATATGAATATTTGCCGTACCTTTAAATCTGTAAATTTAAAAATAAGTTACTCCAAAATTCGCTTGAGGATGAAATGGAACTAATGTCTTTAATTTAATTACAAAATTAAATTCGAAGCTTTAAGGTTCCATTTTTGAAACATGGTTATTAATGTGTAGCGAAAAACATATTTTAAATCAGTTAATTTATAATATACATATATATATAAATATATATATATATTTATATATATATGGATACACACACACACATAAATATATATATATATATGTGTGTGTGTGTGTGTGTGTGTGTGTTTAAATCTATGATAAGAATATAGCTTCGAGGGATTTTATATTCATGATCAAATTTGCTGAATGTCAAGGATAGAGAATTATGGAAATATAAAATTGGACACTAATCTCAAAACGGAGGAATCACAGCCTGTTTCACGCTTGAATGCAACCTTCAAGCCATATATATATATATATATATGTGTGTGTGTGTGTGTGTGTGTGTGTGTGTGTGTGTGTGTGTGTGTGTGTGTGTGTGCAGGTATGCAGAAAAATAGGAAAGAACACGTTAGGTATTCCCAAATTCTCGCTTGACGAGGAAGCGTGACCAGACACCTTAACTCAAGATAATTTCAAAAATTATATTAGGGGTCTCGGCTCTCGCTTTTGAAACATGAGAACTCTTATGTAGCGAAGGAATCATATTTTTAAAACAAAAAATATTATATAATATATATATATATATATATATATATATATATATATATATATATATATATATATATAGTGTGTAATGCATAGGAAGCTTCACGCAAGATCGATTATGATTGAGTAGTGAGTTCCTCATTGGGTGCTCTATAATTTGAGCCTTGCGTCAAAACAAACTACGTTTAGAAAAACATTTGGCCACCTCGACGTGGTGTAACGGCTAGAAATCTTGTCCCGTTCGTTGAATTCCAACTGAATAGTATGTACGGTTCTCACTCAGTGCCCCATACATTCGGTCTTGTGTCACATCTGATCTAAGCTTGGAAAATCACTATTTATGTGTGTATGAGGGGCATGTGTGTGCGTGTGTGATTTTGTTTCTCTATGTGCATGTGTGTTTAAATATATAAATTATTACTTGTCAAATGCTCTTAATTCACTTGTTGATGTTAATCTCTTAGGGCGCATATTATATAGTGAACGTTTCAGATCAATAATCCGTTAATTACAAAATTACAGTACTAGGTTCAAGTTACGCTATATTTACGACTTAATTTGCTCATTACAGGGGGATACAGCGTGTACAAATATGAAAGTGAACAACGATGTCAACACCGTGGAGCGAAATTATGTTTCAAGCTTGAACACAATCATATATGTGTGTGATTTTTTGTTTTTCTGTGTGCGTGTGTGTTTAAATATATAATAATTTATTGTCAATGCCCTCAATTCACTTCTTAATATGAATCTCTTAGAGCACATAGTTAATTACAACATGCATCGATATGGATGTATTAAATCAATTTGTAGCGTTAAAATTTAAAATTGTTTCTTCTTTGCGGAGGTAGGGGTTGACCTATATCTTCTAAATTGAAAATTAGAATGTGGTGATGTTTTCTCATACATATATACATAATAATAGTAATAGATGGCCACTCGTAATCTAGGATACCCGTCTATAAGGGCGTCTAGCCAATCCCTATTGCAGACGCTCGCTCAGGCACATTTGTGTTTGTTCAACACCCACACAGCCAACCTGTGGTTTATACTGCAACTAAGCTGAGCAGACCTTAGTTACAGTTTCTGGGAGAAAGCGTGTTATCTACAATGATCAACAATCTGAACAACACCAACACACTCAAACCCTTGGTCGCGATGACTTGTGTCTTCGTGCTAGCACAGCTATCGACGACTACCAAGAGTTCCGTCTACCCATTTTCGCTCACAAGGCTTCGGTCAACCAGTAGTATGGTTTTCAGGCATTTCCCAAAGGTGCCGCATATATACATACATACATATGCACGCTCATATATATATATATATATATATATATATATATATATATATATATATATATATATATATATATATATATATATATATATATATCCATTATTGAACACCTAAATTGCATTTAAATAGTTTCGCAGCGGTACAAAATTTTATTAAAATAATTAAAGCAGACATATTTAGAAATTCATTAAACAGAAAAGAAATAAATCATTACAAAAAAGAAAATGTGGCAAAAAATTATTACCGAAAATTGGTTATACTAAAATATAATAACGATTAAAAATTAGTAAAATCGAGAACAAAAGAAAACGTGCACAGTGACTGAAATATAGAATGAAAAATAAACAAAAATTAAAATAAAATATGGTATTAAATCCTAATTACCTATAAGTCCAACAACCATTCATTTTACACACAGAGAACTTAAGGTATATTGATTCCAAAACAAGTAATATTCAGTATTAACCCTACGAATTAGTGAGAACATGTCCGGACTATAAGACTGGGCGCAATGATCTTTTTTAATCAAATGTTTACGTATCGCTGAACCCGGTATATAACATTTTTTTTTTAAATAACCTATGGACCACCTCTGGATTATTTTATATCGAATTATGTATGATGCACCCAGTGAGGATCGAACACACCACGCAGTAGTCATGGTTAATCAGGCTCACGGCGATAGCCCTTATCCGACACCAAGATCTCTTTTTCTTTATTTATAATGTGCTACTAATGTCAAGTACTATTATAAAGTAATAATTATATGTAATTAATGTAGTCTTTTAATAATGATTGCATTCATTCCTGGCCAATAAATAAGCTTTTTATTCGTTTGCAATGTATTTCATCAAAGTTACTAAATCATTATGAATAAACAGCACTATTCTGTGAGTAACACATTAATTCCTGGCCGTGGTTAATTCATTACGAATGGCACCAAAGAATAAATACACATACTGATTAGTTCTTGAACATCGATTTGTCCTCCTTTTCAGGTAAATGGACAATCGGAACTTAAAAAATAATATCGACGTCAAAATTAGAAAACCTGCCTGTTTGAACAAAAATGTTCCTTAACGTTAGAAATATTTAGCGGAAGATGCGTAAATAAGAGGGGGAAATGTCAGTAAGGTCAGAGGGCAGTGCTGTAAAAAGCTAAAAATATGTTATGATTAATGTGAGCGGGGAAGTATCTTCTATGGAACAGACTCCCATGAGAATGATTCCCTAATCACTACGATCTTAACCTTTTCAAGTCTAAGGTTAACCGTTATCTATCTTACATATCCTCATAATATATACCTCTAAACTTTCTCCATATTACGCACGTACGACAAGATCATTCAAAAACCTTCTAGCTTAAATGGCTCTTAGGCCTTGTTTTAGATGAACAATTGTATTCTTGCTTCATCATTTTACCTGTACAGTCAGATTCTGCTTATACACACATATATATATATATATATATATATATATATATATATATATATATATACATATGTATATGTGTGTGTGTGTGTGTGTGTGTGTGTGTGTGTGTGTGTGTGTGTGTGATAGAGCTAACATATTTGGTTGGATTGATGTGAGTTTGTGACCCTGGGTTTCACACTTTTGCGATCGTATGAGTGTGTTTATGTGTGTGTGTGTGTGTGTGTGTGTGTGTGTGTGCCTGTAGGAAGCAAAAATCCATACAAACATGTTCTATTAAATCCTACAGACCTTGTCTGTTGAATACAAAACACGTGTACGCACACACACACATATCCACACACACATCCACGTGTGTGTGGATGTGTGTGTGTGCAGGTAACACTGATATATATATATATATATATATATATAGAGAGAGAGAGAGAGAGAGAACATTTAAATATAATACACACATACAGTGTGTGCAGTTGGGTTTGTGTACGTGCGTGTATATATATATATATATATATATATATTGGGAAAGAAAAGGTTGTAGCTACAAAATTTAAGTTATATATATATTTATATATATATATATATATATATATATATATATATATATATATATATATATATATATATATATATATGTATGTATATATATATGTATATACAACTTTTATGTGAGTGACATTACAAATCAAAAAGTGAGTTGAATATTTTTCATTTTTGTTTTCATTAGTTTTTCTTTGTAAACGTTTTATTCTTTCTATTAATTCATTTATATTTTATTTTATTGCATATTTTATATATTAAAAAAAAAACCGTAATAGAAATATATAAAGATTGTCGTAATTGGCATCCTTGACATAATAATTGCCCGCATTATTTTGAAATTACAGACTTTGATGATGACCATGGCTTAGTTACTCTCAATCAACCATGACAAAAAATACAGGAGACTTATAGTATAATTACTAATTTTAAAAAGTCGGGGAAATAAATTAAATAAGTAAATTAATCTATATCGCTGGGAACCTATTTCCCTCCTGATTCTCGCCTATCACGTGACAGGTGTTTGGTCAAATTGGTTGACAGGTTCTAGCGCAAAAGGTAAAAAGGAATATTTTATGGTTAGCATTTCTCTTCTGATAGCCTCCTCTGTTTATCCCGTTCTTTCATTCATCCTCTCTTCCTTTCATTCTTTCTTAAATCATTTCAACGAGATTTTCGTCATTCATTCACGCCTCCCTTCGCTCTCACCTGACTAACGTGATAAAGCGAAGACATCAAGTTTGTACAGATATTTGATTGGTCGGCCGGCACAGCAAGTTTCTCATTTTTTTACTCTCGTTTTTTTTTTTTTTTTTTCTCTCATTTTTCCTTCGTTGCATCGTTCCAGTTTATTGATTTCACTTCAGCATACTTTTCATTCATTTATTCATTCATTCATTTGTTCGTTCACTCACTGATTTTTGCCGGTATTTATTTTATTCATTATTTCTTTTTCTTTAATACTTTTTCGTTTATTTCAGTCCTCTTTTCTTTCCTTACTTTCTAATACATTTCATTCATAGTTTATTCTTTCGTTATTTTATAATTCATTTTTTCTTTCATCTTCCATTCACTAATTATTAATTTACCTTTATTTTCTTTCATGAACTATTCATTCACTTATTCATACAATATTTTCCCTTTCATATTTTTCTCATTAATTTCATTCATATTTTTTCTTATTTTTCTATTCGTACATATTTTTCATTCATTTGATTCCTACTTTATTCCTTCTTGTCTGTCATGCATTTTCATTCATTCTTTTATATTTTTTTCATTCTTACATTTTCTTATTCGTTTTTTTTAGTCATTCGTTATTTTCTTTCATACTTTTAGTAATTTGTTAGTAATTTTTAGTAGTTTTTATTAGTTTCTTTAGTAGATTTTATTCTGCTTAGCATCGTGTATACATAATTAGTTATTCATTCATATATCTCCTCTGTTTTTTTCCTTTTCCTTATTGGTACCTTTCTTTCTTTCTTCTTTTTTTTTCATATCTACCTTTTGTTTTGATCACTAACCATTCAGTTAGTCACACTTGTTCCTAATATTTTGACTCAACAAACCCCGTTTCAGATAGCTCCATGTCGAATAGGCAGTCTCAATTGTAAATACGTCAACGACAAACGCATAACGCTGCCTAGCAAGCAAAAAACACAACCGAGGCGGAGTTGAATTCAAAAGCTCACACTGAGTGGGCAAATATTATAGCATTTTTTCCATGCCCCGCTAAGCTTAAATACCTGGGTCGATAAACACATCAATATGAATACATTTTTTAATATAATAAATTTTATGTAGAACATTTTTCTACCACACATAGTCGTGTATAAGTCTATCTCATGTATAGTGTGACCCCTGGATTTTTTTTTGCACGAATTTTAACACCTTTCAAAAATTTACTCGTGTATAGTGCAACCGGTCACCGAAAATGTATGATTTTTAATCTCTCCAAAACATTACCTATGTATAGTGCGACCCCATTATTGCGTAAAAAACTAATAATAAAAATGCGCATTATACACAAGTATTTACGGTATTTTCATACAAATTTTATTTCAAAATTTAATTTTTAGTAATAATAATTTTTTAAGGGGAAAATAAATGCTTCTTTAAGGTAATAGATAGATAGATATATAGATAGATAGATAGATAGATAGATAGATAGATAGATAGATAGATAGATAGGTAGGGCAGTATAATATATATGAAGAGAATGTGAAAGATAGACATATATATGACGACAATACTAATAGTTGGCAAATATATTGACAGATATAAAAACAATGAGACAGATACGAAAATTATATAATAGATATATATATATAAATATGAATCAAGGTGATAGATAGATAGATAGATAGATAGATAGATAGATAGATAGATAGATAGATAGATAGATAGATGAAGTGACTTTGATAGATAGATAGATAGATAGATAGATAGATTGATAGATAGATAGATAGATAGATAGATAATGTGAAGTGTCAGGGATGAGTATTTTGAACACATACATTTAGGAGATATGCCTCTCATAAGTGTCTCAAGATTCTGATTACGAACAACGTCGTCAGAACCAAATTCCGAGCGATCCTTGCTTTGTCTTTGGGAAAGCAATAAAAAGAGAGTTTTTTTTTTTTAAAGTGCTCGTTATTTAGTTCACATTTGACCCCGTTGACAAAAATAACGTGCAACTACTACGACCCCCACCATCACCAACGCAATCACCTTTCGTATCCAGAGCTTCTACCACGCCAACATAAACAGCTGCCAAACCGATAGAGTAAAGTTCTACCAGAGGGAATTTCTTTCATTGAAATTATATGCAGGTATGCATTCTCGAGACGAGGGCAGGTGGCGGAGAATAAAGACAGAAATGGAAAAGAAAAAAAGAACGATGTATAGATTAACGCAAAGAAAGAAAGAAAGAAAGAAAGAAAGAAAGACAGAAAGAAAGAAAGAAAGAAAGAAAGAAGTGGGTTGGCAGAGAGTAAAGGTAAAGGGTTTGGCGAGTAGCTGAAAAAAATGTGAGGAGAAAAAGAAAAGTGACGATGAGAACGGGTGAAACTAAGAGAGAAATGCTGAAACACCGACCTTTCCGTTTTAACACCATGTTTTCTCCTTTTTCTTTTTCTTCTTCTTCTGCGACTACTACTACTTTAGCTACTACGACTGCATATCCAAAGGTTGCTGCTACTCAGACTGTTGAAGCTACAACTTGTCTGTTTGGCTCGCACCCACCCCAACCTCAGTAAATTTCCTTCTCTTTCTGTCCCATTCTATTGCAACAGCGACAGCTACTACTACTACTACTACTACTACTACTACTACTACTACTACTACTACTACTACTACTACACTGAACACCAATGGCTCTACCACTGCTACATTCAAACTATTCGCAATAGAATTACTGCTATTGATGGCAATGTTACTTTTTATACTGATACTTCTCTTGTTCATCTCCTCCTCCGACTACTCACTCACTATCTCTCTCTCAATCTCTTTCACGCACACTCTCTTTTCTACATCATCCAACATCGCTTCCCTCACCACCCGCTTCAGTCACTTTCTCTCTGATTCTGTTGCTGCTGTGGCTGCGTTGTCTCAAGTCGGCGCCTTCCCCCACCACCGCTGATATCGCTGTCCTTGTAGTCGTCTTCCTAAATTGCCACTCGTCGTCGCTGCCAACGTTCAGATCTGCTGCTGTTGATTTCAGTGTTTTTTTTCATCTATATGTCTATTGACCAGCTTCCTACTTTCACTTTCACTTTTGCTTCGCGCCTGTTGTTGACGTCATTTTTCGAAAGACTTTTTTCCTTAAGTGCGTTTGGAAATCGACACGAATCACGAAAATAATGTCCATCCTTGAAACCGTGTTGGTATATTATCGCTTTCGTTATTGGAAGGTAAGACAAAAAACACAGCTCATGAGAACCAGAACACATTCAAATTAAAGCTGCTAATATCAGACGAACATTAAACCAAAAGAAACGCCTGAAGCTACGAAGAACAAAATTCATATTAACCAATATATATATATATATATATATATATATATATATATATATATATATATATATATATATATATGTATATATATATATATATATATATATATATATATATATACTTATGTATATATTTATATACTTATTGACCAATTTACGTCAATTTTAATAAGTTTGTCTGTTGTCCATGGTTACACCTACATAGATTGAGTAAGCTGTTATTAATATATGAAGTATTACTAATTTTAAATTTCTCATTTATCTCATGTTAGTTTATCTATTAATATTATCGTATACATGAATTTCAAATAATAGTTTAGTCCACTAAAGGAAGGCAGATGATACGCCATATATATATATATATATATATATATATATATATATATATATATATATATATATATATATATATATATATATATATAAAGCACGACCGGTTTTCTCTTCGTTTATAACGTGAGTGTCCAATATGTTCGGTGTTTAATTCCTAACTTGTTTGTGCCTTCCATTTTATTTCTATCTATCTATCTATCTATCTATCTATCTATCTATCTATATATATATATATATATATATATATATATATATATATATATATATATATGTATATGTATATATATAAATATATATATATGCGTGTATGCGTTTAGGTATGTCGCAATATATGTATATGACTAAATAAACTCCCACGCAAATGCGTACACTTCTGCCTATTCCTGGAATCGTCTTCAAGAACATATATC
>OZ038483.1:31329076-31381576 GCA_964036315.1 Acanthosepion esculentum | reverse complement strand
GCATCTAGATTGCAGAAAAGTAGTATTTCTGTCTGTCAGTGTCTCTTGCATTATTCAGCCATTGTCCGTATTAGGTATATTCTCTGAAGATAAAATTCAGTCTATTAATATTACTATGGAGCGCCTGTTTGCAGAAATGCAATGATTTATTTTATTTTATTGCTTCCGAAATTTTACTTTCACTTTCACTTTCACTTTCTGCATTCTTTTCATGCAAATATTTCATATGTCGGCAAGGCCCTCGCCCTTTTCGTCTAACGATATTCACAGTCTGCTTCCACTCCAACCCCAACCACTCCATACTCAATCAACATTCCCTTCGCGAGTATTTTAAATATTTTTGTAATTCTTTTTCTCTCTCTTTCACTCAAACCTTCTCCCCAGTTTTGACTGGCGATTAAGTAAAGGAAAGCCGTGTCGATTTAGATTAATTTATTTCAGAAGTATAAAGCAATAAGCAGCAATAGAACTTTCAAGTTCAACAGATTTATAGGGTAAAA
Source organism: Acanthosepion esculentum (assembly GCA_964036315.1). NCBI lineage: Eukaryota > Metazoa > Mollusca > Cephalopoda > Sepiida > Sepiidae > Acanthosepion > Acanthosepion esculentum. The sequence goes on along the minus strand of OZ038483.1, from coordinate 31,381,076 downwards.
ATTCTACTGCAACTGCTAACAGAAATACGAATAGAATTTTGTTTCTTTTTTTCTTCCTCAATATTAATCTTATATTCAACATTAGCTGTATTGAAATCGTTTTCTTCTTCTTTGCAGTCTATGCTCATAATTTTTCTATATCTTTCTCTGCATTCTCAATAGACGTCATATTCTTGAATATATATATATATATATATATATATATATATATATATATATATATATATATATATTCAAATAGATTAAAATAGATTCGTCTCATGTGATCACAAGCAACATTCTGACTACATTGTCATTGCTGTAATCATGAATTTTTAATTTCGTAACTTTTTCTCAGACAGTATTAGTAAAATTATATTCGTTTGTTACATAGAACTGTCATGCTATTCAACAATTTTTTCGTTTCCTGATAATTCCAAATTCCTTTTCTCTTTCAGAAAATCATTTTGCTTTCAGTTTTGTAAAAAGAAAAAAAAGAAAAAAAAAGCAATATTTATTTATTTCCTTTTTCTTTTCCCGAAAATTAAATACGTTTCTGATCTTTCCCCAAATCCATCTGCCTTCTCACTGTTCGCCTAGTCTTTCCTGTTAAGGCCTCAACGTTCAAAATTATTGAATAGGATCTCGAATTACGTGGAGAATTAAGTTGCCCAAGTGATCAAGCTTTCTGAAATTAACATAGACTTATTAAGAGAAAGGCTTTCTCAATAGAAATAAATCCAGAGAAATTCGGGCGATGCTTTCATTCTTTAAAATATATGTATTGCCTAATATAATCTTTATTTTATTTCATTACTTCCTAATTATTACTTAGAACTATTCTAGTACATTCTAAAATATGTGTAGAAATCGTTTGAGATTGTAGGATGAAATTAGCAGATAAAATAATTCCCTCATCTATTCTACAGTTGCCCTTGGAGAGACATTCCTTATCGCAAAATGATTATTTTATAATTATAGCTGCTTTTTAGCAATCTTTAATGTCATCAGGTTGTCAAAAGACCGATAGAATTTATTGTAGTTACATCAGCACTAAACGTAATCCATTTTTCCTTGTAGTAAAATTTTAATTCATTTTTCTTTCTATAAGTATTACCTAAGTGAATTATTAGTATAGATTAAACTATGCTTAATCTGGTACAAAGCGACATTATTTAAACATTACATGAATAGGTTTTACCCGACAAATAAAATTACATTAGATTAGCACAAATTCCTAATCGTAAAGCAACCGGTGAAGATCGAACTCTCTGTATATACAGTTGTTTGTCAGGCGAATTTGCAACCCGTTGATCTTAAATATTTGCCAAGCTTAGATTACGACAATCGGGTAATGTAGTGGTTATCAGCTCAGAAAACAATCTGCGAACCAAGTCCAAATTCCGACTTAGTCTGTTGCGTTCGCTTTCGCATTAACGGCCTTGGGAATGACATGTATTTGCATATCTTCTCTTCATCCTGAAAGCTATAGGTTAAATAGTACAATAAAACTAGTTAATATAATATATAAAACTAGCTAATATAATAGATAATGTAGTTTCTCGTTGCCTTCTCCACGGTTTTACAGACATATCAAACTCTGAATGCAAACCGTAAAAAAGGCGACAAGAAACTACTCCATTACCTTTCATGGCAGTTCACAGACGTAAAAGAAAAGGAAGCTGTGGAGATGGTCGTCTATGTCCCGAAAAGAGGTGTCAAAAATCTCAGAACCATCGCATTAAAACAATCATGGAGATTGAATTCATTATAGTTATTTTCGAAGCGTAGGTTAGACCTGGCACAAGGCCGAACGTATGGAGCACCCAGTGAGGATAGAACTCACTAATCATTTGTAATTGTTTTAGCGCGACAAACTTGCTAACCATTACACCGCCTCGTGGTGCCCAAATATTAATTTTCCAAGAATAGATTAAATGCGGCACAAGGCTGAAATTAGGGGGTACCCAGTTAGAATCGAACTCACTACTCAGTTCAGTCGCAATTGTTCCGGTAAGACAAGCTTGTTAACCATTACACCACCTCGAGGTGCCAGCATTCATTATAATATTGAAGGTGTATGACATTTAATATCGCTCTACGGCAGACATTCTCTAGATATACAAGGTGATTGAAAAGTAATTCCCTATTTTATGTATAATGGACCGTCCCGTTTTCTAAAAAATGTAGCTACACGGAAGAGTCCATCATACATAAGATAGGGAAGTTATTTTTTAATCACCCTGTATTGCAAAAATCAGTTTAGTTTTATAGTGGGCCATGTTAGTAAGACAATAACGGCGGATCGAATTACACTAAGGGCGGTCTTTGAGAATAGCAGGCACTCGCAAAACTTGTTGTTTGTTGAAAGCAATTTAATTAGGGAAAACGGCCGGCTGGAATGTTAAAAAGCGACTGACCATCTATTAGTTCTAAATACATTTTAGTTCTATCGTCTTTCGATGTTTTAGCAAAAATCACAGGTACATCATAAGTTCAGTTTTTCCTTTGTTCTTTAGTTAGTCCGCACGCACGTTACACGAGAATAGACGGGGGGGAAAACCTATAGTACGGCCGTCTTTTAGGTTTACGGAAAAGAATTAATAAAAACAGGAATGAAATAAAAAAGAAACCAAGCAAGAAAGAAAACATAGAGGTGGTGATAACGCTCTCAATTGTTTAGCGTCTGCTTCAGTGATTTTGAAAATCTTTAACTTTTAATTTTTTTTTTGTCCCCTCTTACGTTTTGAAATAACGACCTGCCTTCATTTTTATAATAGTTATTGTAATGTTTGCTGAAGTTGCTAAGGTTAACGACGCAGTAGAGGAATTTCTACGGGTCGTTTTCTATAGCCGTGTGGAGCTTTTTCAATCATTAGCTTAAAAATTAAGATTCATAAGTATATTCAAACGGTGAATTTTTCGTGGCTTCTAATCGGTCATCAGCTGCAACTGAAACATTAAGAGTGATTTTTTTTTTATTCAGATTCACGAATCCTAATTCTTTCACCAGCTTTCACTATCTACAAGTCTCAAATTCCCTTTATTTTCCGAGGTGAACTGCAGGAAATTTATCTAAAAGAGAGCGTCATCATTAATGAAACACATTTTCGTAGTAATTTAACGACAATGTATTAAATATCAGGTTATCTTCACATCCAAAATAAATTTGTTTATTGGAAAATACACACACACACACACACACACACACACACACACACACACATATATATATATATATATATATATATATATATATATATATATATATATATATATATATATACATATATATATATAATCACTATTATTAAATTTGAAGTCTACCCAAGATGCTCCCAACTAAAAGCAGATAATGAAGTTAATGATATGGCAAGAATCACTCTCGCAAACAATTTTTAATACTAAAATACATTAACCTCGAATCCGTTAATGACTGGTATGATCCTTGTTTATAAATTCCGGTTTTATCAGGTCTTTTTTTACTACTAGCTTTCAATCGTTTCATACGATCATCCTCAGATTCGCGTAATATAAATTGAACCCGCACCACATAATTGATATATATATATGTATATATATATATATGTATATTTATATATATATATATATTTATATATATATATATATTTATATATATATATAATATTTGAACACACACACACACACACACACATACACACACACACACACATATATATATATATATATATATATATATTCTCATTTCCTTTCTTACAATCTATCATCTTCTATGTTCTGCATCTCTTCAAGATATGGTCGACCCCCGATCCGCCATCTATGTACACCAGCCCGTCAGGTAGATAGCTCGCTGCCTCACACTATCTATTTGTGCCCTGTGGGAGTTAAGTTATCCAAGCCCTCCTTCCTCATTTTATCTCCAACCAATTTCAGATAACACTTCTTGCTTCTGAACACAATTGTTAGTTTTGTTGCATTTTTCTTTAAGATTTCCTCGTTGCTTACTTGCTCCATACATGGAATTCTCAGTATCCTACTGTAGAATCATTTACGTAACCATAAATGCATTTATATGCGCACACGATTAATTTTACCTCTCTGTTTCCTCTGACACTGTGTTCATATGATTGATTGATTAATTCATTCATTTATTAGGGGTTTTTTACGGCTCATCAACCTTTTGTAAATTATTTAAATCTAAGAAATGATTTTTGATTATAAGAATTTTTTGGAAATAATAATGACTTTACTGATACAAGTATTACTAATTAACCCATGGCTGGGGAGTGCAAATGTAGATTCATTCCTTTCCAAAGGTTAGTTGCGCGTAAGGGAATAGAACGAATGCGACTTGCTTGGAACTCTACTTCCCGATTTCTAATTGTAAGCCGTCGTCTATCCTCACATCCAAGCTTACAGCACCTGGTATTCTGAAGCGATCATCCACCTAAGTACTGACCTGGTTCGACGTTGCTTAACTATATTGATCATACGAGAACCGGTGTTTCAACATGATATGACCGCAAACTCCGTATTCACACGAAGAGGCATAGATAGATGCAGACAACAGAGAAGGATCGATATTCTCGGGAGCCAACTTAAAAAGTAGGTCGTAATAAACAGGGAGTAGGGAAACAAGAAAATGTAATAAATAGGGGTTTCAATAAACGGGGTGGCTTGAAAAGGATTCAAACTAAGTCTTTCGAAGAAAGAAAATTAAAAAATAATGCCTGTTTTAAGGTAAATTCTTTAACAAAATCGCTAATATTTCCATGAAGCCTTGCCGACGTTACCATATAAATAAATATCCATCAATGGACAACGAATAAATAAGATATAGCAATACGACAAAATGAAATCGCCGATATTTCTGTAATGTTAATTTTCCTCGTCTTGTTGACCGGCACTTTTCTCTCCATTATCGAATAAACAGAGAAGCTATGTAATAAGATCGAGGAAGGTGAGGGGATACAAAATATTAAAAAAAAGGTAGTGATGCTTATTTACCAACAAATATTAGACTCGTAGAGATAGAAAGACCGTCTGAATATATCTATTATAACGACAGAGTTGCTGTAATTAGGCGCAAAGTCGACTGTGTCAGGCATATAGAAATTGACTGATAACAATATTGCCACAGTGATCTCGGTCTGGCGAGACTTTGTGCTGGTTTTAAAAGATCATGTTCCGCCAGTTTTTCTCGGAGATAGTGCTTACTTGCATTGAAAATAAACATACAATATTCAGGCTTTCACTTGAAAATCAACCCGATAATTTAAGTCTAAAAGAGAGCGTAGTTGCGCGAAGCTTCACACTGAATTGAACAAACCAATCAAGACGGCATGAAGAATATGTTTCGTATGAGGTTCGTAACATATCACGTATGTGCGTACGTAAGTATGTGTGTATAAAGGAAAGAGGTTGAATCTTAAGAATGTTTTTAATTTTGTTTATATACAAACATATATATATATATATATATATATATATATATATATATATATATATATATATATATATATATATACATATATATATATATATATATATATAGTTGTTCGTGAGTGCGTGTGTTTGACTGGTCGATCTTTTGTCTCATGTCGCAGTTGACTATACTCACTAATTATTAGCTCACGCTGATGTGCTCTATAATATATATATATTATTTGATTAGGAGATTCTTCGTTGCCGAATTGGTCTAAGGCACTTTATATATATATATATATATATATATATATATATATATATATATATATATTTGATCAGGAGGTTCTGCGTTGCCGAGTTGGTATATTTACAGGGTGGCAATAAACTGACTATACAGTTACTTCAAATAACAATTAAGACAAAATATTCAACAGTCCAGAATTTTATTATTAAAATGCTTCTGGTTAATTCTAGTTAATAACAATAAAATTCTATGGTAAAAATATCAAATTAATTGTCGATGCTGTTTGAACTGCAAATATATATGTGTGTTTATCTGAAGGTATCTCTCTCTTTCAAACTCTCTCTCTCCATATATATATATATATATATATATATATATATATATATATATATATATAGTGAGAAAGATAGAGAGAGAGAGAGAGAAAAGTTCATTCACACTAAGAAGGACAAAAATTACTAAGGTTTGGTCATTTGACCAGTTTTGAAAGTAGGTCAAAAACTATAACACCCTCACACGCAACCGCGCGAACGCACGCACACACAAACAAAATGAAATTTGATTATTATATCAAGATAATATCCTATCAATCAATTACACTCTTATAAACTTGATTCCTAAAATGTTTAATGTAGCAATTTTCGGTTCAATTACATGCATTTTAATCTAGTAAGATGGCACAAGTTATGACTCCATTTCAAATGTTACAGCTTAAATAAAAATGTCAGATATTATTATTAATCATTTTTATTTGTGATAAGCACAACCAAGAATTTTCGCACAATTATGTCTTGGTTTCCATTAAAGATGCTCTATTAATCAAATGTTCAAATATTTTTCTAGATAACTTTTTATAAAGTGTACGTTAAATAACCTATTCCAGTATGAGCTATTAACACATACAAGAAATAGCTATTTAATGTGTCCTTTATAAAAGGTTATACACCACTCTACTGATCTCATTGATAATGTTCAAAATTAAATAATTTGGGCTAAAAATTATATATATTAATAGAAAATAGAATGAAGTTAAACGAAAAGTGAAAGTGAAAGTGAAAGTAAAAGTAAACGTTTGCTGTCAGGTTTTAATTCAAGAGATGCAAAAGGAAACCATTTTCAGTTTTCTTTACTGTTACTACTTTTATATTTTTGGTAGTTTCTCGAGTTGTGTTGCTAGAAGACGTGATCGGTGAGCCGATCTTAAGTGTTAGTTCGGCTGCTGCAAGCAACATCTTACAAAGAGGATGCTAGAAAGACAAATATACATACACACGGACACACATCCACACACACACAAATATATATATATATAAAGAAAGAGAGAAAGAGAGAGAGAGGGAGAGAGAGAAGGGGGAATAGAGAAAGGAATACGTGTTTAAATCACCGGCAGCTTCAACCAAAGAAAAAAGAAAGGTAGTCAAAATAAAACAAGTAAACTGAATCTGAAAGCACATACACACAATCGCACACACACACGCTCGCACATATATAACCATATATATATATATATATATATATATATATATATATATATATATATATATATATATATATATATATATAGGGTTATTTTGAGCAGAAGTAGAGCTGCATCCCATTTTACTGAACATTAACATGGATAGAAAGTATAATGAGGTACGTTGATCGTAATGAAACAAATAAGAAATCCTGCACCGTTTCATTGGTTCACATAGAGCTACAGTTGCAGGACGACCAGCCTGTTGGTAAGGGATATTACTTAAATGCAATGCCACCATAAACGCTATACCACCTTTTATTTTTAGAAATGTACAGTATTAATTAACATTTCAGTTTCTAATTTATTCATATCTTCCCTGTTATCAATGGTGACAAGGTCTCGTTTGGCTTCAATTTTTTTTTCACTGTGGTAATGTAGCTTTCCAGTGGATTCTCTACAAATAATTTCATGGTAATTGTTCAGATGAATATTCCTCTATGTTACCTAGACTTTATGAATTTAAGCATAGTACTAGATTGGTGGCAAGGTCTCATCATTTTATAGTTGACATTTCTAGATGCAACCGTAAGTTCTATACTAACAGCTCCATCTATCATGCTTCTTGCTTGGGGAAATCTCTTCTGGCTTCTTATTTCCCAGTCAAATACGACCTTCAAAACTTTTAATGCAATTTCAATCATTATCTTCTGTCTACTTAAATCTTGTCTATTGTATTGTTCTCTCTCCTGAGTAGTATGAATATAAACCATATAGAATATGAATAACACCCTTGCATCCTAGGTGCTTTATTGCTCTGCCTGGGGTAAAATGATCCTATATACACACACACACATATATATATATATATATATATATATATATATATATATATATATATATATATATATATATATCGAGAGAGAGAGAGATGTGTGGGTGTGTGTTTAACTATATTGATTATCTTTTTCAATACTGTACGACAGTAATGGAAATTTGATCTCCATAAGGAAATTTCTCATTATTTCCTATATATATATATATATATATATATATATATATATATATATATATATATATATATATATATATATATATATATATATATTGATTTGAAAAAGGTTGCCACAAAGCTTACTAAACCAACACCACTGTAAGTGGTAACCTTCTCCGAATGTCCTAATTTTTGATATCCAGCAATTTATAACAAAATCCTGCTTGGCCCAAAAGGGTTCTCCACCGGGAAAAGAACCAGCTATCTTGGTATTTAATTGTATACTATATATATATATATATATATATATATATATATATATATATATATATATATATATATATATATATATATATATATATATATATATCTTCCGTTTATTTAGGCTGCAAGCGTTCTATAATGAAAGATTAAAATAACTGAAATTTCCTGTCGATTAATTTTAATCGTCTTTTTCAAATTACTAATAACCCTATTCAAACAATGAGGGAATTCCGCCAGAAATTGCCTGAAGTTCATATATATATATATATATATATATATATATATATATATATATATATATATATATATATTGGTAAATGAAGAAAACAGCTTAAGAATCCATATTACATTAAGATCTCTATTGGTGGATTAACGACCTCCTCGGAATTATCCTGGCAAATTACAAATTGTTAATACACACACACACACACACACACATATATATATATATATATATATATATATATATATGTCGCCTCTAAGTGTTGACTTCTATGTTCACTTTTATATTTACACACGCTCTATCTCTGATATTGAGCACTTTATCCCATAAATATAGCACACTTTAAGACTATATATATATATATATATATATATATATATATATATATATATATATATATATATATATATATCTTGATTCGTTTTCTACGGTTTTTCAACACTTTGCGGTTTATTTAACCGGGAAAATATTTGTACATTGTAAGAATTGGTGGGGGGAGATTGTAGTGTTTACTTACTAATTAACCCATAGTTGGAGGAAAAAATAGATCAATACATAGCTTTCCCAAGAGCATTCGCGCGTATGTGAATATAACGAACCGAACTATGTTCTCAGATTAATAATCTTGCAAAAAGTTTCCATTTTAAAAAAAATGGTATTGAACTATATGGTTTTTAAACTGTGTGTTCACGCAAGGAAATTTTGAAAACTTTTAGCTTAGTTACCCAGGTAAACTTGTTGTGATTCTCCTTCGGTTTAAGAAAAAAAATAATTAATGAAAAATTAAATTCATTATGGATTAACTTCATAAGTGAGATTTTTAAACCTGTTTTTCCTGTCGTGATATGTATGGGGAAAGTGAAACCCACTTGTTACTTTTTATAATGAGCCTTCGTCACTTAGATAATAATTTTTTTTTCTTTTTCCACTATCCACTTTTACATTGTTACAGCGGATCGAAATCTGAATGTACATTTATATGAAAGTATTCTGCCGGACTGTATTACAATAAAAAATGCTGATAATAATGCATTGTAACAACAGCGTTAAGCCATTAATGCCCAACGTCTCATTTTTGGCACAGACGCCATTAATGATTTATAGATAAAAAAGAAACTATAATTGATATCGGTTTTTAATTTTAATAATTAATACCGGATATTATAGAGGTCATTAATAGGTATGTGTGTGTATGTGTCTGTGTGTGTGTGTATGTGTGTGTGTGTGTGCTATTTCAAATGTTATTTTTCAGTTGATACCAATATTTGACTGTTTTATTTAAACAGTATTTTATTCCGTCACCCGGTCTGAACTTTCGAGCAAACTTCTTAAAGAAAATGCACCCTCCGGTAGGATTCGAACCTGTGTCCTCCTTTGCTGGTGAAACCGTCGTTATATCCGACGTGCTTTACCTAATACATATACATGCACACACACACACACACACACACACACACACACACACACACACACACACACACACACACACACACACACACACGCACACCCTCTCTCTCTCTCTCTCTATATATATATATATATATATATATATATAAATATATAACATGGAGCCTTAAAGTGGTCTCTCTCTCTCTCTCTCTCTCTCTCTCTATATATATATATATATATATATATATATATATATATATAACAAAGCCTTAAAGTGGTCTGTTTTTCTTTAAATTATATATATATATATATATATATATATATATATATATATATATATTCACTTTTGGTTCTACCTGCTCTTTCCTCAACCGTTCACCTATTTATGGAGTTAGGTTAGCTTATATAAACGGGTAACTAAAGCGTTAAAAATTAATTATTTACCAAAAACTACCCGACGAGACCGTAAGTTTCAAAGCTGGTTCGTGTTAATGGTGAAATTTGCAATATATATATATATATATATATATGTAAAGTTGTGCTACAAGTGTGAGGCACTGCTTCCGAATCAAGATCCATGTATTAGTTGTTTGCGGATCTTGATAACCATTACTTCAGAACGACATCCGATAGGGTCTATATACAGCGATTTCAATATTTCGAGTAGGACTTTAAATTTATCTTTTGTCACGCGGCTATCAACTTGACGAGATGCTTGTTGTGAATTCTTTAGGCTTATACGCCACAATTGCAGAATTAATTTTTGGCTAATTTCCTTATTGTTTGCTAGAAGTACATTTTTCATTCTACAATCTAAAGGTCACGAAGCAGATTGTGCATTGCTTGGCATGAAACTGAAAACGAGGCTAACTGCAGTCATGCGTCTCCCTGATCTCAATAACTGCTGACTCACAAAGTAATAATTAATGTCTCATTAATATGCTTATGATAAGGAGTCAGCTGCTGAAAAGAGAATTAAAACCTTTGAAATTTCACTCGCCTTATCATTTCGCATTGCATTATTTTGGCGTTAGACTATGTACAAGGTCGGATAGTCTGCAGCATTTACAAAAAGATTAGCTCAACTTCGCATATCGGATAGGGAAATATCTTTGAGCCATTTTTAGGGGGAAAAGAGGGGTGCTTATTTGTTATTAAATGTTAAATACGGTACGAGCCATCTGATTCTTAGAACATTTTTTCTAGTTGATACCGCAGATCTTTCGTTTTTTACGTAGCTAAACTTTATACCGCACAGGCCAAAAAGAGGAAATGTGGTTAGGAAAATTATGTAGCTTTAATCTTTCTTTCACACTAACGCCCTTGGAAAAGGCATGAATCTATACTCCCAGCTGTAGGTTAAATAGCTTAGTAAGACGGGGCTCTTTAGCCTTATGTGGCTACAAATCTCGAACTACTCTGAATTCAAAAGCGCAGACAAGAAAACCGGCCACTATTCCTGTACTCCAAGAAGGCACAGCCGTTCATATATATTAAAAAAGGAAGCTGTGGATTGCTATCATCGCTAATGTCCTGAAGTGATAGGTGATTTTTTTAAATTCCAAATAATAAAGGGCTGTCTGCCTAGCTAATCATCATTGGAAATGCTGACGTTTTAAATGAACTTGAACATTGACCTCTGGTACCGACAGGAAATAGGGAAAGAGACGTTTTCTTGACTTTCACAAGGGCATTACCGGAAAGTCTCCCCCCCCCCCCACCGACCAGATGTGGAGTCTTTCACGGCTCTTACAAGACGCAGCTTATTATGCCTTCATAGCTTTCCGTCGCAAAAAGAAAATAATAATAAAGAAAATAATAATAAACAAATGTAAAAATGTGACACACTTGTTTGCATATCTGCACAAAACACAATATCTGCGTGTTAAAAATGAACACACGTTGGATAATTAGATAAGCGACATCTGCAATCATGGCCCTCCACAACTTCCTGTTTTTGTTACTATGAGAAATTCTTGCTCGTTTACGACCCCTCCCTTTCCCATCCAGACACTCAAAAAACTTTACTCGGTGTTTTCTCTTGCTTTTCTTTCTTTTCATTGTGCCATGCGTGTGTTAAATTCTCCAAGCATTCCTTTTTCTCAGTGCGGTCTAAATTTTTCAGCACCCTTTTTCTAATTTCTAATAACAGTTTGTAGTTCTGATTAAAATTTTTATGTATCTCTAAAGCTCTGTTCATGGTTTTCTTCAAATCTGTGGTTGGCACTATATCTCTGGTTTTTCATTTGAAACTGTACAGCCCTCAGTGTCACTTACGAGAATAGATATTACGTAGCATTCCAGGTCACAATTCTTCTTTATTTCTAAGCGCATTTCTAGATCTCTTGGTCAATTTCGGAAGCACATTTTTTTGCGATTGCTCTCTTCCTCGGATTAAAATGTTAATCTCTAGATTAAAGAAAATCTGAATAGAATGTTAAGACATTTAGTTGAGTTCCATTTTGAAACAAGGCTATAAGTTTTAGTGTTTTAGTGCGCCAAATGGTTATCACATTCACTGCACATTAGTAGCGATGTACTGCACACACTGGCTAACCATTTACCCATGGTGAGACTCCCACTAGAAATTTTAGATTATCTGATGAAGGTAAAATTCACACATGTGGTAGGAGTCAGATAATCTTCCTGACCACAACTCTACAATGAAGCGTTAATATATATATATATATATATATATATATATATATATATATATCAGCTTTTCAAATATTAAACAGCTCTGCAAGTCTGGTCTTCCGACTTTGTATTGAACCCTTTTAATACGTTCAGTTTTAACAAATATGTTACTATTTGTGTTGCTCTGGCATATATATATATATATATATATATATATATATATATATATATATATATATATAGTTCTTTCTTTCTTTTTTCCTCGGGTACCAATTGGTTTTCATAGAATTACAAATTGTGCTACCGGAGATTTTTTTTCCAACTGAGTGTTACTAGTAATATATATATTACTAGTAACAGTTGGAAAAAAATACGGATAGCACAATTTGTAATTCTATCAAAACAAATTGGTACCCGAGGAAAAAAGAAAGAAAGAACTAAAAGCACCCGAACAGGGCGAAATAAATCGTCCAGTGCCTTAAGCCTCTCGTCCAAAGAAAAAATACCAAGCGAGTAGTGAAGCTAAAACATAGAGTGCTCAATACACTAAGTAGAGTTGGGATAAATCGAATAAATTCTAAAGAGCCAGGAATGACCTACCTAGGATTGTGTGTGTGTGCGTGTGTGTGTGTGTGTGTGTGTGTGTGTGTGTAAACTGGAATCAGATATAGATCAAACATTGATCGGAATCCGACTGAATGAAAGGAAAATGAACAAATACGATACGTTTATGTCTCTCACCTTCATGAATGTTTCATCAGAGAATAGGTATATGGACAAGAAAAAAGTGTCTGTAGAGTCAAAAGTGTCCTTGAGTGCGGACCGCCATGAAATTCACCAATGCTGCTTGACAAGCCGAATGCACGTGAAGCCTTAATAAACGTTTCCGATTTATTCTTTATCCTATCACACACACACACACACACACACACACATATATATATATATATATATATATATATATATATAGAGAGAGAGAGAGAGAGAGAGAGGGGGGAGAGAGAGAAACAGTGAGAGAGAAACAAAGACACACAGAGAGATTTTAATAACTAAATATTCAGCGCAAAAATCATTAACAAATATTTCCCTTTGGACATTGTGTAACGGTCGATGACGTGATCTAGATGTCCATTTATTACTGTCCATTTATTAGATTGGTATGAGGATCGAACTCATTAAGTTCGATTCTCATACCAATCTTCGCGTTCTTATAATTGTGTTCGTCTAAGAAAAGCTTTTAAAAGACCAATGTGCTTTCTTATTCAATTAGGTAGAAACTAAAATACTTAAGCCTTTTTCCTCAATTGTATATTTCCTTCCAGTAAAATTTACTTTATATATACATATATATATATATATATATATATATATATATATATATATATATATATATATATATATATATATATATATATATATTGTGTATGATATAACGATATATAATATTTATAATTTTATATATCAACAAACAGTATATAAAAAAATATGAGAAACCGGAAAATATCTAGTATCGCGTTTCATCCGATGAAATCCCAACGCATGAAACGCGTCATAGGAAATTTTCCAGTTTGTCTTACATTTCTAAATATATTTAGTATATAAATATACGGTATATGTATGTGTGTTTTTAGACAGTAGGAATACATTTAAACAAGTTTTATTGAATTCACTCGGATGGTCCGTCTGTTTAAATTTTTTATTTAAATTTCCAATTTTCGAACAAGTACATGCATATCTGGAACAAACTTGAGGATGGACTGCTCTAAGGAGGTCATGGCCGTGTTTTATTTTTGCACCAGTATTTTAAGCATAGACACCCCCCCCCCACACACACACACACTGAATTGGCGTCAGTCGAAGATTCTACCACTAAGCCGTCGGCGCACGGCAGGGATAGCGTATTCATTTTTAGATAAACAGAGAGTGACCGACATGACTCAATTCGCTTTTGCCGAAGAGTCTCGCTATATCAGCCGTAATAGTTACTGTTTACAAACCCACACTTCCTCCCCGTAGAGTTTAAGGAAATTAATTTTTTCAGGAGCCTATGTAATGTCATCCACATACAGACTGTTTTGCTGTTTCACAGCTCTTCAGTGTGGCTAGACGTCCGGTTGCCTCTAGCTAGGATCGAAACCCGACTGAATTGGCGTCAATCGGGATATATATTATGTATGTATGTATGTATATTACGAATCGGATGATCGGTTTATTACCATGAGACTATTAGTAACTCGCGTGCTTGGTACGGTTTTAATAAGATCCAGCAAAACGTACTATTTACATTGCAAAAAGGCATCGATCATTATATTTATAAAAAAATAACGTATGACTGTTTAAGTGAATTATACTTTAATTGAATATGTAGCGCAGTACTAGATTGGCGGCTAGGTCTCATCTTTTCCAACTGAAATTTCTAGATGCAACCGTAAGTTTTATGCTTACAGTTTCTTCTCTCGCACTTGTGGAACTCTCTTCCGGTTTCTTCCTTTCGAGTCAAATTTGATCTTCAAAAATTTAAATGCAATATCTGTTGTTACCTTCTGTTTTATTAATTCAGGTTCTTCTAGCCTTCTCTCTCCTTAACAATATTTTTCTCCTTTTCTCTCATTCTATAATGCTTTGTGCCTTAGTTGCTTAATTGCCTTGCTTGTCCACATATATACATTCACATATATCATTCACCTCCAACGTATTTCACTTATCTTTGAAATGAAGCGTTTCGGTGTCAGGGTTGCACTATGCACAGATATTTTTTCCCGGGGTTGGGGTTAAAATATATGAAAAAAAAAATCAGGGGTCACAATGTGCATGAAGTCGGTTTTTACACGAGTATATACGGTAATTCCTCCATGTGATGTTGTTGTTTGGCTTTTCATTCAAACAGAGTGTCTTTCGCAGACTCTTCCAAGGATTGAACTCACATCCCAAAATTATTGTATATTTAACATCTCGTCCCTGTAATTTAATCGCATCGTTTTTTTTTAAATATTTCACTGTCATTCATCTTTAAGACTTTATTGTAATTCTTCTTTGATTTTCTAGAAAATTCCCTTGTATCTTTTATAGCTTATTTACCTGTCTGTATAATTCTATAGGGAATTCCTTTTCTATGATGAGCTTATATTTGATGAACTCGGAAAAATATCCTGGGATTCTGAAACTATCCAACCATAAATAAGATTAAGAATGCAAAAAATGTAATCGGCAGATCAAATTCAAATTCTAGTAAAGACTGTTTGTGTTTATTTCCTAAATGAAGTAACCCATTCTTTCTCCCCTGTCCCAGATATGTGTTAAATAGTAAAGTAAACTTTGCTCTGTAGCCTTGCTTGTCAATCTATAAAGGGGGACAACTATCACTTCAGAAGAGCGGAGAAAGCCCAAGAACAATACTAAGTTTATAGATAATAAAGAAAAAGAAAGATGTGAAGCGTCATGTTCGTCTGCGTCCTTTTGATATAAAGCATAAAGAAAAAATGTATCAGTATACATACTTACTGGTCCACCCTCGCTTTCTCTCTGTCTAACTATATACAACTATCTAACTCACACACACACACACACACACACACACACACATATATATATATAATATTCAAATAAATAATTATATATATATATATATATAGTTTTATCTACGTAAATTTAAATTTCAGATGGACGCAACTTTGTCTTAGAAAAATGAACAAAACAATTTTTGTCTTAGAAAAAACAACACCCTGATGAATACATTGTGCTAATGTCGAAAGTACTTGCTATACATGAATGTGTATCAATATGGTAATTTTCTCTCTTGTTTTAATAACGATAATAAGAAGATTGTTCGTGAATATGTGAGGATCCTATTGAAAATAGAGGACACAACTTGTCTAAATTATTCAATGAGACATGCATTAATATATATATATATATATATATATATATATATATATATATATATATGCGTAATATATGAAGATTTTTATACGACAAATATAAAAGATGTTTGCGTTTATTAAAATTTTCTGCCTCTTTTTAAAGTTCGAATTCTCTCTCTCTCTTTCTCTTTCTATCTTGCTGTACAATCTATGACAAAGTGGAAACATTTTTCGTGCGTTTCGTCCTTTAGTACGTCATTGGACTAAAGTGATGTTTAGGTTGATGTAAATACACATACGCACAAAGAAGAGAGGATGCAGAAATTGTTATCATATATAAAAATTACATATATATATATATATATATATATATATATATATATATATATATAGGATACAAATTAATGACCTAACAAAATAGAAACAAATTACTGGAATTTAACAGATTTTAACGCCAGCACAATGAATTTTGTCTTAGTGCTCAAAAGATGACTGAAGCACCAATAGTCCGTAAATTATATATGATGAGTGTTGTTACGTGAAATTTCTAGAGTTGGCCAATGATACAGTCTGAAATAAAAACGACAATACTGAAAAAAGAAAGAAAAAGAGAGGTCTAAATGCAAACTTGCGTACTCAGTAAAACAAAGTGCTCAAAGCCTAGATTGCCTAGACCGAGCAATACACGCTTACCAATGTTAGTTCCTATTAAAGGATTGCTCTAGTAGTACATCACGCGATCTTCCGACGACTTGATCGGAAATGAAAGAAAGGAAGGACAGATTTTATACATATATATATATATATATATATATATATATATATATATATATGTGTGTGTGTGTGTGTGTGTGTATGTATGTATGTATGTATCCAAATGTAAAAGTACGAAGAATAAAATTGCAACGTTTAAAATATTGATTTAAAACAGGGCTCAAATCAAGAAGAGCTATGTTGTCAAGATTTGATATGCCAAAATTATGATTTCACTGAAGGAACTGGTGACAATATTGATACTCACAAGTTGATTCAAAATCGTATTTTAACACATGTACACATCTTGTTATGTGAAAAAATAAAACAGGAAGAAAATCTTGGCAGAACAAAAATAGTAATCCTACGTTTCACTTTATTTCAACTTCCTCCATTTTCTCTCCAATTATAACTTAAGAATTGTCTGCCAATAACTGATGTTTGCAAAAACTGACGCATGTGGAGATAGGAAAAGTGAAATGAAGTCGAACTATCCAGAATATTGGAAATCTTTGTGTATTTTTTATACATGTGTGCGTGTTTGTGTGCGTCTGTGCGTGTGCCTAATAATGTGCAATTAAAATCTAGATTCTAATTAGCCAAAAAAATAAAACATAATTCTTCGAATAAAGTTTCGTAAACTACGGTTTCGAAATTGATATCCTTCGTTATACTGACAGAAGTAACTAGTGTATGACGGTATTAAATCTAGGCTAAATTCACTCTATAAGCAGAGGGAATGCTTGCCGGGTCTTAATATAAATCTTTGATTAATATTTCAAATTTTCTGCTAGTATCCTCCACGCTATGTTTAACCATTGTACACATTTATGTTTTGTCCTAGATTGGGCTCTGAAGAGCGAGAAAAATAATAGCTTTTTTTTTTTACATATATATATATACATATATATATATATATATATATATATATATATATATATATATATATATATATATACTATAATATTTTCAATGCAACATTTTGCGGTGAGTAATATTTTTTTCCATATTTGTTCGCTATTTACACACACACACACACACACACACACACACATATATATATATATATATATATATATATGTATATAGGCGAGTAGATCAAGTCTTTGGCCTGAGACATTATCATTGATCTAGATATTTTTTTCTGATATTTGTACTGAATAATGTTAGACATGTATGAATAATCATGATTGATTTAAGTGCATTGACAAGAAAGAATAGCATGTTGAAAAATAATTAATTATTTTGTTAAGTGATTTTTATATAATTAAACTGCAGACCTACTGCGGCACCTCCGTATGAACACACACGCGTATTCACGCACACACACATATACACATGCACACATACAAATACACACGCACTCACATATGCATATATATATATATGTGTGTGTGTGTGTGTGTGTGTGTGTGTGTGTAGATACTCGTGTTTAAATACGTTTTTAAACAGTGTGTATTAGGGTTACTTGTATGCGTACTCGAGAAAATTTAACAAAGAATAGGTCCATAGGTTCGAACCCTGTCGAAGAGACTGCTATATGTAATACAAATCTATTGAAACACGAGTAACCACTAAAAAAGTAAATTTTGAAGCAATAGACATGTAGGGTTAAAAAATAACTTCATTAAATCTTACAAAAGCACATACAAATACCCAAATAAACACACACACACACACACACACACACCTGCACACACACACACCTGCACACACACACACAAACACCTGCACACACACACGCACACACACATACACACACACACACATATATATATATATATATATATATATATATATATATATATATATATATATATATATAGTCTCTGTCTGTTTATGCGTTTGTGTAAATGTGGCGCTACCCGAAATTATTACTTTCTATTCACTATTCGTAAACTGCAACATATGTAGGTATCACAGTTATGCAGTTAGACACTAGTCGAATGCTTCCCCTTTAGCTAAATAGTATAGCACGTCAGGCTGTATGGTGGTTGCGTGTAGGATACAGTTTCGATTCCTATCGGGGGACACACATTTTCTTTGAGATTTCTCAGACATTCAGGCCGGTAAATATTGTTAATACTCTTTATTATAAACAAAGCATTTACTTAAATATTTTGTCTATAAAAATAACGTATAAACAAAAATATGTTTATATATAAATATAAGGAAATGGACTAATTCCGATAATTATCTTAATATATTTTCTGTTTATAGGTTATTTTTATAGATACAATTATTTAAGTAAATGCCCTTTTTATAATAAACAGTATTAATTACATTTACCGGCCTGAATGTACGAGAAATTTCCTAGAAAATATGTATCCGCTGACAGGAATCGAACCTGTGTCTTACACGGAACCATCACTTGATTTGATGTGCTTTACCATTTTCATAACTTCTAAAAGACCATGGGAAGATTTTTAAGGAGATTTTGTTTGAATTAATAAGTTTATTTTTAAAGCTTTTTGATAGGAAGATCACGTTTGTTCATATATTCGAACATGTGACGTAAGTTTATATTTTTTTATGTAAACTCAAAATATGACGTCATAACACGCGACATGATAAAACATTTTGCAAATCAATTATAACGGCTACTGGTAAATAGCAGGACAGACTAGGTTCTATAGCCTTGGGTGGCAACTGGTCTAGGAGAAGAACAACTCTGAATTCAAGACCCGGAGTGGAGCCCCGAAGGCGGATGGACGGCACTTTGTGCTACCTTCCGGCAACTCCTGCAGCCGCGTTGGTACCAAACTGTATTGGTTTATCCTCTCCTTTGGACTCTGCTAGCAAGGCCGAGATGGGGAACTAGACGTGTCGGCCGTCCTAGTTCTCCATATATCCCGCACAGGCTCGTAGCGCACCGCGCTACTCCATCGTCTCTCGAGACGGACGGATGCCGACGACGACGGATGTGTGTGTGTGTGTGAGAGTGTGCGCGCGCGTGTGTGTATGTGAACTGTGAGATATTCGCTTAAAGTTAATCGCAGGCATACTTTCATGTTCCAATATCTTTTCGCCACATACAGTGAAAATATTACGTTTTACTGTATCTTATTGAAAACGTTCCAAGCAAGCGAGTTAATAATAGTCTGATAGTAATAAACCTATCATCAGACGCGCAATATATATATATATATATATATATATATATATATATATATATATATATGTGTGTGTGTGTGTGTGTGTGTGTGTGTGTGTGTGTGTGTGTGTGTGTGTCTTTTCACATAGAGCTCTCCCTGGATCTATCTATCTCCTGGAAATTTCATATGGACTACCATATTGTATCATTACTATATATATATATATATATATATATATATATATATATATATATATATATATATATATATATATATATATATTATATTATATTATATTATATAATATTATATTCTTTGTCCTGGACATTGAGTTCTACCTGAATTCTATCCAATTGGAAATTTATATATATATATATGTATGTGTATGTATGTATGTATATATATTTTAGATATATGTGTGTGTATATTAACCACTAATATTATATATATATATATATATATATATATATGTGTGTGTGTGTGTGTGTGTGTGTGTGTGTACGTGCTTTGCTAAGTTTTAATTTAAATCCACGAGTATTAGACACCAGGTGCGGATCTACTAATGAACAGCAAGACCAATTGTCTAAACATTAAATAAAGGTAAGTCGTCCATACTAGCAAATATGATCACGCAATGCAACGCATCAAGACGCCTTCCGCCTTTAAACTGGTGTTTGTATCGGATTTCTAATAAGGTCTACTGGCGCCAGATTTTTGGTTCTCTTCATTTGGCCATTTGCTATAGCTTATTGATTTTTTAAAATTGTACTGTAAGTACTTATATCTAAATTATCTTATCAGCGTCCTATTTGTTTTATTTATTTTACCAAAATCTGACTAAATATCAGAATTTTGTGAGAAATGGCTTCTTAGACATTCCTGCTCCACTTTGCAGTGCTTCCATTATGGCACCATTTTCAAGGACTGAAAACATTTTAAGTATTGGAAATGGAACTACGTGTTACATATATAGCTAGACTGAGAAGGAATGTATGTATATATATATATATATTATGAAGTCGGATATGATATGTTGTTTGAACATTTATTAATTAACTGACTATTGTCAGATATTGAGAATTTTCTTAAAAGAAAATCTGTGGAATTCAATGAACTCAAAGTACGTTAAATTCTAGTAATTTTAACTATTCTAATGTATTTTTATTATTACTATTACATATATATATATATATATATATAGAGAGAGAGAGAGAGAGGGGGTGGGGTGGGGGTGAACATATATATCCATGCATGAAAGTATATATTTATTAAGTTAGAAGTTGAACTATATTTTCATTTCTACATTTTAAGATTTCCGCAAGATATCGTCCATGCCAGGTGACTAGAATGCAATTCCCTATCTTGAATAAAAAAAACATATATGCGCTATCAATATTTTCTGATAAATAAAGCCTTTGTATTACTCAGAATCAAATCAAAGTCGCCATGCACGTATATATGTATGTATATATGTATGTGTAAAGAAAGAAAAAAAAAACAACAGAACAAATGAATTATCACTTAAAATACACTTATCTATCAGTATAAAAAATATATTGAATAATATTCGTTACTGTAGCATAAGACAGAACATAATGTGTTTATTGTTTAAAGATTAATATATATATATATATATATATATATATATATATATATATATATATATATATATACATACATATATTACAGCTGTACGCTGCAAGATGGCGGTGTTGCATTCTATTTGATACATACGTGGGTGTTTGTGTCTCCCATCCAGACATATGCAAAATCAATAACTTTTATCATAATCCAAATCGTTACATTTCTTCACTCTGTTCACTCAAAAAGCAGTCTATTTGACTGAACATTTCTTCTTACTATTTGCAGAATTAGTTACCGTAATGAATTCATCCAATATGCTCTTTTGCTATAACTTATATTTGCTATATATCATCGGAACTGTTCAGATCTATCGACCTTCGCCCGGTCACGTCAATCTATCGATTTATCATAAATTATATCTAAGTATTTGGTATTTTCACGTCAATATGGCAAATTTATAAGTTTTCTTTTTCTATTTTTTTTTTTCTTTTCTTTTTTGTTAGGTATTTATTTTTTTTTAAATTGTCTACCAATCGATTACGCTTTTCTTAAAATGCAATCGGATTTACCTCCAGTGCCAATAAATTCTCTCTTATCTCGATTTCTAATTGTAAAAGCTAGCTGCCTCTTCATGATGACGTAACAATCAAGATTCTTTTTTTTTCTGTAATCTAATATGACTATGCGATGTTGTTTTGTTTTATTCTTCTCTCGATGTAAGAACCATTAGCAGTAAAACAGAGTTTAAGTTTTTATAATTATAGCAATGATCTTTGTAAGCCCAGGCTAATTTTTCAGTCTTCACTATTACGGCAATATCAACAGAAAGCTGTTACCGCCGTATACACCCTTGACATGTATTATTTTATACCTGAAAATTTCTCGACCCGACTCATTTCCCAAAATCAGTATTCTGATATTGGGATGTGGATTATGCGGAGAACTTTTAAGCATCTCTTTGTGTGTGTGTGTGTGTATATATATATATATATATATATATATATATATATATATATATACATGTTTCGTTAAATAATATAGATAAGTGTTATATGAATGAAAAAATGCTGCCTAAATACGCACACAATATATATATATATATTTATATATATATATATATATATATATCGTTGAGGTGGTTATTTTAAATATAGCGTCAGATTTCGAACCCAGGAAATACTGAGTATTTGAATGCCAACTTTTTAGGTAGCTTTACTTCTACTTGCAAGTTTGGTGCAACACTATATTTATTCCTCCCTATTTTGGCCTTGTGTCAAGCTATACTAATATCAACAAACATTTGAAGCAGCTGTTTTTTGTTTTCGCTTTTTTTAAAACTATTTTTGAAGCGTCAAAACCGCTATGGATATGTTTTGAGATATGCACCCTAAATATTTTACGGCGTTTAATCTGAATAAACGCAGTTATTTGATACTCTTTGTTTATTCCCCTTGATCAGCATTTATATTCCTGTACTTGTAAAATCTGTGATATATTCTCTCCATTGTTTCCATTTAACCATTATCTAAGTATTTTATGGAATGACCAGTGAAGTGAACGAAAAAGAAAATCGACAGAATGATTTTGTAAACCCTGAATAAAAATTTAAATCATTTCTTCTAAAATTTTGAGATGTGCACTAATCATTTGTATTTTATTGAAACTGATTTCCTTATCTTTGTTGTTAGAGTTAGCAAGTGTCAACTGTTGCACACTCAAGCGTTCTTCGTGTAAGTTTTGTATTTGGTAATATTTCTGGGATTTTTCTAATCGAACCCTTTATTCAATCAACGTTAGTATACTTCCAATTTACGTGGACATATTTTATAGTTGTCTTGGTAATATTCATTTTGCTTTTTCAACACGAGGAGGTGTATTTAAGTTTCTAAATCTTTTTTTTTATGGCTAATAAGATCCTATCATCTGATTGTCCTTGTGGATAAAGACCTTAATTAAGTGAGCGTAGTTGCCGACAATTATTCACTGAAAAAGAAATAAAATAACACTAGTCAATTGCATCATCCACTGCAAGGAAAGTTGGCTCCCTGTGCCGGACCAGGAAATTTTTCTCCCCGGAATCGATCCTCCAAATCTATAAATCAACCATTCGCCCTTGCATGGAGTATTGCTGCCATATATGGTCTGGAGCCCCTGCTGTTTGCCTCAGAGTTCGTGATAAGATCCAGAGACGGATATGCAATGTAATTGGCCCTGATCTGTCATCTCGTCTGCAGTGGCTCTCTCACAGACGCGACGTTGCCTCGCTCTGTCTTTTTTACAAATACTTTCACGGTAATTGCTCCGATGAGCTGCTTTCGCTGGTTCCTAGGCCTCATGAATTTAAACGTCCTACAAGGCTGGCATCCCGTTCCCACCCCTTCACCGTTGAAACTGTTAGATGTAGACGTCTCTTCTACTCCAATAGCTTCATGTCTCGCACATCTCGCCTGTGGAACTCCCTTCCTTATTCCTTGACAAATATAATCTCCAACTATTTAAGTGTAACGTCAATCGACATCTCCAGTTGCCTTGATCTATCCACTTCCCTTCTCCACATCCTTTCACCTTTCATTCCTATCTGCTCTCGCTCCGAATCTTCTGTAACCCCCATGCCTTGATCGATCCACTACCTTTCTCCACATCCTCTCCTTTACCACTCCTATCTGCTCTTCCTCCAAACCTTCTGTAACCCCTTGCGTGCTAGTGGCTTCCAGCCTTGCTTATTCAAAATATATCAAATATGTATGATAAATATTGACGTATAAAAACATTTTACAAATGATTGACGTGGTGAAAACTGCATAATTCATAATGTTAAAACGAAAAACGTTACGAGAAGAATTAATCAATGTTTGTTATAGTCAAGGAACAGTTCAATAAACTACAGCTCGACGAGATAAAAATTATTATCTGCCAAAGTGCCATAAGTCTATATTTTTATGATATTTTTTAAGTTTATTTTATTTTAAAAGTTCTTTGAGTGAAGTAGTTAGGTATTTTCTAAGCGCCTTGTTTTCAAATGCTAATTTTAGAAAGCACACAGAAAAGACCGTTTCTACCTGTAATTTGGATGTAACAGAATATTCTGAATGTTTATGCTTGGTTTTCTACCAGGTCAGTAATGGCAGAATATGTAATAAGAAAAAAAACTATTATATATTATTGCAGTTATAGAAATAACATCAATCTTTTCCATTCCAAGGTAAAATGACGGTTCCTTTTGCTTTTAAGGAACGGTATGAGGGTTTATAGATTTTAGGTGGGTCTGTACAGGTGCATCCTCTTCCACGCCCTGTTGAAACGCCGTCCCAAATTCCTCGGCATGGTTGGGTCTTGTTGCACTAAATAGCCAAACCAAGCTTCAATAAAAAGAATGAATTTCTCGCAGTTTACAACAACGGTTGGAATCCAAAGATTTCGATTTCCTAGACTGATTGCAATTCAAGGCTAGAGAACCGAGTCTGCACTGTTATTTACCCTATAGATTCCTACTACTACGAATTATAACAAAAGAGGAACTAATATATGAAGAAATATAGTCTTAAAGTGTGCTATATTTATGGGATAAAGTGCTCAATATCAGAGATAGAGCGTGTGTAAATATAAAAGTGAACATAGAAGTCAACACTTAGAGGCGACAGTCTGTTTCATGCTAGATGCAATCGTCAGGTGGCCTCTAAGTGTTGACTTCTATGTTCACTTTTATATATATATATATATATATATATATATATATATATATATATATATGTTTTTACTCTGTTGTGAATTATACAACATCAGAAACTGATACATGACTTACACTTTTTGTTTTACTTATGTTTTTCAGGTTAAAACAAAAACAGAAAAAAAAGGAAAAACAGAGACCGAAGGTGAAATCAACGATGAAAAATCATGATTTATTTGAAAGAAGTTGAAGATGAAGATGGCAGACAAGAACAGATGAAGGAAGAGAAAACGGTAAAGAAAACCTTTCATCTATACAAAGACGGTTCAATCAAATCTAACGTACACTGAAGCGTTGTCGATAATAATCGATACATGATAGTATAAATAAATTAACATCGAATACGGCAACTTGCCGCGGAGTAATGGTTAACGGGCTGGTTTGTTGACCGTTACATCTGAGATCGCTCCTTGTTAGGTACTCGAAACTTGTGTTAAAACTTAATAGTTATTTGTCTATATTTGTTTTCAGACACACTGATGGATGTTTTATCCGACACATGTTTCTTGTCTACACTGGGTAAAAGAAAAATGCAAAGATAGCAACTCAAATATCTGTACCCACTAAAAATAACGTTTATAGAAATATATATATATATATATATATATATATATATATATATATATATATATATATATATATATATCTTTGTGAAGGCGACCCAGATTGTAGAACCGTCAAAACAGCGTTCCTCAATACTATACCACGTGTTGACCGAAGCCTTGTAAGTGGAACGGGATTGACTGAACCGTTCGGTGGTTGTGTTTGCACGTAGTCACAAGTCATGGCCTTTTTTCAAATTGCTGGTCACGCCAGCTTATGCGATATCTACCATAAAATGTAACTAAGTTCTCAGCATAGCTGTAGTAAAAACCAGAGTTTTGTAATCCGGATGTTGAACAAAGAAAAATGTGCCCGTGGATGCGAAAATGATTAGCTAGCCACATTAACAAGAAAAGCATACTTGCAGTACGAGCAGTTCGCCATACGTACACCTTCCGGATACTGAAAAGATTTGGCCTTGAGCCAGAAAGCCTCCTTACCAAAAACAATCTTATTATTACTCGTTTTTCCAAAAGCGGGCCGACCAACTCCTGGCCCATGCGGCCGCGCACAGACATACTTGTGTGTGTGCGTGTGTGTTCTATGTGTGTGTGTTCGTGTGTGTGTGTGTGTGTGTGTGTGTGTGTGTGTTCGTGTGTGTGTGTGTGTGTGTGTGTGCGTGTGTGCGCCGTTGGTCTATATCATGAGAGGTGGTAACCTCTTAATCCCACATTCTCCTCTCCGACAACCACACTCGTGTAATGCCGGAGATATATTTTCAAGATGATTAGCGAAGCGACAGAGGGCAGGGAGAAGTGGATTCATGCCTTTTTCATATACACTACAGTGAAGTGAATTTAAATGCATTCCAAATCTAAATTCGAACTCGGTCCGCTGACTAGGCTTTTTTTATCTCTCTCTCCCTCTCTCACACAAACACACACACAAAAAAACACACACACACACAATATACATATATATATATATATATATGTGTGTCTGCGTGTGTGTTTGTGTATGTGTGAATAATATCTATAAATTCTTTGTATAATGACAAATATGTAATAATATTACTTATATTTTCATTTTCCCACACAATCTCCTCTGTAAATGCTTTTCATGGGTAATGCTGACCTCAGGGATAAAATTTCCCATTAAAATTCATGTAATAAATTTAAATCAGTTCAGGCTAAGGATTTACTGATCAACACTCATAAATGAATGCACATACATACACACGTACACGCATAATGGGTGTGTACATGCGTGTTCCCAAATTTATGTCCTTTTCCGGTTTTTCATAGACCATTTTTTAGCATTATTGATAAATGCACATCGTTAGATTTCTAATTAAAAAAAGTAATTCTGTTGAAAGGATTTGATGAAAGTTAACCCCTTACATCAAGTTTCCGATATGTTTTCAAAAATTCACAGCCAGATGTAAATATCCTCTGAAATAGGCTATCCAAAAACTTGCTTGCCCATGCGATTAGCTCGCTATCTAGCCATCTTGACTGCTACACAATTAGAGCCACAAAGAAACATGGCGGACCAATTACTTCGCCAGCTTGTCATTTCTTGCGAGTACCATCAATTTATTTCCTTTTAAGGTGTTGCTTATATATATATATATATATATATATATATATATATATATATATATATATATATATATTGCTGTCATAAAACTTCCTGTTTGTATATCTGCTTTTAATTCAGTGTCGTTTCCTGGCGAAACTATTGTTCTATGATTATCGTATTTAGTGTTTAATTTTATTTTACTTTTACGTATTCTATAAACGGTAAACCTGTTTCTTTCATTTCTGTCTATCATTTACTTTGCTTACCATATATATATATATATATATATATATATATATATATTATATAGATAGATAGATATATGTGTGTGTGTGCGTGCGTGTGTGTGTGTGTGTGCGCGCGTGTGTGTGAATTCTCGATGCGACTAAAAAAGAATGATCTATGAAATGGAAACGCTATTCCACATATATTCAACTCGCAGTGTAATATATTTGAAACAATTTTCAAGTTTCTTTAAGCCTGTTATTCATGTACCAATTTTGGGAAGTTGAAATTGGGTCAAACCGGAAACCTTTCACCACCACCACCGCCACCATCTCTCTCTCTCTCTCTCTCACTCTCTCTCTCTCTCTCTCACACACACACACACACACACACACACATATATATATATATATGAACTGGGATAAAATATGGATCGGAATGCGACAGAAGGATAGAGAATAAAGAGAAGTACGCTTATGAATCTAACACGTTTCGCTTTTGTTAAAGTCTCATCAGAGATTGTGATATGTAAAATAATTTCTGATATTTTTATTCTTGTGCTGTTTGATTTTCATTGGTTAAGCAAACATCACGTGCATATATATATATATATATATATATATATATATATATATATATATATATATATATATATATATATATATATGTATGTGTGTGTGTTTATGTATCATAATTTCTAAAACATAAAATAACTTCCGTTCCGTATAAATACTATATTCCAGTAATCACTAAGTGACCCATTTTATATAACTTTCGCACTGACTCATTCTTCTCCACAACTCTTCGTTCTTCTATTTGCAGATAAATCTATACGTTCTATATTATCTTTTGACTTTAGCTACGTATTGATTCACCCATTATTTGGTTTCTTACTCTCACTTGTCTTTCCCTCACTTTCTCTTGTCATAGTTTTCATCTTCTAACCGTACTCTCTCTCTCTCTCTCTCTTTCTCTCTCACGCACACACACATACAAACACACCTCGTTTTGTTCCCGTTCACGTCACGCTCGCGTGACTTCCTACTTGACATCTCGTTCTTTCTTTATTTCATTCTCTTCTGTTTATTCGGTCCATCTTTCCTTTTCTTCTTCTTCAATTCGTTGCTTGCTACATAACATATCTTTCCCGTAAGCGTGCAAGATAACTCCAACATCAGAATTCCATCCATCCATTTGTCCGTTTTTCGCAATTCAATGAAGCGTCGCCATCTTTCATTTCTTTACAAACTGAATACCAGCACTGACCTTACTCGAAACTACAGCAGCAGCAGCAGAAGAAGAAGCAGCGACAGTATTTACAACGACAGTCTCACCAGAAGAAGAAAACTAAAGAGAAATCCAGGTGCGAGATTTCTGATTCTGGATAAAGCAAGACTAACCACCTAGTCAGGAACGATGACTAAATCAATGGTAATGGCGTTTTAGAGAATAGATATTTTTTCATCCAGGTTTTAAAAAAATCATAGCCTGGGAGGTGTAGTAATGGCTGTTAAAGAATTCTAATGAAATGTTACATCAGCTGTGGTTATTATTTATTCACCAACAATCTCTCTCCGAAATTATCCAATCATATATATATATATATATATATATATATATATATATATGTGTGTGTGTGTGTGTGTGTGTGTGTGTGTATAATTATATATCACACACACACACACACATATATATATATATACATATATATATATGTATATATATATATGTATGTATGTATGTATGTATTAAATAAGGCGTATTGCGGCAGGAATAATTGTCTCAAATATGTTTGTTACGT
This sequence comes from Acanthosepion esculentum, assembly GCA_964036315.1. Lineage (NCBI taxonomy): Eukaryota > Metazoa > Mollusca > Cephalopoda > Sepiida > Sepiidae > Acanthosepion > Acanthosepion esculentum. Next base: position 31,351,312 of record OZ038483.1, on the reverse strand, counting down.
AATATGGACAAGTTCTCTATATCATTTTTCTTTAATTTTTTAAATTTTTGAATTAGGGGATTTGGCTTATCGGTAAATTTGGCAAGGTTCTGTGTATATTTACCCGATTATTTTTATATTTTCGCAATTGTTTTATTTTTTTTTAATTCCGGTGTTCTCACGTTTGATCGAACCAATTTCAAGTCACTCAAGATGACGTCATATAAACGGTCAAATAGAATTTATATATATATATATATATATATATATATATATATATATATATATATATATATGTATGTATGTATTGTCGGTTATATTGAAATTTGCTTAAAAAAAAGAAACACATAAGAAATTCCTATTTAACCGTTTATATGACGTCACCATGAATGACTTGAAATTGTTTCCACCAAAGGTGAGAACGCCAGAATTAAAAAAACAGTTGCCTAAGTACACACAGGACAATCCTTGATAACAGATGTAGCAACATTCGAAAGAAAATAGTATAAAATAAAAAATAAATATGGTCCTTGGCAAATTTACCGACAGCTCAAAACACCTAATTTAGAAATTTAAAAAATTACATAAAAATTCGATTGACAGAATGTATCCATATTATTTTACTGAACATGTTCGATATATATATATATATATATATACATACATACATACATATATATATATATATATATATATATATATATATATATATATATATATATATATATATATATATATATTCCCCGGGAATTACTTGAAAAAATATTAAGATTCTGACAGTTAGTAGGCCATTGAGTTTTTTCTCCTGTATACTTTCTAAAACAGGCTCCATTAGTAGTTGCCGATTATATATATATATATATATATATATATATATATATATATATATATATACAATCGTATAATGGGTAAAAATATTACAAGTGAAACATTTTTAGGCGAAGCGGCTGCCTCGTTCATTCTCAGAACGAGTTCTCCGACTATAGGCATCAACGCGAGAAAGAATCTTCCAATAACGTCAGTGCTACTGCTGCTACACTTCCAACAATGACAAAGAACTGAAGAACTGCCTCGTTCTCCTTCCAATGCAACGTCAATGGAGAACGTTCTCTTTTCCTTGGTTTCTGAAACACACAGATTTCTCCATTCTAATACTGAAACAGAATTCCAAAAGAAAGTGGGAGATAAAAAAAAAAAATGAAAGAAAAAATGCAAGAGAAACCGCCACAAAAAATGGAAATTCGACATGAATAAGACGAGAGAATTGCATAGAAAGAAAAAGAAAACTAAGAAAGCATACTGATTCTCTCTTACTAAATTGAACTCAAATCCTTCCATTTTAATTTCTTAACTGAGTACATCTCATTCCGAACAGTGGATTCAACCTAAATGCTCTGTTTTCTAATATGACAGTTGACTTGTTAGAATCGTCTCCAGGAATATGTTCGCCTGAAAAGACCGAGCCAACGAGCCCACCGTTCTTCGTCTTCCATATTCTCAAAATCAACGAGTGTCATTTTCTCCAGACGTGCCTATAGAATTTTACAATCGCGATTCGTGCATTAGCTTCAAGACATCATTATTTAACCGAAACATATTCTAACGATGAATTTGAAACCAATCTGCAATCGTTAACCACAACAGTTACAACAAATAAAAAGATAAAAAAAAACAACATAAAAGCATCTATCATAAAATTCCTTGTCGACAGCAGTTCACCGTCGACGAAGAACTGCTACAAATTGCAAAACAAGTCGGGGCCCCTAAGAAAACTAATATCGATATAGTCCTCAACTAAGACTTCTGAAGCCAAAATTATTTCGCCCATATGTTTGAAGGTAGGTTGGTTCATATTTCCTTGTATTTGTTTAAGCTTGCTTCTTTTATTTATCGTTATAACAATTTGTTAAAATATTCTTCAAGCTGTTTTTAGTAATCTTGTATGTTAAGTACAATTGCTGGTACAATTAAATTTTTTCTCCTAATTCGTCCTCAGCACGGTGCTTATCTTGTCCGGCACGCTTGTTAGATTTCAAATCATTTTCTCCAGAACACGATCATTTTGTACCAGAACCTTAAAATTAGGTATAGGATATTTATTGGAACCGGCAGTTTTTTTTTTATAACTTGAAAATTTCGCAGAAAGCACATGTATTTGATACAAAAGAGCATATATGGCCGGCCACCGTCATCTACGTATACTAGGGCGGCTAGCTAATCCCTTTTGCAGACGCCAGCCCAGGCACATTTCAACACCCACAGAGACCACCTGTCTTTTTAGCAGACTTTAGTTACAGGTTTTGTTGGCGAGCGCGATCAAGATTCTGAACAATGCTAGCATGCTCAAATCCCTCGGTCCCGATGACTTGCGACTTCGTGCGTGCTTTGTATACTCGCAATTTCCTTACAAGGCGCGGGGTGGTTTTCAGACACTTTCCGAAGGAGCCACACGCTGAGATCACGCTCCGCAAAATGTAGGCGTTAAAGAAGTCTAACAGATTCTCAGTAAAACAAATTCTGTAGTGGTAATGTTAATAACTGTTTCTTTATAAGGAAACATTCGGCACTCGTTCGCTCCAAGTATTAGGAAAATAGGTTTCTCAAGGCCAGTAGCTGTTATTGCTCTTTCAGCACTGATGAGGGTCTCCTTATATTTAAAGTCTTATGGAACAACATCTTGATCACGTTTTACATGTGACAAAACTTCCTTATATGATAAATCTTCCTGATATATATATATATATATATATATATATATATATATATATATATTAATGCATGTTTCATTAAATAATATAGACAAATTCTGTCTATTTATTTTAAGCAAATTCCTTTCATATCGTCTGATAAGCTTAATAACATTATCATTGAAAGACGAAAGAAAATCACCATATTGATATATGTTCAATGATAATGTTATTAAGCTTATCAGACGATATGAAAGGAATTTGCTTAAAATAAATAGACAAAACTTGTCTATATTATTTAATGAAACATGCATTAATAAAAAAATGCTGCCTAAATACACGCACAATATATATATACATAATAATAATAATAATAATAATAATTATTATTATTATTATTATTATTATTTGATCTTGTGAGGATGAGCGTTATGTTTTTTTTGTTTAAAAAGAAAGAAAAGAAATTTTACCGTAATGCAATAGTTTATGTATGTAAAGGTTATTGATATATAATACTATACCCACCTTCTCTCAGTTACGTTTTAGTCGTTTGAACATCATGAGAGCGTGAAACTTGAGTGAAATCTAGCGGTTGTTTTGTTAAGCATCGACGTTGTGACGTTTTTTTTTTTTACCCTGTCTGGGTAAGATGGGTGTTGAGCACTTTACTGCGTAGTTACGTGTTTGCTCTTTTGATATTTCTTTCTTTCTTTTTTCTTTCATTGTTCGGGATTTTTTGTGTCTAATGTGTTAGGTCGTCTGGCAAATTCTGTTGGTCGCATCTTCGTAGTATTTTTCTTTTTTTTTTACTTTAGAGTCAGGAATAACCTACCTATGTTTCAGCTTACCCTGAAGATCCGTTTCGGTGAAACCTAGGTAGGTTGCTCCTGGCTCTTTAGGATTTATTCCATTTATCCCAGCTTTACTTAGCGGATTGAGCACTCTACGTTTTAGCTTTATTACTCGCTTGGTTTTTTTTTTCTTTGGACTAAAAACTTAAGACACTGGACGACTTATTTCGCCCTGCTCGGATGGTTCTAGTTCTTTCTATTTTTCCATTTTTTTTCCTCGGGTACCAATTTGTTTTGATAGATTTACAAGTTGTGCTATCCGAGGTTTTTCCCAACCGAATATTACTAGTAGTTTAATAATAATAATTATGTGTGTGTGTGTGTGTGTGTGTGTGTGTGTGTGTGTGTGAAAATGAACAAACAAATGTGTCAAAATTATAACAACATATTTAGCTGTAGATCAGTGATGTCTCGTGCCTTTGTTCGATACACGATATCCTTAACATAACCCCTTAGAAAGAAGAAGCCCAAGAGAGTGATATATGATGAACGAGGTGGGCTGGGAATTGGGCCAGCTCTTCCGGTCAGGAAATGTTAGGGGTTCATTTACCAGTAACTGTTACATCAACACGATACCTAAAATACACAAATGCAATGTAATTAAAAACTTTTATAATACTTGAGTACATAGAACAATTTAATTTCTCATCAATTGCCTTTGTAATACATTTTTAAATTGTCAAGAGACTTTATGGACACCCTATATATATATATATATAGCTTTTACTCAAATCAAATTTTTATATATTGCTACAATGTCTTTTCATTTACACTCTTATATCTAGAAAAATAGAATAATAACAGCGCCGTTATCCATATACAGTTATGTGATTCACGCTTAGACGATCATGTATCTTTCGATACATGACTGACGTAGCAGATTTTTTTCCCCGCAGTAGGTTGTCATTTCTTTCTGCGGTATACCAGTTGCCATACAAAGATAGAGAACCCCGTCTGTCCTGATATTTAGCCATTAGAGAGATTAGGAGAGTGGATTTCCGAGGGTATTAACACGCAAGTGAATGTAATGGATTCGACTGGAATTCGAACTCGGCTCTCCGATTTCTCAATCCAAGCCGCTATCCATTACTCCACCGTAACTTACTTAGACATTTTTTTTTTAAAAGAATTAAACATCTGAATATTAAACCGAAGAATAGTTCATATGCACTCATAGCGATATACAGGAGATTGGCGAAAAGATCTTGCGCCAAACCACTTTTCGAAATCTGACCAAACCGTAAATTTGTGAGCGAGGACTTCATGCTTGAGCCTAAAAATTTGCAACTCCGAGAAATATTCGTGTACAAATATATGCACATAAAATCTTTCGTGCTCTATCACTTCAGTAAAGAAAAATGGCTGCCAAGTTGGGTCGAAAATCTGTATTGTACCAATATTCCAAATTCGAAAGACTCACTTTCTTTCTTGGGTTGCATACGAATATACGGAATTAAAGTGTTTATCCCGGCACGATTATCAAACTTGGAGAGAGATGTGCAATTCAGGACCCAAGCCAGATTACTCGTCTATGCAATATATATCATATAAAATAAATATAAACATCAACTTGGGCAAATTTACCGATTACATGAAAAAAAAAAAACAACAATTTCAAAAATTTGAAAAAGTTTCTAAAATTTTTTTTAAGACAAATATTGTCGCTATTATTCAAAGCATACATGTTTGAAAAAAATATTGTTGCCAAAATACAACATATATATAAATATGAGATGGACTGTCCAGTCGTTTTCGACGGATGAGGGTTCAACAGTATGTTTCACCCTTGATAACCTACATGTTTCTGTGCCTTAGAAGAAGTTTTTAGATCAGATTGCGACGCACATAACATCCCACATAGAGGGGAAGGGAAAGCAGTCGTTTTTTCGGCTGCAAAATGTTAGCGTCATATTTATGAATCGGCATTATAATACGTACCTATTCAATTCGTGTCTTCTCAAAAGCTCTAATGTCTTTTATGCCCATACTCCTCTCCTTGGCAGGATCAGAAGCCACTTCCTCAACTCACACACACACACACACACGCACACACACACACACACACATACATACATATATATATATATATATATATATATATATATATATATATATATATATATATCGAGAGAGAGAGAGAGAGAGAAAATGAAAACGAACGCTTCAAAGACCATGGTTATATTTCGTTAGAATCGAAGATTCGGTTCCACTTCTTCAGACCGATTCTTTATATATATATATATATATATATATATATATATATATATATATATATATATATATATATATATATATATATATATTGCTGATACCCCCCAACAGAGGGGACGAACAGGTCCGTCTACGAAACTCTGGAGTCAGGATGCTGAAGGTAACATCAACCAGCTAAGTGACAAAATTTACACACATTAATCATATATATATATATATATATATATATATATATATATATAATAAATTACAAACATTATATCTGCTTATTTTTATTATAATCCTTTCATATTCACGAATATTTTCCCGTCTACTACAATTAAATAAGGCATATATGAAAACATTATGATAAAAATAAGCAGAGATAATGTTTGTAATTCACGCTTAAAAGAGCATTTGCTGCCTATATATATATATATATATATATATATATATATATAATCATCCAATGACAGACTGTTTCGCTGTATCACAGCTCATCAGTGTGTCTAGGCATCCGGTTGCCTCTACTTAGGATCGAAACTCTGCTGAATCTATATATAAAGGGTAAATTTGACTAAGTTCATATTCATATTTATTTTGTATTATTTTTTCCGTGTACTCTCGAATGTTTCTACATTCAGTCTCATGGATTTTTTTTTTTTTTTGTCTTTATGTTTACTCAACTTTTTTTTTTACTTCCAGGGTTCTCACACTTGCTGGAAACAATTTCAAGTCACTTAAGGTGACGTCATTTAAACTGTAATCTTTATTTATTTTATTTTATATAAATATACATTTCAAAATACGGTCCTCTATAGAGAAAGTTACCTTATATAATGCTGACTGCTTCTCTTTTATTACAACAGCCTTCCAAATTTTGAGTCCTTCTTTGCACCGTGTCCTATATAAAATGTTGATATTATCTACTAGAATTTGAATTTTATAACCTGCTATTATTTTTTGTTCCTGGGGGCAAAGATTTTTTTTTTTACATTTAATTTTGTTATCGTGTAAGTTTTAATATCTTTTAAACCAAAGTTTCTTCATAAGTAAAACAATATGGGAATATATTAGATATTAAAATTATTATTAGTAGTAGTTTGATTGATTTTTTACGGCTTATCAACCCTTCGCAGGTTATTTAAAACCAAAAAATATTTTTAGATTGTAAGATATTTTTTTTTAAATAATAATGTTTTATTAATACAAATGTTACTAAATAACCCATAAATAGTTGTAGAAAAAGTGGATTTATGCCTTTCCCAATGTTATTTTACACGTAAGTAAATAAAACGAACCCGACTGGAATCGGAACTCAGCTCGCCGATTTCAAATTCCCTGCCGTTATCCATGATGCCACCCGCTGCACCAAGGTTTGCAGCACCTCTTATTCGCAAGCGGTCACCCATCCAAGTACTGAGTAGGCTCGACGTTGCTTAACTACAGTGATCGTACAAGAACCGATGTCTGAACGTGATATGGCCGCGATCCGTCATTAGTGAAAACAGAAAGTTACAAATTTGGAGCTATTGAAAATTACAAGCCAAGCCCCTCCCCCATTAGGTTTTTAAAACTGGGTCAAATGCGTGATTAGATGCCATCTCGTCTTTTGGTGATGCGCCCACGGATTTTCTCTCTCTCTCTCTCTCTCTCTCTCTCCCTCTCTCACTCTATCGATCTATCTATCTGTTTGTGTCTTCTCGGTCTGATCGTTAAAACTTTTATTTAATCTGTCTACAAATAAGTACAGTGAAATTTGAAACACAAAGCCGTAAGTCAGTTGTAGAAGTGGTTTAAATAAGAGGCCTAATTAGTCATTTTAGTAGAAATCTGCCTAGTTGTTGTTGGAATTGTTTATGTCCTATAGCTGCCAAATGTTGAAATTTGGGTTCATTTAGAAGATAGAATTTCGAATGTCAATTTTCAGTGTGGTGCTCACGATTTAAAATATTGCTGTAATTCAGCCTTCTTCCTAATGTCGTTCAATTCTGTTTCATTGGTTTTTTTTTTTTTTTGCTAATTTTAATGAAATTTATTTGGAGAATCTATGAATTCAATGTAAGTCGCAGTTGTTAAACATAATCCTAATAACATTCGAGTCGTATTTATAACTAGTGACTAGTTCAATTTAGTATTATGAGAATATATATCTTAAAATCAAGATTAATACCTATTTTGATTTGGATGAATCTGCTTGGGCAATGTTAAACTGTTTTCAACTTGCCTGAGAAAGGAAATGCCTTCTACTCCTTGTTAGAGTTGCGACCTACCACAATCTGGTTGAAGATGGACCTACGAGTCGGAATCCAGATAAAACAAAACAATAGAATATGATTCAACTGAAGCGTGCTATACATGAAATATTATACAAAAATTGGAATTTAGAATGTATAATGAAGATGTGATTGAAAATACACACACACACACAGAGCGAGAGAAAGAGAGACGAGGTATGGTGGAGTAGTGGACTGCAGGGGGGGCTGAGGAAAGGGAGAGCCGAGTTCGAATTCCAGTCGTATCCATTATATTCATTTACGTGCTAATACCCTTCTTTCCCCCCAAAAAACTATGGGTAAATAGCAGGACCGACTGGGTTCTATAGCCTTGGATTCGAAAGTACTCGTAAAAATAATATAAAATAAAAGTTAAAATTAATGTTGTCAAATTTACCAATAAAACAAAACAATTTCTTCGGAAATTTGAAATATTTTATTAAAAAAAAAATGAGAGACACAACATGCCCATATTATTTAACAAAACATATTTGAGAGAATTCTTGCTGCCGAAATACATCACACACACACACATATATATATATATATATATATATATATATATATATACGTACGTGTGTGTATTTTGGATGCGAGAATTCTTTAAAAAATGTCTTGTTAAACAATACTGACAGGTTGTTTTATGTTCGATTTAAAATTTGTAAAAATTCCAAAGTCCATTTTTTTTCCAGTCCGTTGACCTTCTGTCACCGTTATCAAGAATTGCGTTTAGTTTATGCATGAAAATATGTTTGGCAAATGCCAGAGCTCCCTAATTTTCTGGAACTAATATCCGGCCACTTAAACGGTCAAACTGGACTTTTACATTATTTTGTATGGCGCTATATACGGTGTTTATTAAATACAGTGTAACCCGGATATAAGAGAGTTGTCGGGACCGGAGAATAAGTATCTTATATCCGGGTTTCTCTTATATCCGGGTTTGGTCTATTTTGTTTTATTAACACAGGCTCTAATTTGGGACCATAGAAAATCTCTCTTATATCCGGGTTTCTCTTATATCCGGGTTACACTGTAAATATTATATAGCGAAGAAAATGGGGATTTATCTCGTCAAACTAAGCGACAGCGAGTCGCGTGTATTTTACGACGGAAAAGCTGGCGAAAAAGAAAATTAATTACCAAACAAAAGGGCACGTATTCCTCATGACGTGCTGAAGACGGAATATTTGAATTAAAAAAAACCCCAAAAACCAAAAAAAAAAACAATAAAAAAAACCAAAAAAAAACCCCAAGTCTGACGCAGGAGTCGCAATTAAACCTACTTTGATATGCAAAATACTGGAGATCGTCTCTCAGCTGTCGACGAATGGAAAAAATGTTCGCCCGATAAAAGCAGTTGGTGTTCTCAAATCTGGGGTTTCGGCATTTTTTTCTACCGCGTTTGGTGGAGAATGCGTTATTTTTCTGACTGGTGGCGTGCATTTTGATTAGCGAGATAGAACCTGCGAATCGAGTTTTCGGCATTTCTTTCTGCCCTCGATGTTCGAGTTGGAACCTAGTGATTTATTCTCTGTGACGTGGAAATAATCTGCGTCAAATATTTCCTTTGCAATCCCAGTTTACTTACATATTAATTAATAGAATATGATGAAAAATATCATTTACTCATCAAATGTGTGTGTTTTTTGGGTTTTTTTTCTAATTACGTCTCAATGCGTTTACTTCACTTGGAAATATTAAATATATTCGCCGAATATTATACAATTAAATCTTCACGACAAAATTCAACTGATACGGTCATGTTTGGAAATGTTTTTCAGTGTGAGAACGTTTCAGTACAGCGTCGTATCTACGTGTCAGACTATAGGTCAAGTCATCTAATTTCTTGTATATATCATATATGGGAATACCTTTTTCCATATCAGAAAAATGATCGAAACATCATGTTTTTTTAAATCGTCTTCTTTGTTGAGTAGAGAAATTTTCAGCTACCCATGATATATAGAAGCAATAACACTTGTATACATAAATATATGAATATATTTTAAATATATACATTACTTTAAATTTGCTAAGTGCTTGATATAAAAAAGAGCGTTTATTTTGTTGTTTTTTTATAGAGAGTGTCGATATATGAATCAATACTGCATAGCGACGCTCTGTTTTGTGAGTGGATTCGATCTTCAGACCATCTTTACCCTTTTAATGAGCTTTATATATAGGTCACAGGGGAATCAAAGGAAGTAGAGAAAAGGTGGAAGACTGCCACTCCCTTGATCAGGGTCCTTTATAGTCATGACATATAGTTTATTTATATACTTATTATTTTATTCGTTTATATATTTATTTATTTTTTAGATTTTTATTTTAGTTCCCCGTCTTAGTATTTTAATAAAGTTTGAGATTTAGTTTCTGAGAAATGATTTATTTATTTTTGCTCGTTTTGTAGGTAACGTAGTAGGAATTTGCTTTTATGTTTGCATCTGGAAAAAAGGGATAGTCGATAATTTCTCGCCTTATGATTTATTTTGATGTCGTCAGTATTCTATCTTTATTAATACATTTAAAATGTTAAAACTGCCGTCTTCAATATATATATATATATATATATATATATATATAATATATATATATATATATATATATATATGCCGTCTTTTCATTTGGAAAGAGGGATTATATCTATTTTCTAGCCTTATGAGTTATTTTGGTGTCGTCAGTATTCTAATTTTAATACATTTTAACTCTTAAATCCGTCTTTTTCTATGGATATATTTAACATCATTATATATATATATATATATATATATATATATATATATATATATATATATATATATATATATATATATATAAACAAAACACGTATTATAGTATATAGATGAGTACATTTTAATTTATAACACGCCGTGTTACTGTGTGAACTCGGTATTCTACAAACCACAAGAATTTTCCTTCCAGTCAGATATATTTAACAGAACCTTATTTAAAAACGAAAACACTGGCAATATCTAACATCTGAACGCACAAATGCAAAATCACATCGTCTTAACAGCCACTCATTTTTCCATTGCCTTCTAGCATCATCTGTGGGTTAACCTTCCTAATGAAACAGTACCTACTTCTAATCCAGTTCTAGCTATGAAACTTCGGTAACAAGCTACTCCCACAGACCGATATTACTGTAACAAGCTCGATCTTACTGTGTGCCCTTAAAATTTTAAACATTGTAAAAAACTAAACTTCGTATAAAAAAAACAAAAAAACTAGGGTGCTTTTCGTTTCCTGATAGAATACACAGCATGGAGTATAGAGCCGTAAGACCAACCTCCTAGGTGATCGTATCGTATTTTTAATAGAAAGCTGCTTTTGACGGTTCGTCTTGCTAGCCCAGGGTCCAATTGTTGTCAATTTCCACCCAAGTCTAGAGATGTCGAAAGTTCTCGAACACAAATATAATGGAATTTGAAGAGTTTCCAATTAAATTTAATACGAATATGCAACTGTTTCAATACAAAGTGAAAAAAAAATGTAATTACCAAATTAAACTGACTAACGTTTCAATCGATTTCAATAAAACATATTAAATATGCATGGATTTAGAGATCTCTCTCGCTAAATTGGTCTGGCACAGTCGAAATTACTTAACAGAATTTAAATATGGCATAACGATAATTGAAAACGAACCGTCGAATAGCGCTGTGTTCATCGTTCTCCCTTTCTCCACGAAATAGACGTGTCCTTGGATTTTAAAGGAAGGTCATGATGCAAAATGATTTCACGTCGTATTATTGTAGATTACAGCGTGTCTACAGATAAATGTATTGCGTTTGTTCGATTTGAAACCAGTTTATGTGCTTTTATAATCGGTTAATAGGAACTGGTCGCTTACACTTCGAATCAGAAAGAAACGTAACGAGAAAAGAAGGCTTGGAAAAATTGTCACACACGGGACACATCGAAGGCAAAAGGGACATAGGTAAGCAAAGACTAGGCAACCGAACGAGCTCGTGCAAATGGATGGAAGTACAGGGAGCCGGAGGGATATTTTTAAAAAAATGATTGCGAGGAACTAAAAATAATAGGAAGTTGTGGAGAGTCATATTCGCTAACGTCCGCAATGGACACGCACTGCGTAACTGTTTTTAGTAAATACTTATATATAACTGTACTACACCATCTATTAACCCATTAATGTTCACCGTTAAATTTGGCAGAAATTACAAAAATTAAACAAATAGGCTTATTTTGCCGGTCCGGGTAAAAAAAAAAAAAAAAAAAAAAGACACCAATGCTATTTTGCTGGTCCCGGTAAAATAGACACGAAGGCTATTTTGCTGGTAAATATAGGGTGTTAGAACTAAGAATGTATTATATATTCATCAATTGATTGTGGAAAGGATTTTAAATTGTCTTAACAATTGATGGTGAAAAGAAATAAAATTCTGTTAAATCTGTGTGTTGTTATTTTTAACATTACCTGCCTTCAAGACAATAAAAATATTTACCGGCAATATACCGTAGACGTCTATTTTACCGAAACCGGTTAAATAACCTTAAAAACACGTTTCTCTATTTCCCCGGTACCGGCAAAATAGCCTCTTCCAAAATAAAAAAGGAATTGTATTCATTGTAGGTTTATAAAAGATCGCCTATTAATTATAGGTTTCAAATTATAAGCCAGTTATATCCAGATTCAAAAATAGGACCGCTGTTATTATGGTTTAATCTGTGTAACAGACAAATTTTTCTACTCATTAATGATTTATTGTGTGAAAAATATTTTGTTTTATATGAAAATGGAAATCGGAAAACTTTTGAGATTGTTATTATTCTTGTGTTATGTTAACTGATAATTACTGCAGTTCTATCTCTGTTTTCAACATAAGAAATCAATATCGGAAATCAGTTTTATCGATATTATTTTTTTAAATAATGAGTTCAATCTGTGGAAATGGAATGAAATAAAATTCAGTAGCGCCTTCTCAGATTTTCTGCAAAAAGAAATTCTTTATATTCTGTCTTTTGCTTTTTTTATTTCTCAGGAAATCTAAGTAAAATATACTCTACGAGAAATAACCGGGATCATTTCACAGTTTTGCTACTGGGATTGTTTTTTGATAAATCATAATTCTTAAGTTCATGATAAACTAAGCCAATTGCGAGATTGGCATCTATAAAATTCCCCGTTGAAAATTCCCTGCTTGCATCGTTAAATATCTGAACTTGACAAAGAAATATTGGAATATAAGTATTCAGGTCATTATTTAAAGAAATATGCGAGTACGAATGAAAAACTTCAACATAGACGAGGTTTTCCATTTCAGTGAAGCAGATATTAAACATTATTTACTGCCCCCCACCAACACCACGAGGGATAGATGTGGCACAAGGCCGGGTTAAAAGTGGGGTATTCCCGAGCCCGTAAGCTCGGCCAAAAATGCCCGTAGATCCCGTATAAACGGGATCGGGTTGGTCAACCTCCCCGAACGAGGCTCTGCCCTTCGGCGGAGCCTCGTCCGGGTTCCTCTCTGCTCAGAGGCAGAGAGTTCGACCGTCTAGCCGAGTCGTCCGACATCGTCTGACTCTGAACTAAAGCAGATATTAAACACATGGGTGTATTATCACCAGCTCTATTTATATATTTTTTTCTGACTGAAACCAATCAGCATCTCTGATGTGGCTTTTCCTTCTTTCCGCTCGATGATAACGGAATAGTCCATTATTTATGAGGTACTGACATGGTGTAACGTACGCGCTAATTAAATAAGAAACAAACTGGATTATAATATTGTAGTATCATATGCAAATTAGATAGACAAGTATAAATAGAGAATAACTGGCAAAAAGGAAAGGCCTAGCAAACCCGTTTGCTATTCAGGACACGGAGAACAGTACTACGACTGCTACTACACAGAGATCTATGCAAAACATGTAGTTAACTTTTAGCAGAATTAGAATCAGACACTAATATATTTTTACACCTAACATTCATTCTAGTTTAATTTTCTCTCCATATTTTTGTTAGTTTTAATTCATGGGTCAGGTTTCAACGATTCCTTCAACATCTTCCGCAATACAATCTTTCATTTTCCGTTTATTCCTATATCGCCTTGAACTGTATTAAAATTTATTTAATAACTGCAACAAATATACTTTCAACAGACGCCAGATGTCGATGCTCACAAGTATCGAAAAGTAGTTTCTAATTAAGTGACCAAGGTCACACCTCTGTCATTTGCCCTTGGGCCGCACCAAGTCAAGGTTAGTAAATAGATATTAAGATAAAATGCAAATATCCTAAAGACTTTAGAAATCCTTTTCAAAATGCTTATCTTACTCATACATTTAATAAGCTTACAAGTCTTATGAACATGGTTTACATTCCAAACTTCAGTTTCGCGTGTCTTCTTTAACTGAGATATATATATATATATATGTATGTATATATATATATATATATATATATATATATATATATATATATATCCAAAATTAGATGTTCAAAAGTCGCATGATATATATATATATATATATATATATATATATATATATATATATATATATATATATATGTATGTACATACTGTATATAATCGCCTATCATGCAAAAATGATCGTGGTTTTATGACATATCCAAACACACGAACAATATAAAAAATAATCAGCCTGAAAACGAAATGATCTATAATAACTGGAATTAGAATTACATATAATGATAACCAATATAGCTCTTTTTTTATTTCACTGTCCGTAACAATATACTCACACGTCGTTGTGTACTTAATAGCAAAATTAACAGGCTCAGTACTGAATTGATATGCAATTAGTATTAGAGGGAAGGTTAGCAATATGACTCTTATGTAAGCATTCATACAAAAACGCAGAAACACAGATACCAACATATATATATATATATATTCAATCAAACTCTCCCATATTCACCCAGATTCATAAATCATATATATATATATATATATATATATATTCAAATGCATTCATTCAAATACACACACACACATACACAGACACGCATTCAAATACACACACATACACAAACACAGTCAACACGCAACAGTACATTTTCCCAGGCATATATATATTCAAATGTATACAGAAACTTAATATTTCAAAGACAAGGATACTTATGTCTGTAAACACACATACACACGCACATATATGTGTGTGTGCATGTGTGTTTATAATGTGTGTTGTTAAAAATGATTACTATGGTATTTCTGATAATTTTTATTTTATTTTATTGATGCAAAAATAACTTTCGTTTTTAGACTTAGAGAGTGTAGAAATTGTAGAAATGATTGTTCATTCCAAACGCTTTCGGCTAATCTATTAACCATCTTCAAAGATTTTGGTTGGGCTAGCTCTAATAGTGTGTGTTTACTTTGTAAACAGTCTAAAACTTGATGAAAAGTGGGCGTATTCTTACTTCTCAAATGCGGTCAGTATAGTTGATGTTGCTAGATAGAGCAACAAATATACACGAATTCGTTTCTGACGGTATTGCTACCCGCAAGCGAGTCGTTACATCTACCAAAAGTGAAAGTGAAAGTGAAAGTAGACTGTCCGGCAACCATGACAACGATTTTGGGCTATTTTTTTTAACAGTATCCTTTTAAGTATTAGCTAGAACGTAGTTGAGGCTAAGATAAATTCTTATCACTGGTACATATGTTGCAGATAAAATTGGCAACACAGACGGCAAATCGTTTTGTATATTTCACAATTTTTTAGTTTGAATTGATATAGAATAAGCATGAAATCTATTACATTTTACAATCATATTTGAAGGCATCTCTAAATCGCTTTTCCGGGTCCATTTCCCTTAATCAGTTTATTGTGTTATCTATCTATCTATCTATCTATCTATCTATCTATCTATCTATCTATATATATATATATATATATATATATATATATACATATATATATATATATATATATATGAATCATTTTTTACACTATTTACATGATTCGGACTATTGTCCTCATGTTTTTTGCTATATTTATCACAACGTTCCGGCTGTTGTACACTCCGGCCTTCTTCAGGTGGTTGGAATGTCAAACTGAACCCTTTATTTCGCTCGCTGGGGTAGAATGTTCTAGTTCCACGTGCCATGTCTAATGGATGTCAGTTATCAGTTATTTCCTGTTAATTCACCTCTCCAAGTTCTCCACTGTCCTAACCAGGTATTGAACTCACAACTCTTTGGGTCCTGTCACTGGATCTAAACAAAACCTTTATCCACTGTGCCATGTGTCCTCAAGGATGAGTATAATAGTCCGAAGAATGTAAATAGTGTACATAATAGCTCATCTCAGAAATATAAACAGATTTTCTGTTAAATTTGATCCAGTAGTTTTGCATATAAGCAACTGTGTAGGGACTGATGTGTACATATCTATATATTTAAGTTAAAATACTTTAAGCGCCCTTTGTCTTATAAATAAACTTGTATTTGTCCCTTGTGTCTACACTTATCTCCAACTTGTTAGGTAAATGGAATTAAAATACTTATTATTAGATACTTGTATGTTGTTTACATACATCATTTAAAAATTATTTTTGATTATTACAGAGAGAATAGAAAAAAATGTATTTTAACTTTGATCAGTGTTTGCGTGAATGGGTACAAAAACCACACACACACAAATAGATAGGTTGGTAGGCACAGACGTATGTAGGTAGGTAGGAAGGTAAGTAGGTAGGTAGAAACAAACCTAGGTATGTAGAAACAGAGCTAGGTAGGTAGGTAGGTAGGTTGGTGCGTAGGTAGGTACGTAGGTAGTTACGTAGTTAGGTAGGTAGAGACAGAGCTAGATAGATAGATAGGTAGTTAGGTAGGTAGAAAAAACCGAGGTAGGTAGGTAGGTAGGAACAGATCTTAGGTAGACAGGAACAGATCTACGTTGGTAGCTAGGTAGGTAGGTAGGTAAGTAGAAACACCTTGATTTGTAGATAGGTAAGTAGGTAAGAATAGACCTAGATAGCTAAGTATGTGGGTAGAAGCAGGCTTATATAGATAGATATAGATAGATAAATAGATCATGGATATCTGTTTTATTGCCGAAGAAGATCCTGAAAAGCAGGCTTGCAAGGAATCAATATTTACTGAAGTGGATTGATTGGCAAAATAATTGATATTTCGCTATTTATTCACATTATACGGAATAATTTTCCCATTTTATCGCCGAGTGTAAATGCCTAGCAGAAT
Source organism: Acanthosepion esculentum (assembly GCA_964036315.1). Lineage (NCBI taxonomy): Eukaryota > Metazoa > Mollusca > Cephalopoda > Sepiida > Sepiidae > Acanthosepion > Acanthosepion esculentum. The sequence continues at coordinate 31,334,132 of OZ038483.1, read as the reverse complement.
CAAAGATTATATTAGGAAGTTTTCTTCTTGTTTTATGTGTTGTAATCAAGTCAGAGATTGGGCAATCATGGCTCTCCACAACTTCTTATCTCTTGTAGCTCCCGTCAATATTTGATTGTTTTCCATCCCTCTTTTTCCCTGCTCTGCCATCCATTCGCACAAACTTATTAGGAAGGTTACTCGAAGTTTCCTTCTGCTCCTCCTGTCTTGTGAGTATTAAAGTTTCCAAATCCTCTTTTCTCGTAGTGTATCCCAGATGGTGCATTATCTCTTATTGTTTTGTTTTTTTAAGAATAAGTGTTCTTCTAGTTAGTTTTTTCCTTAACCCTTTTTCATTGCTCACATATTCAGCTCGTGATGTTTTGCAGCAGAGATTATAAAGTCGATTATTAATCATTATTGCAAAATATGAGACTATTGTTTTTTTTTGTTTTTTTTTATAGCAGTACTATTTCTTGTGCAAGTTCACAGCAAGTCAACTGGATAAATATATTTCGACAAAGAAGATCAAGTTATTATAGATTGATTGCATATAAAATATTTCTCTGGGGACGTTTAGACAAACACCCTTCTTCTTTTTAGCTTTAATCCAAAGACAGATATGCAATGTGATAGGTCCAGACCTGGCATCTGGTCACTTTCTGACAGACGTGACGTGGCTTCCCTCTGTCTTTTCTACAAATAGTTTCATGGTAACTGCTCTGACGAACTATTTTCACTGGTGCCCCAACTGCATGAATTTAAGCGTGCTATTAGATTGGCATCTCGGTCCCACCCTTCCCTTGTCGAAACAGTTAGATGTAACCGCCTCTTTGGCTCCAACAGCTTCTTCTCTCGCACTTCTCGCCAGTTGAACTCCTGCTTCCCTGATAGCTATAATCTTCAAATATTCAAATGTAATGCCAATCGACATCTTCTAAGGCGTTGATCCTTATCCCCGTCCCTCTCTTTATCCGTTCCTCATACCACCCTCTTTATTCTTACTTTCACTCTTTGTAAGACCTTTGCGCGCTAGTGGGGTACTCTCGCAATTTGCTCGGGGTGATAAAAAAAAACAAAAAACAACTCTGAATGTACAAACAGTATATTCAGTAATAAGCTCTACATCTTTTAAAATGCACAGGCACATCGAGAAATGACATAGATATACATATGTATAGGGGAGTGTACTATTCAAGTAAATCCAACGAAATAAGATATATTACTCTATCTAGCATCTATATTACTATTACGACTGAAACGAGTTAATCTAAACTCAATATAGAAATTGTTACAACTACTTCTAAAGAAATAATTAATACAAAACAAAATAATAATAAGCTAAAACTTTGAGGAGTAATTTATTCTATAAACTGTAACAATTGCCACAAGTAACATATCGGAGAAACTTCGAGGAATTTAAATAAGAACACAAATAGATACTTCACAAATTAATACACTCAACGCATTAGTAATGGACATAATTTCGATTTAAACAATGCCATTTTAATTAATAGCGGAAGAACTTTACTGAGACGAAAGTGTATAGAAAGTGCTTTAATTTGGAGATAATCCACAGTAAATTTGCCTTACGGATTTTTTACATTTCGCATTCTTTTGTAGATTTTCTATTATCAAAAATACTTAATAACAGATGTGCTAAAAATATAGACAAAAATAAAATGAATACAATTCTGTAATATCCAAATATATAATTTTAAAAAATATTTAAAATTAAAAGTTTAAAATTTCAATGTCCCTTCTCCATTGTGCACATGTGTCTTTACATCAACGTAAACATCACTTTACTCCAGTGAATTCCTAAAGGACAAAACAATTCACACGAAAGATTTTTTTTTCCACTTTGTCATTAAGTTCCCTAACATTGTTCTGGTATATAAAAAAGAAATTATAACAATTGCCCCATAAATATAGCTGCCTAGAATTCTGAATGAATTAAAACATTATTTATCTGTCTTAATGTTTGTTTTAAGATGAGAAATATCTTTTTCAGCCTGAGACTTTCTCTGAGATTGTGTTTAAAAATGGGAGCAAAATGCGTGTAAAACCGAGAACAAAAAATTAAGATGCTGAGTCATAGTTTGTCAAAATGTCTTTACGAGGTGTGAAGCAAAATAAAACATCACAAAAAAAAGCACCAAGTAAGAGAGAGCATGAAGAGGAACTACAGTAGAACAGGAAGGGAAGAGTCTGATGTGTAGTTGTGGGTGAATATAGAAGGGAAGGATTGAAAGGTCTGGAAAAAATGGAGCTGGGGCAAAGTCTTGGGAAAAGCAATGAGCAGAAAAGAAAGAAAGAGTGCAGTAATCAATCTTTTAGGTGGAAGACACGGGGAAGTGGAGAATAGGAAACACGCGGACAGACAAATATAGACACACAGACAGACAAAAAGAAGAGAAAGAGAGTGTGAGATCCAGGTTGGGTAAGCGAATAAATTACGTGCCAGCCAGTGGGAAAGATTTATACAAGGGCAAGATTGAAGATGATGAGAGAAGGGAATACTGGGATGGGCGAAGAGACTTAAGTATATTGCATATTTTATCTCTCATTCCCTATATCTCTTTATTCCTGTTCTCTTTGAGAAATAGGCTTCACTGTTTAAGCGAGCGCTTTCAATCATAAGGAAATGTGCTGCATCGCTGCCATCTTTGCTCGCCCCAAAACGCCTATACTGTCGATCCCAAACATTGAACGCGTTTTCGGGTTTAGTCGAAAGTGAAAGTGAAAGTGAAAGTAATATTTTTTCACATCATATTTAATATGCTACAATATAATTTCACTTCATAACCACATGAAAATATTGAGTTGATATACGTTTAATCTTGTCTTGACTTTGTCTGGCATAAGGCCACAATTACCGGAGAGTCGAGGGAAGATTAAACACGCTACTGGTATTGTTTGCTAAACACTTCCCACGACAAGAGACTTATTCTAATCTTATATTTTATGAAAATAAAAATTAAATTCATGCAATTCCTCCGCTTATTCAGTTTCATGCATACTCTTGCTTTAATTCAATTTTGCAGATATATAAATTCAACTGACGAAAATAAAATATATATGTCTAATACGGGAGAAGAAATATTTATATTTTGATGATATATATTTCTTCATTCACCATATAAAAGTAAGTTTTCTCACTGATATTTTCCACGTCTTAAGAAGAAAAGACAATGGTATTTTTTTAAAATTTCAGCTGCTGCTAAATACATTTCTATATTTTTTCGCATCGTAAAATTGCTGCTGTTTTGATTTGAATAACGAAAAATATTTTTTAAATTCCAATTCCCAAAAGCAGATTACGTTATGATATTCCTTAAACTTATTCTAACGTGCGATATCAAGTGTAGAATTCATTCTAAAAGAAATTGCAGAAAAACATGTAATCGCTCTGTATTCGCTAAAACTGCTAGCAAATGACTAAGTTTTCATTTGCTATATATTCCAACACTAAATAGATATTTAAAAAATACATCTACAAAACTTAAATATTCTACGATAAAACATATAAAATGTTAGAGTTGTAACGAGAAGATTCAATAATTATATATTACCAGTCTCGTAGAATCATTTAAAATAACACACGGTTCCTTGAAGCGAGGTGAAAGATGTTCGCAATATATGAATAATAAATAGAATTCTTATGATTGTAAAACTGAATTTTACAAATTTTTTATCTAAAAAAATCTACTGTTTTTGGAATTATATATCTGAAGTAGGAGGAAGGGGTGATAAAATTTGTATTACCAACTTCTCATTTATTTGCCTAGCATTGTTCTAATATAAAAATACGTATATTATTTTCTTCCTCATAAACACAATAAAAATGATTTATAGTTGGAAATAAATATTTTAAGTTCATACGAATTAATGAAACTATTTATTATTGTATTTTCTTTGGATTTACATTAAGTTCCATTATTTAAATTAAAACTGTTTGTTTTCGTTTGTTAATTTTTTTGTTTTGTTTTTCATGAATATAATTATTATTATGAATATTGATATTTTATTTCTTCCTGGTTCATTTCTTTGATTAAATTGTACATATTTTGTTTTCATTATTTCTGCACGAATGTAATTCCTTTAAACCAAGGAAAACTAATCAAATCTTCTTTGTCTGACTACACCGGCGTAAAAAAGTATCTTTTCTGTTATTCGGGTTAACACTAATTTACTAATTCAACGCTGCTGAATAAATTGAAGTAGAATTAATATGTAGAATTAATTTATGGTAAAAGGATGCTTAATTTACTTTTAATGGCCTATTTTGATATTCTAGTGACATACAGTGGAAAGGATGACTGGAGATGGGACATGTTTATGAAAAAATAAAGAAAATTATATCTATATCTATTGAGCGCTGGTGTTAATGAAGTAGTTATCGATGTATAATAACAGAGCTAAAATTTGTATTAATAACATATATATATATATTTCCCTCATCGGTATATTAATAATGAATATACTTTTCTTTTATTGATATATATATATATATATATATATATATATATATATATATATATATATATATATATATATAATCTGTTTAAACCTTATTTATAATAAATTTAAATAAATTAAAAATATGTCACATTTAATCCATTTTTTAATACATACATACATACATACATACATACATATATATATATCCTTCCTCAGTTAACGTCTTAGCGCTTTAACACCCGCAGGCTTACGACAACCTATCAAACACACACAAACACACACATATATATATATATGTGTGTGTGTGTGTGTGCACGCGCGTGTGTGTGTGCGCACGTGTATATATATATATATATATATATATATATATATATATATATATATATATACATACGCATTATATATATATATATATATATATATATATATATATATTAATAATTAATATATTTATTTTTAATACATTTTTCATTATTTTCCCTCCACGCCCACAACATTAACTTACTTCAAAGGATCTCATCTTTTGAGGTTGAGTTGTTGTTATTTATCCATCTCAGTCCACTGCATTTGAACATTGTTGTATACAATCCATTTTTCATCACCTGTTGCTATA
>OZ038483.1:31271576-31324076 GCA_964036315.1 Acanthosepion esculentum | reverse complement strand
ACGATATTTCTGTCTCTCTCTCAATCTCTTTCTCACTTTTCATATATATATATATATATATATATATATATATATATATATATTATAAATGTGAATGTCAGTGTCTCACTGTGTCACACTTTTTCAACTCTACTCCTAAAGGCCGTAGCCCAACATATCATACCATTTTGGATTTAGGTCGACTCTCTGACCAAATGAAAACCATTCTGAGACAAATCATCACCCGCAATGCTGAAATTTTGGATTCCCAAGTTTTCATAACTGCGATTGTTTTCGGCGATTTTTACGTGACTTTTTCCGACAAACTTTTTTGTAGGATAAACATTTTTAAAACTTCAAAATAAATTTAGGAATGTTCGAAATTAATTGCAAAATTCAGCGAAAGTCACACATGGAATAAAAATAATTTTTTGTACGGAAAATAAAGACCTACGTACATCAAATTGTCCTTAAATTAAGTGGCGGCAGACGAATTATCGTTGAACTTCTAAAAGATAAGCTTGAATATTAATGCAATACTTAAATGCAGCTATCAATTTTCAGTTCTTCTGTAGTTTATTGTTGACTATCGCATCTACTCATGCCTACCTATTGTGATGAGGGCACAATCAATAGTCCTCCATAGGAAATAGCTTAAATACCGCCCGAAGTGGCGTTGATGGAGTTATGCCGACTTCGAAGTTTCGTGAGAGCATTGTAGTAATGCTTTCACTCTTCAGGGCTGTTGTCTTCTCTGCCGCTACTTCTCAATTTTTGTTGTGTTTATGGTTTGGTACAATTTGATATTTTTGAATGGGTGCGGTTGTTTTTCATTTAATGAGTGTTGTGATAAATATTGAATGAAAGAAGTAGCAGCAGGGGAAGCAATAGCCATGATGAGTGAAAGCATTACTACAATGCGTTCACGAAACTTCGAAATCAGCATGACTGAACCAACACCGCTCAGTTAAGTGATAAGTTTCTCTACATTAATTCTAATTTTCTCTCTCTCTCTCTCTTTCTCTCTCTCTCTCTCTATCTATCTATCTCTCTCTATATATATATTTATGAATATATAAATTTATAAGTGTCTGTGCGTGTAGAGAAATATATATGCATGTATATATACATATATTTGTATATCAACACACACACACACATATATATATATGTGTGTGTGTGTGAGTGTGTGTACAGAAATATATGTACATGTATGCGTATTAATATATTTGTATTTAAACTCATATATATGGGCACACACGTAATTATATATATATAATATTACATATTATATATATATATATATATATATATATATATATATATATATATATATATATATATATATATGCCTATAAATAGGACTGATGTCACCATCTTAATACTAAAAGAACGGAGGGAAATTTATAAGAAACTCTTCGATGAACACTTCGTCAGAGAAAAATGTATGTTCAGTGACATATTTTTGTCGGTAACCTCCTATAGATACTACTAATGTTATTATTATTATTTTATGCTCTCTTCTGTCCCAGAAACTCGAACCTTTTTCTGATGACTCATTTTTTTCTGTGCAATTATTTATATTTTGCTGCTCATTGTGTTTTCACACCAGTCATTTTTAGTGATTATTTTTTTTTCCTGGGGATTAGGTAACTATTTAAAAAAAAAAAAAAAAAAAAAACAACCCAAGTCCCTGATGTTCATATGGTTTTTAATCTGAACCAAGCTTATTTTAATTTTGTTTTCATTTTAAAATCTTTTCTTTCATCGTGGGCTTTGATTTCTTTTTCTTTATCCTTTGTTTTTTGTTTTTTTTTCATTCTTCTTTCAGTGAACCAGATTTGTTTGTCAAAACATCTTTCTGCGGAATTTATAAAATGTCTCATTCCCTGTATTCCCAAACAAGAAAGTAGGACAAGGTTTTTTTTTACTTTTTCTTTTACAATAGTATCATTTTGTTTTTTGTTTTGTTTTTTTAATTTAGCATTTCCAAAAAAATCATTGGAAAATAGAAATTTAAAAAAAAAAATCTAGGCGCATATTTTTGGAAATAGTAATGTGACCGCATTTCTTGTAGCAAAAGAAATCAATATGGGATGATCATGCCAATAATTACAAGAACATTAGAATGGTTTACCGCCACTGAAAAGGCATCTTAAGTTCTTCATTATGGCGTTAAAATTACTATAGTTATGACAGTAGTAAACAAATATTAAACTACATTCAATTTTAAACGCGCACACAAATCCACACACATTTATAAACATACAAACTTGTGTCAGGTACAGTCAAATGCTGAAAGCTCCTGACGAACCGGCTGAAGAATTAAAAAAGGTTCGTCTGCGAAACTCTGGAATCGAAGTGTTAAATATAGCACCAATCAGCTGACATTTTTTTTCTGTTTAAACCCTATATATATATATATATATATATATATATATATTATGTATGTATATGGGATTAATAGAGATAAAATTATCTGAATGTTCTGTAAGCGGTTGGGCATATGGAATATCAAACATAATTTAGATCCAGAAATGAAAGAAAATGTTAGAACAACATTAGAAAAAATAAATAAAAACTTAACTACCATACATTGTCAATCCATTTTAACGACACTTGTACAAAAGAGGGATTGCTGACCAAATACAGAATTACATATATATATATATATATATATATGTGTGTGTGTGTGTGTGTGTCTGTGTGTTTATACACCAGGCAAACCTTAAAAAAATATTCTTTCAAAGAATAGCTAAATCTTTTCGGTGGGTCAACGGTTATCCTACACAGGCATGAGGATGCAGAAATTAACTGGGTTGGTGTCCGGCAACACGCTAAACTCACGGAATAGCAGGAGAACACACTTTCTTATTTTATATGATATCTGAGGTGACACAAACCCCCACCACACACACATATATATATATGTGTGTGTGTGTGTGTGTGTTGATTGTTTTGTTTTCTACGGTTTATCAACACTTTTCAGGTTATTTTGTTTTAAATGTTTTGTTTGGAGAAAATTAAGATTCATGATACAAGTCTTACTTATTAATCCACAGCTGTGGGGGAAACGGAGTAAATTCATTTCCACACACGCCAGCTTGCACCAATTGGCATTGCAGCATACATATCTCTAAATATTTAAAATCTGGTACAAGGTCACGGTTTTTTGGTTCCTTTTGCCACTAATGATCATCTTGGTATTCCACGTGATGTAGCTTAGAATGTTATTATTACTTTTATTCGGCTCACTTGTCTTAGATTTATCCAACAAAAAAGCCATAAGTCTTGCGCATCGAGTTAGGACGGAACCGTCTACAATAGGAATGTCCTGCGTTAGCTGGTTGATAAATACTGCAACCTCGTCGACAGAATTTGGTTTTTCGGAGACAACACGGCGTGAAAAAAATCGTTCCATAATCTTTTAATTTTTCACATTGTCTGTAAATATTTCGTTTCCGCAATTCATTTTTTTTTTTTGCATTATTTTTTCCACACGACTTCATTTACGCGCGTTTTTGTTTTAATATTCGTGTCCTAATTCGCTAGTCGACCGTTTTCTCTATTGTCCTCAAAATTAAAATGGAAGACCTTTTACAATATCCATTAGGGGATTCTTAATCAGCGGCATTTAAATCAATCTCTTAGTTCTTTGTTTCCTGTTCACGGTTAAATATGGGAAATAAAAAAAAGTAACATTTCCACGCATGCGCATACACACGAAAGAACGCCTGCATAGAGGCACGCCTACGCAAAAAAATATATACACATATGTCGGGGCCTCAAGAGGTTCACAGTCTAATGACGTGAAAATGTTTGAAACGTGAAAATATTTATTTTTTAATTATAGCGTGACGGCAACAATTTTCTTTCTGCTGTCTAAGGCAAATATGTAACTGACTGAATGGCTTATCCGTCAGTCATCGAGATATAACTGCGACAAAAGCAGGATAACAGGTGAAAGTGACAATCCGCAGAGAAAAGTAAACTTATGACTTTGCAAAAAAGCATTAGTGGAAGAAGACATAAATAGTCTCAACATAAATTCAACATAAATTAGAATGCGTTTCTCTATTACAGATTCCAACGAATATATATATATATATATATATATATATATGTGTGTGTGTGTGTGTGTGTGTGTATTCTAACGAATATATATATATATATATATACATACATAATTATATATATATATATATATATATATATATATATATATATGCAATTTGTGACTATTAGGGATAATTCCAAGGCTGATATTAATCCAGAGACAGGTCAATGTAAACTATAGAGAATAATAATAATAATAATAATAATAATAATAATAATAATAATAATAATAATAATAATCAAAAATAAAACCTTAAAGATTCATTTCGGTTAGAATTTATTTCGTCAATATCTGGATATTCAACTCTTCAGACCGAAAACTTTTAGTGAAAATGTTTTACTAAAAGTTTTCGGTCTGAAGAGTTGAATATATAGATATTCACGAAATAAATTTAGCCGAAATCAATAGTTAAGTTTTTCTTCTTGATTATATATAAGTATATATATATATATATATATATATATATATATATATATATATATATATATATATATATGCAGAAATATAGTTTTAGTGTGCTATATTTATGGGATAAAGTGTTCAATATCAGAGATAGAGCGTATGTAAATATAAATATAAAAGTGAACATTTAAGTCAACATTCAGAGGCGTCAGGCTGTTTCATGCTAGTCTCAATCGTCAAGCCGATCGATATATATATATATATATATATATATATATATATATATATATATATATATATATATAAAAACAGAGTTGTTCGACAAAAAGTATTTTTAGTAAAAAAACAGGTGAGTCACTCACCTGTTTTTTTACTAAAAATATTTTTTTCTATTGTTTTTGGGGTTAAAATAATTTTTAATCTTACTAATATAAAGACCCCTCCCTGACCACCTAGGAAAAAAGTTTATTCACCCTAAGGTATTCTATTGATAATTATAAATTTGGATATAAATGAGATTCAGAAAAAAACTCTTTGCAAAAAAAGTGACTCAGATATCGTATTCTAATGATTAAACTGGTAAATTTAAAGAGCTTTTGATAAAATATTGAAAACTATTTTACAATACACTTAGAACAATATTCTAGAGAATTCTAGAACAGCTTAAATTTATTCCAGAATATTCCAGAAAGCCTCATATAGTATAAAAACAGCTTGAAATAGCCACTCAAGTCACTAACCAGATGAAAGGGTACAAACACGCATCAGAACCACTTAAGGCATCTATTATTGCCCTCTCAAAAGCAGGCAAGTCTACGAGAGAAATTGCAGAAATTGCTATAACCTCGCAATCAACTGTCTCTCGAGTGCTTAGGGCACATAATGATGCCACTCCTGCTCCAAGGAAGGAAACAAGGGGACGAAAGAAAAAGATTGATGATAGAAATGGCAGGTTAATCAAGAGAGAAGTTGCGAAGAATAGGACATATAACTAGCCAAGTAATTGCAGCCAGTCTAATCGAAGAGCAAGGTGTTAGTCTTGCCTCTTTAACAGTCCGTCGGCGGCTGTTAGAACAAGGCTACAAATCTTGTACACGAGGGTTTAAGCCGCTAATAAGCAAAGCCAACAAAGCCAAGAGACTTGAACAGGTTCACTATTACAAAGATTTGACAGTAGAAGACTGGATGATTTTTCTCTTCTCCGATGAAACGAAAGTTGAGCTAAATTCAAAGGATAAGTTGAGTCACTTTTATCGAACAGCACTGTGTGTATATATATATATATATATATATTTATATATATATATATATATATATATATATATATATATATATATATATTGTCTGTGCGTGTATTACTGAGATCATTTATTTATGGCTTAAAGCGCTCAATATCAGAGATAGAGTGTGTATAAATATAAAAGTGAACATTGATGCCAACACCCAGTGGCAACAGTCTGTTTCATGTTAAACGCAATCATCAGTCTATCTGTGTGTGTACGTGTGTGTGTGTGTATAGCTGTGTGTATGTGGGTGTCTGTTTGTGTGTCTGTGTTTATCTGTCTATATTTCTGAGAAGTACAGAAGTGATGTAACTTTTTACACTATTTATATTTTCTCATCTTCATTGTCACATTCACGACGTTTCGGACGTTGTACGTTCCGGGTTACTTCAGGTGATATTTGTCGGAATTTCGAACTGAAATCCTTATTTAGTTGATTTTATTTTGATTATCGTTTGAATAATTACCGCCAGTTACCTTTTCTCTACGGGTGACATCTTAGTTTTTTTTACTAACGCCGATTGCCATGTGAGAAAAAAGATCACAAAGTAGTTTTATATTTAAAATTAACAAAACAAACATTATTTACATTATTCGGACTATTGTCCTCATAGTCCGAATAATGTAAATAATGTACATAATACTTCATCTCAGAAATACAGACAGATAAAAAAACGAACAAATAGTAACAGAAGTAAAAGCGAAAAGCAAGAGAAAGACAAGAAAAAGTTATTTTCAAAAAGAACTTGAAGTAAATGAAACATTCAGTAGATATAATTTTTTCAACGGAATTTGAAAGTGAAAGTGAAAGTGAAAGTACAAGACGTTAAAAGGCTTTTCTCTTAGACTAAATATATATGGAAATAGGAAAAAAAATTTCGAAAGAACAAACGAAAAAAGAACATAAAATGGAAAAACAGTAACATCAAAAATATTTGACGGAAGGATTGGCTAGCGTTATAAAAAATACATTCTAATCGCGATGGAAATAGAAAGAGAGAAGAGACGTTTAAACGATGTCCGAGATAGATCGGCACTCTTTAAAGAATCTTAGATGAACATGAAAAATCCAAGATAGGCAAAAACACATACATACATACAGACAGACTGACAGACAGAAAGAGAGAAAGAAACAAAGAAAGAAACAAAGAAACAAAGAAACAAAGAAACAAAGAAAATGTGACAAACAAATAATGTTGAATGAGTGAAAGATAAGTTGATCAAAGAAAGAAAGAAAGAACTAAGGTCAGGGTTTTCCTTCTTTTCTGTTCTGTTCTGGAAATGAAAAGCCAGAAAGAATTTTAAAACCACATTTGTCATATAATAAGCAGCAGTGCTACGTGGTTTCTGAAACAATGCATAATATTATACGCTTTTGTCTCGGCAATGAATTTGGTTCTTGGAGCCTCAGATAGTCGAATCAATCTCTCAGTCGGACTAGATCGGATATTTATTTACAAATATCCGAGAGAGCCTTTTAAATAACTGACAATGATAATAAACTTGTGTGGGGGGTGCAGAAGATCTTCTCAAAGACAAAATGTACGGTGGGGGACGAAGAAGAAGGGACATAAAACAAGGAGAAATTTAATTCCAGTAAATATGGAGTATTGTCAGCGTTGGCATTCATAATTCATTCAGGGATTGCAAAAGGTTGATTGGAAGTGGGTGCGAAGCCAGCGACGAAGGTGAGTGGGTCGCTGAATGTGGAACTGGGGTAGGGTGTGACGAAGGACGGGAATGGAAGGAGGGCGAAGGTCACGTGGTGCTGAATCATCTTCGTCGACTGACAATAGGAATTTTTTTGTTTGAGAGGCATGCACGCATTTCTATCCAGTGTTGGTTTGAGTGCGTATGCTTGCCACGTTTCCCGGCCTTATTTTGAGTGCGTATGCTTGCCTTGTTTCCCGGCCTTATTTTGAGTGCGTAATGTATCGTGTGTCGCTGGCTCTACCAGCCACTGTGCGCTCATGTGAAGTCGGACCAGCATATACGTCGTCGAACACATAATTTTGCCTCCACCATTCTATCTATCTATCTATCTATCTATCTATCTATGTCTCGCTCTCTCTTGTATATATATATATATATATATATATATATATATATATATATATATATATATATATATATATATAAGCGCATCTGTTAAGAAAACGTGATTTTAAGTTTCACAAAGCGAAATGATCATCAGGCGTTATGATATCGCTCAAAATATAGTTTAATTCTATAATAGTTCACCCTATTCGGAGGTTTAAATATATGCTGTCTGTGAGTATTCGGGTATTAAACAGTTTTTTTTTTCAATCATTATCCAGTGTATGATTTTCTAGCACGTTAATTATTTCTATCTATCTATCTATCTATCTACATTTGCAAACTTTAGATATAGGTCTTTCTAATATATATATATATTTATATATAGTGTGTGTCCTTTTTTTATTTTTCTTAGTAGATAATCTAGGCCGGTTGTTATGACTTTCGCTGACATTGAGAAATCCTACTAAGGAAAAATTGTGCCCCCCGAAAAGATCTAACTGTCACAGACATGCTTCGGCTATTCGCCTACAGGAGTAGTTCCCCCAATTGAAATCGGAATATAGTTTTGAATCCTATCGGGAGGCACAATTTTCTTTAGAAGATTTTCTCCTTGGCGCCGGCCAGTCGTTATTAATATAACTGTTTAACCGAAGGAAAAAAAAAGATATATATTTATATATGTTCCCCTATAAAGGAAATGTAACTTACTCTCAGACAATGCAGCATGAGAAAAAACGCGAAGATACTAACAATCTTTGTTAAATGCCTAAAGAACTAGGCGAAAGAACGTGAGATATTGTGAAATGAATTAGATACATAGTGAAAATATATATGACGGTATGTAAATTATAACATTATATATGTTACAACTTTTGTAGCATGTTCATCAGAACACAACGTTATGTCTTTCAACCTGCATGTGCGTATTTTACATAGTGAAATATGTATTATAAACAGTTATATATCATCTTCTCACACAAATCACTCGCTGCAGAAACACGAGTTTCGAATTCTATACACTCACCAACAATTCAAGCGAGTTCGACATAGATACCAAGTAAATACAAACCAATGATACCAAGCTTGACCCTCACATCTAATCCATACCGACGTTTATTTTGGTGTATCAGCCTATGAAAGTCTACATATTTTCTGCGTTAAAATTCCATATATATATATATATATATATATATATATATATATATATATATATATATATATATATATATATATATATATATATATATATAAAGGCTCAATCACTAATATTCCATGGTTATAATTTATTACACTGGAATCGTAATCACGATCCAATTCATCAGACCTACAAATTCAAACTGTAGGTCTGATGTATTGGATCGTGATTACGATTCCAATGTAATAAATTATAACCATGGAATATTAGTGTTTGAGCCTTTTTATATTATATTCTTGCTCTGTGCTGGACATTGAGTTCTACCTGAATTCTATCCTCTTGAAAATATATATAAATATATATATGTATATATATATATATGTATGCATGCATATTGACTACTAATATTATCAATATATATATATATATATGTGTGTGTGTGTGCGCGCGCGCGCTCGTGTGTAAATCTATAGAATTGTTCCCAATTTATATCTTCCTAAAACTAAAAATACATCCTTCACGAATTAATAAGCTTGGTTGATTTTGTTTCGCGGCATATCAGCACCTCTATGGTTTATTTAAGGCCGAAATCTAAATATTTAGAACTGCAAGTAATTTTACCCTAAATATGTATTTTTATACTTACATATCGTTTTCGTTTTGCTGAGTGTTCATTATTTACTTATAGCTGAGACCAAAACAGGTTCCGCCGCCCCGGGTCAGAGTGAACGTGGGAATTACAGCTGTTAGGAGGCGGTTCCACGCTCGTCAAAAACCTCCAGTCTCCCAATCAGTGGTCCTGCTGCCGGATGTAGTTTATCGTCATACCCAGGACTAGAGAATTAAGAAGCTTATTGGAACTGGTTTGAGTTCCTTTTACGGAAGTACCTTTCGACTGAATGAAAATATCCTTACATATTGTACGGGGTTTATTGTTGCATGAGATATAAACTGATACATGTAAACTTGATAATTTCGATATCGGATATACTTCGCATTAAGAGATGTTGCGATTTTTTGTCCAGTGTTAGCACATATTTTTGTAGATATGCGAATGAGTTATTTGGAAAATTTAAATATAAGTCTGCTAAATAAATTTAAATGCTAAAGGATACTAACTAAAAATCACCAGATTTATAGCTTTTTTCATTGCGTGATCGTTCATAGACATGCAATTAGGCATATAATATATATATATATATATATATATATATATATATATATATATATATATATATATATAGATAGATAGATAGATAGATGTGAAAAGAGTAAGAAAGAAAAGGAAATTGACAGAGATAGATAGATAGATAGATAGATAGATAGATAGATAGATAGATCATCTGATTCTCCGGAATCTGTCTTACATATTTATAAGTCTACCATTCATCCATGTTTTGAATATTTCTAACACATGGTTTGGTGTTGCTGATATATATTTAGAGATTATTGACAATAATCCGAAGAAGTATCTGTTATTTTATTAGTCCTGACATAGCTTCTCGGCTTCAGTCACTTTTCCACCGCAATAATATAGCTTCCCTGTGCATCTTCTATAAATACTCTCACGTTAATTGTTCTAATGACCCTTTTATGTATAGTTCCTAGATAGATTTGAATAGACTAAGATATGTAGATTTGAATAGACTAAGATAGATTTGAACATATTAAGATAATTTGGAATAGATTAAGATAGATTAGAATAGATTAAGATAGATTATAATAGATTAAGAGAGTATAGACTAAGATAGATTTGAATAGACTATGATAGATAAAGGTAAATAGACTAGAATAGATAGATAGATTATAATAGATTAAGATAGATTAAGATAGATTTTAATAGACTAGCATAGATAAATTCGAATAGACTAGCATAGATCTGAACAGACTAAAATAGATAAATTTAAATAATGTTTGATAGATAGATTTGAATAGACTAAAATTGATATATAGGTAGGTATATAGATAGGCGTATCAATGCGCAGACATATATATAAGTAGGTAAATATACGTACTTGCATATCGTCAGACAGAAATACCAAAATATAGGTAGTGTTATGACTCCTTATTTATAACTACAGAATGAACTCTTCTTAACACTATGTATACTACGCCTCTCAAGAGAAAGAGACGAATCGAGTCGAGCCGATAGTAGTTCACTCCAAACCAAACTAACAGTCATACTAACACCTTCCACATCTTGTATTATTATTCCGTGTAATATATCTTCATTATTTCTACTCTTGTGTTCGTGTTCTTCCTTGGTCCTAACCTGGACCATAACAGGTAGATAGCGTGGCGTATATATAGGTAGGTACATAGGCTGACGGACATCGATTTACAGGTAGGCATACAGACTGATAAGTCAACAGGCAAACAAATAGGAAAGTGGAAACATATATAGACAGATGCCCAGCTACATGTGTGCGATATGTGAAAGGAGAACAAAATGGCGTGTTTTCTAAAAATTTCAAATTGTTTCGTTTGACAATTCCCATGATTATAATGTCTTGGCTTCTTCATTTTGCTTCGAGTCGCTATGAAGGCAACTTCATTGTTTTCATTTAAAATCACCCTTTTTATATCTTCTTTCTGGTTCCTTTCTTTTCTTTGTTTTTCATTGTTTCTTGTCTGCGTTGCACTCATAAGGATGAGTTCCTTTGATAGGCACAATTTGCCGCTTCTACAGAAAGAAATGCGTTACCACATTCGCCATCGTTTGTCCGAATTGTTTGAGCCCTGCCTCGTTTTGGTAGTGAGAACGGGAACGCGTAATAATGGTCTAAGCCGATGACGTCAGTTGTTAATCTTATTAGGAGGGCTATTGGTCCATTAACTGATTCTGCAGGTTTCTTTATGTGTGCAAGATACAGACAGAGTATTGAAGCAACTAAAAAGAAAAAGAAGAGGGAATATAATAACAAATAAAAGAGACAAAGTTGTAGGGAAAGAAAAGAAATAGATATCGAAAAAAAAAATGTATTAGGTTAGCTGTTTCGAATTGGTTTGAAATATAGATTTTTTTTTCACGTAGAAGAACAGAGACGAATCTAAGTCCGTCTCGAAGAATTTAAGAACAAAAAACGAAGCAGCTCATTAATAAAAGAGAGACAAACGGACACACACACACACACACAGGAACAATGTCGAGAAAACTACAGGGAAAGAAGGTGAGAGAGAACAGTAAAGAGAGAAAGAGAGAGGTGAGAGAGTGGGGGGGGTCAGCGATACAACAGTGAAGAGATAAAAAGACATTGAAGGGAAACGAGAGAGAAATATTTAAAGAGAGAAGTTGAGGCCAGAGAATCCAAGAGAAGGAAGGAAGACGAGATGAAAGGTTAAAACAAAGATGAAATGAATTTAAAAATCTTGGTTTGCATGAATGACAGAAACAAAACACATGCACAAAATCATTATACACATAGGCACACAGATATATATATATGTGTGTGTGTGTGTGTGTGTGTGTGTATGTATATATTATTATTATTATTATTATTATTATTATTATTATTATTATTATTATAAATTAAAGAATATCAAACACTTAAAACAATAATTTTGCTGTCTTTTCACGTAGAGCTCTCCCTGGATCTATATCCTCCTGTAAATTCCATACAGATTACCATATTGTATTATTACTATATATATGTATATATATATATATATATATATATATATATATATATATATATATATATATATATATATATATAGTTTTAGAGGTGGTGATAAAGATGGTGGTGTCGGGGATAACTATTTCAGAGTGTTAGAGGGCACGATTATGAATTTTGTATTTTTAGGAAGAGAAATAGATCCCAAACAACATCAGATGCCGGGATTTATGACATAAAATGCTTGCACTGTTGGGAGAATTATATTGCCAAAACATACATTATATATATATATATATATATATATTGAACGATAAAAATTATTAAAATCTTCAGACATACTGGGTTGTAGATTAATATTCTTATGTTTTTATTAATTTTATTTCATTTATATTCCTCGACTAGTTTCGGCCAACATGGCCATCATCAGGAGAAAAATAATTTTCTGCTTGCTGGTAGCAGTAAACTACAGAAATGAATGTCTTGATGGAGAAAATGAACTTTTGTCTGTAGTTTTCATACGTACACAGGGTGACTGAAAAGTAACCTCCTATTTTAAAATACTTTTTATTTATTTATTAACTGTAATTTTTACATGAAAAGGATATGAGAGGACACCGTTTAGAATGAGATTTTATTTCAAATTCGATATGGGCACCAAATTTCACTACCAGGTTCTCGAGCCGCCCGGGAATCGCATCCACTGAATTTACCAGGAATTATTGTGGCATGGAAGACATAACTTCTTCTATTCGCTCTTCCAGTTCTTCCAAAGTCTTGGTTTGGTAGAGTAGACTTTCTACCTTAACCAACCCCAAAGAAAAAGATAATCACAGGGTGTTTAGACAGGACTCCTGGCTGGCCTCTCATACATAAATTAAGGAGATACTTTTCAATCACCATGTATATATATATATATATATATATATATATATATATATATATATATATATATATATATCAACTATACATCTGTTTGTAATAAATGCAGATAGATAGATAGATAGATAGATGTGTGTTTACAATATTTTACAATATATAAGCCAAGTATAAGTACTTATATGAAAAATCTTTATATACGTGTTTCTCCTTTATTTTAGCAAGTAGTGTTTTATATTTTGGACTATATACGAGAATAAATCAATAATTCCGTAGCTTGACGCAATTTTTTGCTAATTTTTTTATCTGAAATTGTCCCTCGAAAATATTCAGCGGATTCAGTTAATCAAAAATCATTGCGTAGAGCGCATTGAAAAGGAAAATATGTTGAACGAAAATTTTAAAAAAAAATGAGCTCTCGCCCTTTTCATTTTGATCGGTGATATTGACTGGCGGTGTAAAATGAGGGTCTGAGGATTTCAAGCAGTTGAAATTAAAAGGAAAGAATAACTTAATAAAATAGAATTATCAATGACAATAATTAAATTCAGGCCGGTAAATGTTGTTAATACTGTTTATTATAAACAGAGCATTTACTTAAATATTTGTATGTATAAAAATAACGAATAAACAGAAAATATATTAAAATAATTGTCGGACTTAGTCGATTTCATAATATATGATGTCAATTGTTTACGTTGATACGCTTCGAGCAGATATGAGCGTTCAAGAGAAGTCATGGGAAAATTGTTGTTTAAAAACAGTAATTTAACCTTGCTAACGAGACGCTTCCTCTGAAGCTAAATGCTACAGCACATCAGGCTATATGACGGTTCCGTGTAGGATACAGGTTCGATTTCTGTCGGAGGACACCTTTTCTATGAGATTTCTCGGACAATCAGGCTGGTAAATGTTGTTAATACTGATTATTATAATCAGGGCATTTACTTAAATATTTGCATCTATGAACATAACGTATAAACAGAAAATATATTAACATAATTGTCCATTTCATGATATATATATATATATATATATATATATATATATATATATATATATACATACATATATAAATAAATATATATATATATATGTGTGTGTGTGTGTGTGTATGTGTGTGTGTGTGTAGCCAATATATATAAAAAATGTGTGTGCGTGTGAGTGTGTAGGCAACAGATGGCCATAAAAACATTTCGATATTTAAAGGAACATTGATAACAATTGATGTTTTAGAAATCGGAGAGCCGAGTTCGAATTCCAGTCGAATCCATTACATTCACTTACGTGCTAATAACCTTGACAAAGGTATGAAACCTCTTCTTCTGTCCCACTCCCACCAGCTATGTGCAAATAGCAGGACCGACTGAGTTCAATAGCCTTGGATGGAAACTCATCTACTGCAGAAAGAAATGGCAACCTACTGCGGAAAGAAAAATCTGCCTCGTCAGTCATATATCGAAAGATACGTGATCGCCTGAGTGTGTATCACGCATGGCAGGTAACTGACTGACTGAACAATGAAAATTAAAACAATATTAAATCACTGTCGTTTGCCAAATGTCAAAATTACATCAGACAGAGTCCCTCATATTTTTACTTCCTTTTAATAACGCGTGGAGATTTTTCGAATATTTTAGAATGTTCTCAAATTTAAATTTTGAACGCAGAACGTCAATTTTGCTCAACAATACTTTTTTTCTCTTAATACATTTTCTGTTTTTGCCTTTCATGATTTCCTCAAGAAACGAACCCCTTTGCAGAAATAAAATTCCCTTTTCTTTATATATATATATATATATATATATATATATATATATATATATATATGTTATGGGTCTCCTTACCTATAACTACAGAATGAACTCTTCCTAACACTATGTATACGACGCCTCTCAAGAGAGAGAGAGAGACGAATCGAGTCGAGCCGATAGTAGTTCACTCCAAACCAGACTGACAGTCATACTAACACCTTCCACATCTTGTGTTATTATTCCCTGTAATATATCTTCTTTATTTCTACTCTTGTGTCCGTGTTGTTCTTCCTTGGTCCTAACCTGGACCATAGTAATATATATATATATATATATATATATATATATATATATATATATATATATATATATATATATATATATATATATAAAGTCATTTAGTTTAGTTTCGTCTGACACATGATCACGAGTACGGAACACAGAGTGAACACTGGGAATCACAAGTTTAATAATGAACTACGCGGGTTATTACTCTGCGCTGTGAGATGCACAAACTCTAGAACTACACTGAGTTCCGAGTTTTCAGTCATGGTCAACCGTCTATCTACTAACCATGTTAAGTGCTGCTTACTTTCAATAATCGATCGAGTACCAGAATGTTTTTATCGAAAGAATTATCACACACATACTTATATGTGTGTTTGTGGGGAGAGAGAGAGAGAGAGAGAGAGAGAGAGAGAGAGAGAGAGAGAGAGAGAGAACTACTGGTATACAAGAAATGGAAAAATTCCTCGAGAAAATGCAAATAATGTAGAAAGCGTTAAGTAATTGCTTTAATAAATCTTTTAAACCTCTAAATAACCTCTTCATACACATTCTTCTATGTCATTATAATCGCCCATCATATAGCCGACATCTGAATAATTTAGTGTTGCTTTCTTAATTAAGGGTCTATCTATCTATCTATCTATCTATCTATCTCATCTTGTTAATATCTCTATCTCATTCTGTTTCTATCTATCTATCTATCTATCTATCTATCTATCTATCTATCTCATTCTGTTTCTATCTATCAATCTATCTCATCCTCTTTATATCGATCTCTCTGTCCCATTCTGTTTCTATCTATCTATCTATCTATCTATCTCATCCTGTTTCTATCTATCTATCTATCTATCTATCTATCTATCTATCTATCTATCTCATTCTATATCTATCTATCTATCTATCTATCTATCTCATCCTGTTTATATCTATCTCTCTATCTCATTCTGTTTCTATCTATCTATCTATCTATCTATCTATCTATCTATCTATCTATCTATCTATGAATTATCTCTTAACTCAATGTCCATTCATTTTGTCTCTCTTTGTCATTCAAATTTTTGATACTTTTATTTCTTTTTACTTTAAAAAAAAAAATTTCCCCTTGTTTCTTTCTTGCATTTTTCGTTCTTCATTTTTTTTCTTTTCGTTTCCTTTTTTTTTTTGGTTTTTCGCTTCTGCCACTTTTCCGTCCATCCTTTCTTATTTTCAGTTCTCTGTAATTTTCTATCCTTTTCTTTCTTTTTTCTTTTTTTTCTTTCTTTCTCTTCGTGCCGTTATTTTTTACTCCCCCGGTTTTTTTTCTCTATCCTTTCTTTTTCTTTGTCCATTTCTTTTCTTTCTGTCTTCGTTTATTCTTTCTTTCTTTCCTTCCTCTTTTCTATCAATGATGTTCGTTCTCATTATTCATAACATATCGTTCTTCCCATTTAGTCTCGACGCACTAACAACAACCTAATGACTCTTGCATCTTAATACAACAACCACAAGGAAACGAACTTCCCCATCTCATAACCACTGAACTAAGCCGCAATACAGTCAACGAGAATCCCACTGTTCCTCGGAGCTCCATTTTGCTCCAGCTTTCCTCCCACGACAAAATCAGCAGCACTTCCACAAACTCACGAACACCAGCCTCCCCCAGAACGCAAAGCAGTGGAACCATCCTCCATCCAACCAGCTATCAATCCTTCATAAAGCCTCCCAGACAGTCTTACTGCAAGGATCTCCAACGTCAGTGGCTGCAGCAGTTATTCGCCATCTTAAGAATGACGGCCATTTTGTGAAGATACTATGACGTCGACTTAGGAACGGCTCTGAATATGTCATGACTATCTTTAGCTTGTTGTGTCTCACCCACGAAGTACAGCTTTATGGAGACAAAGGGAATAAATGAATGATGAAGGCAAACAATATAGATCTGTATATTTTAAATACTTTTCTATGGAAAGGCTTTAGCGTCAATGGATTTATTCAACTCGAAATGAAAATATAAAAAAAAACTATGTAATGCATTTCAACAAGATGTTGTTGCAACACTGTGATACATTTAGTGAATCTCGACTCTCGCATAATCATATGTGCATAAAAAGTATATATATATATATATATATATATATATCGTTTTATTTCTTATTTCGGATTAAGTTAAAGGCAAACTGAGAGCACAATTCAGTGAGACAAATGTCATCATTTTATCCAAGCTACGAATAAGGGCTGCTCTAAATATGGTGGGAAAATTAGCAAAACAGGAAAACCATACAAATGATTTATTTGACGACTCCGACATTTTGAACACTGGAGATTTTGAGAACAGAAAAGAAATGGAATTTTTAAGAAAATATTAAACAATTTCAAAAAATTAAGTACTTTTGTACTGAAGGGAATGGACCTAATCGCGATCAAAGTTGAAGGATTTATTTCATACACAGTTTCTCCTTTCTCTCTTTCATTCTCTCTCTCTATTTATCTATCTATTTATCTTTCTTTTTTTTACTCACTCGGAATCTGTCGAAGAATGAAAGAAAGGAGTAGCCGGAGATATTGACTGGAAAATATTCTTGAAATATTTGGAATTTTAAGTGAATAATTCCTATAGTTGGCCCGACATAAAGGAAGGCAATATTTTGTTACATTTTCCATCTTAGCAAAAAAAAAAAAAAAAAAGGAAAGAAAAAAAAAGGTAAGAGACGATCTTCCATTTTTTATTTTCATTTTATTAGAGAAATATCGCCGCCGATTTCTATTGAAAAATGATTTTGCGGAAAAATGCTTAAATATTTGTTGCTTCATTAGTTCATTCTAGATAAACTTGTTTGAATCTCTCTCTCCTCTCTCTCTCTCTCTTTCTCTCTCTCGCTATATATATATATATATATATGTGTGTGTGTGTATAATATAAGTAACTGATCTGTCACTTAGTTGACTGGTGTTACCTTATATATATATATATATATATATATATATATATATATAACTGAAATGTACGCTTTACTACTGTGCTCATAAAAAAATTATTCAGATTTAATATGTGCGTTTTTTGCATTCTTGCGTAGTATGAGTGCACCAAATTTACTATCCACTGAATCAATGAATCCTTCCCTACCTCTCTCTTCCCTTCTTTCTTTCCCGCTCTCTCTCTCTTTATCTCTCTCTCACACGCACGCACACACACAAACACACAGTGAATAAACACGCACACACACACACACACACACACATATATATATATATATATATATATATATATATCTTTATACATATGAATGTTAAAATCTCATCTATGTATAGAAGCTGAAAAGTCCTTGCCGTCATAACAAAGTGAGAAAAACTGATAAATGTGAATTAGTCCAAAACTATCCACTACGGAAAATGTATGCAATATACATCAGATTAACAATTGAAACAATATATATATGTATATATATATATATATATATATATATATATATATATATATATATGTGTGTGTGTATGTGTGTGTGTGTGTGTGTGTGTGTGTGTGTGAGTGAGTTAAATTGAGAAAGGCAAATTATTTGCTCATAATGCATTATTCTCATCTCTAGTCTATGAAAATTCCTTCTTTGTCTTGTGAATCCTTCCTCATCGTTTTCACATTTGTCGCCTGTCCATGATTATTATTATTATTATTAAAAGTGATGTTCTACGCCAACATATCTGGTTTGAGTTTGAGATGAAGCGACAACAAGTCTCCTCAATACACATGATCTAGGCAATTTTACCGATTCCAACTTAACTGCTACCTGCAGAGTCTCATTTCTGCCCTTAATCTGCGGTTCTTTTTTTCTTTTTCTTTTTTTTTTTTTGTTACTTAACGGTCCTCGGTGGCGTTACATGTCCTGCTGTAATCATAGACACTACTGTGTCTATCAGATTCCATTCATTTTCATCATCTGCTAAAGTTCTGATACCTTTTCAGTTTATATATCCCGTTCAGTCTCACCTTGGGTACTCTTGAAATGGTGGCTATTTGATTTCTTTCTCGCACTTTGTTTATAATATCTTACTTTTTCTGCTTTATTATTGATAGAAAATAGTTTTTAATATTTTTTCGGATATAGACACAATTATTACGCAGTTTCATTTTCAGTAATTTCTTGCGATTTCCTCGTTAGCTTGAAACGTACGCGCGTCAAGTCAAATATACCGCCTTCTTACCTGAAATATGTTGGGGGAGATCCGTTCGTTGGAAGATCTGAACACAAAACGAAACCAATTTTGTACAGCGAAGACAGAAATAATTTACTTTTAATAAAGTCAGATTCAGGCTGAAAGTGTATACTATCATAAAATAGATAGATTTAAATAGACAGAGACATATAGACCTGAACATTAAGAGATAGATAAATTTGAACAGTCTGAGATAGATAGATCTGAACACTTTCAGTTATATAGATAGATCTTAACATAAAGAGTTAAACAGATAAATATGCACATACTGAGATAAATAGATATGAACATAGTGAGAGAAAGAGATCTGAACCGGGTTAGAAATACAGATAGGTAGATAGACAGATCTGAACAGACTTAGATCTGAAAAGATAGATAGATAGATAGATAGATAGATAGATAGATAGATAGATAGATAGATAGATAGATCTGAACAGACTCAGATATTTGCAACTGTCGAACGCAAAACTCTTGATGACGGAAGTCTTTTTTATAAAATATATGCTCCATCCCTTCGGGGCGTGTGTGGGCACGGCTCTTCACAGGTTCCTTTTCTTTATTAATCGTGAACTGCCATGCATGCTTGCGAAAGACAATGAAGCGATTTCCCGTTGCCTTCTCTACGGTTGTGAAATCAGTTTTCTTTCTCTTTGATTGGTTGCCACTACGTTTAGAGCGTCCGATTTATTCTGCTGTTTAACCCATTGCTTGGAGGAAAAGAAATTGGCGTTTGTACAAATTCAAACGTATTATTCGGATTTTTATGTCGGCTTGCCGACACATTTCGCTACTTTTACATTTTTAATAAATCTTATAACATTTATAAAGCGTGCGGACACATCGCGCTGAAACACCGGTTCCCGTGGTATCACCAAAGTTAAACAACTGTTCCTAGTTGGGCGACCGCTTTGGAATACCAGTTGCTGTAAGCTTGTAATGGATAATAACTCTGACTTCCAATTCCCGTTGGGTTTAATTAGTAAAACTTGTATCACTAAAACCATTATTATCTTAATAAGAAAATCTTAAAATCTAAAAAAATACTTTTGGCTTTAAATAACCTACAAATCAATCAAAAGAAACAAATTCCTATTACGCTACCTACAACCACATGATAATCAAACAGCGTAAATCCTATATCCGAAATTATAGGGTTAATTTAAGAAAATTATTTTATATTATACTTATCAATATGGCTTCTTTGTTTTTTTCGCTGACTCCAATCCGGAGTTAAAATTTTCTTTATATAATTTTTGTTTAATTTTTGTGTCCGACCTAAGAAAGCAATTCTTTATACCATTTCTTTCTTTCCTACAACTTCCAGTCCAAGTTTCTTCCTTCTTCCACATGTGACGTATTGAGCTAGCATCCTGTAAATAACGAGCCTTGTGCGTAAAAAAGAGAGGGAGAGAGAGGAAAAAAGATTTGTCTCCTGTTTCAGTTCATGTGCACCGTCCAGCCGGGAATAGTCGCGTAATTATTATAACACCTGACAGCGCCAGTTAATTGGTGGGGGGAGGGTCAATGGAATTGATTCTCCCTTAAGCCGATTTTATATTATCTATGATGTCATGACGACTTAACATGTTCTTATTGGCATACAACGCGCTGGGCCACCACTTCAAGCTCGATTTATCAATCATTTTATTATTATTATTATTATTATTATTATTATTATTATTATTATTGCCCTTGTTAATAATAATAATAATAATACTTTATACTACTACTACGACTACTACTACTAATAATAATAAAGCGTAAAACAATATCGAGTACACAATTAAACACACACGCACACACACTCACGCACACATATATATATATATATATATATATATATATATATGTGTGTGTGTGTGTGTGTGTGTGTGTGTGTGTGTGTGTGTGTGTGTGTGTGTGTGTGTGTGTGTGTGTGTGTATTATAATTATTTTTTAAAAATATGTATTCATTGCGACAGAGAATTTACATGTTGCGAAACCAATGATTTTTTAAAAATAAATGTAAAAGGTGTCTGGATTATAAATCTGACTGTTGTATCTTTATATATATATATATATATATATATATATATATATATATATAGTGAGTGAGAGAGAGAGAGAGAAGGAGGGAGGGAGAGAGAGAGACGATACAAAGTGAATTTTTTTTTATTAAAGTCGTGTTTCGCCGGAGAAGCGTATGCTATCTATGGCTTCTTCAGTTTAAATGAAAGTCAAACAATATATATATATATATATATGGAGAGAGAGAGAGAGAGAGAGTGAGAGAGAGAGAGAGAGAGAGAGAGAGAGAGAGAGAGAGAGAGAGAGAGACTTTTAAAAACAGGAGATCAGTTGAATCAGCTATCTTGGTTTCAACCTTACGGTAGTCTCAGGCGATTTTTATCAAATGATATCTTAACGCTTTATTTTTTTTTAAAATTATGTACGCCATATTATCTTTTAAAAATACTTTTATTCTATTTTTTCACACATGTATTGAGCACATTTTAATACCACTGTTTCCTAGTCTCTGACCATTAACCATTCATATATATATATATATAGATATAGATATATAATATGAAAAGATTTAAATATCAATTTTATCCCGACTTCGAAGTTTCTTTGTAAAACTTCCATTTTTTTTTTAAATTGATAGTAGTGAAAAACCAGTAAATAATCTAAATAAAAACTCCAGTTGCATTTTCAACTTCTTTTTCCGATATATTTTTACCCGTGTCAGATAAGTTTTATATATATATATATATATATATATATATATATATATATATATATATATATATATATATATATATGTACATATATATATATATATATATAGCCATTTTCCAATGTTATAAAATAAACATTGTTAATGCCATATATCTTCCCAAGTACTGGTTCCTTTTCTTTCTGAAACCATGCCTTCTTGGGAAACATAGTGTTGCGTTTTCTCTTTGCGTTCTTCACGCAGTCTTACACTCAGATTGTTCCTTCCCATAGACTTTCTGCCGCAAAAGGCAACCAAGCCCATTCCATTTTGCCCAGTCCACTTTTGCCCACAGCAGGGAAAAGTCTATTCTTTAATTTTATACCACATCTGGCAGTGAGTAGAAGAGACAGACGCATCCCTTCTTTGTTAAGTTAGAAAACAAAGCCTGAATTTGACTCAGGCGGCTAATTCCATTTTAGGCGCAGATAGGTATTACGGTGTACACATATCCTACAGTTATATACGTACGTTTGGGCATCTCGAGACGGTGTAATGGTTAGCAAGCTTGTCTCGCCAGTACAATTACGACTGAGTAAGAAGTTCGATCCTAACTAGGTGCCCCATACTTTCGGCCTGGTGACATATCTAAACTACGCTTGGAAAATTGCTATAAATATGTACGTAACTCAATTTGCAAATATCTCTCCAGTAGCCTCCCTACCCCCACACACGGACACACACACACACACATATATATATATATATATATATATATATATATATATACACACGTATATATATAGAGAGAGAGAAAAGGAAGAGGCTATAGTAGTTCGAACGAGAAAAAAGTGTGTATAATAAAAAGAAGAGAGAAACCGCAAATGTTTTTGGTTGTAATGTGGATTTTTTTGTAAATATTATGCTTTATTTTCCATAATTTTGCTACACTTGTTTCCGGTTTCGCGACCGTCATCAGGCAAAAGGAGGAGATTTCCATATATTATCAAAAATAATTCATTTTTTTCTTTATGTTTTTCGATGGTAAATATTCTGGATATGAAATATTTTCTTTTTTTGTGTTAGTGATCCAAACGTCTTTCTTGAACTGATTAGCTGTTTCATTTGTCATTAATTGACCGAGTAGCCAGCCTGACTCTCGGTTGAAACTCAGAAAAATCCTAAAATATTTTAACATGAAAATAAGTTTCTCAAGCCCTCTAATTGTTATTATTCTTTCAAGTATTGACCAGGGTTTCTTAACTAACCTTCTATTTGCGGTTGTGTGAAATGTCAACATCTTGAATGTTTCATTATTTTCTTTTCGAGTTAAATATACTGTACATTTTACTTACCGACGCTATTGGAAGTCATTCAGTTATGTGGATTATGTTATTGGGTGTAGTTTGCGGGTTGTGATTCTGTAGTTCTAGACCATGAGTTTCGAATGAGGATTATCCTTTCTAAAACATTGAGGATTCATTCGTACAAAGCCATATTAAATAAATAGATAAAAAAATAGATACACAAAAAAACCCAAAGAAACACACACATACACTAATACATATATATACATACATATATATATATATAGTGATTTTCTAATCCCGATTTAGATGTGGGACAAAGCGGAAAGTATGGGGCACCTAGTGAGGCTCGAACTCACTAGTAGTAATTGGTCTAGCAAGACAAGCTCTCTAACCATTGCACCACGCCGAGGTGCCCACCACGTGTATATATATATATATATATATATATATATATATATATATATATATATATATATATATATATATATATATATATATATATATATATATATATATATATATATATATATATATATATATATATATATATATATATATATATATAATGTATGTATTGTACAGCAATAACTCTTTTATACATGTTTTGTTCAAGACGAATGAAAAGATACTGCGATTAATCTTTTTATTTTTTTCTTGTGTGACAAGAATAATTAAATAAAAAGCTTAACTGCAGTACCTTTTCAGTCATCGTTAATGAAACATATATAAATATATATATATATATATGTATCTATATATATATGTATATATATATATATATGTATGTATATATATATACATATCTTACTTAATATATATTATTAAATAAGATATATATATATTAAAAATATTTAAAATATGTATTTTATTTAATATATCTACATATATATCTATATATAGAGAGAGGGGGCGAGAAAGAGAAGAAATGAGAGAATGAGAGAGAGAGGAAGATAGACATAGATGTGTATTTGTTGCTGTAGTAACAAATTTCTCGGACTGTCTCGTTTCCAAATTATGACCAAAACTTATTATTATTATTATTATTATTATTATTATTATTATTATTATTATTATTATTATCACTTTGTGTATGCCTTCTTAATCGGGCTCTTGCATATTAATTTCGCTGTCTCGTCCAGGTATTCGCTAAATATTTGATCTGACATCTTTCATGTATAATGTTCGATATATGATTCATAAGAAAGATAATGACATGAGTTCATAAACAATATATTAGGTTGGTGCAAAAATAATGTCGTTTTCTCACATAAAGTCGAACGTCAAAAAACGACATTATTTTTGCATCAAGCTAATAAATTATTTTTGTTCTGTAGATTCTATGTTTATCGTTTTGCTTTATGAACCTACTCCCTTCCTCTCTCTCCCTCTCACTCATACATACTCACACACATACATACATAAATATATATATGTGTGTGTGTGTGTGTGTGTGTGTGTATGATGATAACGGTCTCGCTCTGACCCATTTTCGAATATTTGAGTAACTGACTAAACATCTAAATGTTTCGGGATTCGGCCACGAAAATTACACGACCTCCGCATGTGGTAACCTTAAAATCATTTATTTTCATGCATTTTCATTTCACAAAATTACGAGTGAATAAGTGGATGGGTCAGATGAGGTGTTATCCAAATTCCTGCGCCATTTAACAGTGGAACATTCACTTACGCGTCTAGCTTGTCCGAACCGTCTCCTTCGAAATTGTTAAATAAGTAACTTATATTCAGCTAGAATATGTTGTTTAAATTCCATGAATATTTGGGTTGCAAGTGATAGATAGATAGATAGATAGATAGATAGATAGATAGATAGATAGATAGATAGATAGATAGATAGTCTTCTGATGGATACATACATAGAAAATGTATTGAGATACATAGATGATAAGACAAGAATAGATAATTAGATATGGGCAAACGTCAATAGATAGATAGATAGATAGATAGATAGATAGATAGATAGATAGATAGATAGAAGGACGGTCTTCTGATGGATACATACATAGAAAATGTATTCAGATACATAGATGATAAGACAAGAATAGATAATTAGATATAGGCAAACATCAATAGATAAATAGAAAAACATCAATAGATAGATAGATAGATAGATAGATAGATAGATCGATAGACGGTCTTCTGATGGATACATACATAGAAAATTTATTGAGATAGATAGATGAGAAAAGACAAGAATAGATAATTAGATATAGGCAAACATCTATAGATAGATAGAAAAATATCAATAGATAGATAGATAGATAGATAGAAGGACTTCTGATGGATACATACATGAAAGAATGTATTCAGATAGATAGATAAATATTTACAAGTTATTTTTTTTCTTATTTTTCCAATATGCTGAAAATTTTATATTTTAATCTTTTCACTTTTCGTGTCATTTTCGCATTTATTTTGCTCTCAAAACTCATCAGTTTCCTTAATTCTCTTTTTATTGTAGATCGCTTCTGAGCTGCTGCTGCTGCCGAACTCCAGACAATGTTTGAAGACGAACTGAGCATTTTATTCTTTTATGGTAAGTAATTTCCAAACCAATCTTTGATATTGTTTCCTTTTTTCAGGAAAAGGAAACAATAAAAAGAGAAATGTATTTCAATGAAACATTTCAACCAATTTACTGAAAAAGAAAATAAAACTTATAGTATTTATGGTAATCACATGGCAATATTAAAACAAAGTCATTTTTCTCATAATTTTTCTGTCTACATACAAAGGAGACCAAGAGTGTAATTTGAGACGAAAAGATACACTTTCCTTTTTGCGCAAAAAATCTATAAAAATCTATAACATTTTTTTCAATGTAAAGGGCTTTCTTTTACCGATGTAAGATGAAGTGTTTGCTTTATTGTACATTTCAGTAATAATAAAGTTCAACGTTCGATGGTTATGACTTAATTTTACGATCTCTCCTGCATAATAAATGGCCATAGAATGGATATCTACCCAACGCTTCGATCTAAAGTAACAGAGGCAAAACTAAAAAATAAACGAGACGGAAGCTAATGATAACTCGCACAATTGCAAATGATTTTTATTTGTTATAAGAAATACCAGGTCCCTTCACGGCGTAGGTGATCCAAAGAATCCGCCTTTTTTATTGTCTTTGAATTGCGATGGTTTCTTGGGAAATGTAATGGAACAGTTTTCTGTTTCATTCTTCGCGGTCTGAAAGCTTTCCTTCTCTTAGACTGGTTGTCAGACAAGATTAGAGAGTCTATTATAACCTCCTATTTGACTTATACCCGGGAGTGGGGAGTGGAGAGTGGAGAAGGGAAGGATCCATAACGTTCCTTTCACAAAGATTTCAATGCGAAAGTGAACAGCATATTAACGTGGGATTTGAACTCGACTCTCCGATTCTGTTTCCTGTGTCAATAACCTTCAGACTACTCGAACAGATGATATTATATAATTATAAAGCAATTACTTTTATTTTAAAACCATTTCACCCCAAGCAAGGCAATAAAACTACTAAAATACAAGTGGTTACTGAGTATCGGAGAATATGAGAAAAAGAAAAAAGAAAACATTATTAAGGAGATCAGTGGAGATAGCGGCTCGGATTGAGGAATCAGAGAGCCGAGTTCGAATTCCAGTCGAATCCATTACATTCACTTACGTGCTAATACCCTTGGGAAAGGTATGAATCCTCTTCTTCTCCCCCCCCCCTCAGCTTATAGCCTTGGATGGCAACTGGTCTACCGCAGAAAGAAATGGCAACCTACTGCGGGAAAAAAATCTACGCATGGCACACAACTACCTGATATGTCATAATAATTTAGAATACAAAAAGATAACGGTTGATATTGCGTTTAAATTTGACTGGAAAAACAAGTGGCCAGAACAAAGTTCCTGGTGCCAGAAGTGCTAGAGAAGATACAGCTAGTATAGAACTTACGTTTACATCTAGCAATTGCAACTAAATTGAAGGAAAATAGCTGCAGATCTAGAACTGTGTTGAAAATCGCAAAGTCGAGCCACCAAAGAGGAAAGCTCATCAGAACTATTAGCAAGAAAATTTACATTGGCGTTATATGAATCCAATATTATAGGTCGGATTTCGTTTAAGTTCCAAATAGAAAGTGTACATATTGTTTTCAGTAATGATATTTTAATTGCTTTGGTGTCATTTAATTTTTATTACTGGTTTCATTTTACAGTGTTATTGTTATATCTTAATCTAATTAAAATATCAAATTGTATATATTCTGATCAATTTTGTTGGCGTATTGACCGGATCGATTTAATAATGGAAACGTGATTGCTGAAATCATATTTTTGAACTTAACTCTTGTTTGTTATAATGCATTAGGGAAAAAAAGACGATGTTTTTTTTTATCGTAGACTCACTTTTCCATGTTCTACGATTTCGTTGCTCAAAACTCAAGGGTTTATAATCATTTCCACTATCACTATCAGTTTCGAAATTGGAAGTTTTCTCTGGAGAATAAACAGAAAGATTCAAAATACAACCTTCTATCTGCAAAAACTTCTTACTAAAAGTCATTCGTAGATACGAACGTAAAGCTTAAATATTGAAACTATCAAGCATAGACACACACACACACTGATTGACCGGATGTGCTTTATCGCCCGGCAAAAATAAATAAATAAAAATGCAGCGTCTATTCCAAATACGGGTATCTACTAAAAAATAGCGTTTGAAGCAATGAAATGTTGGATTAAAAATAAATCCATGAATTCTTTAGAAATTGTTTTGTCCACGTTTCGGATATGAAACAGAGCAGATATGGGCTTTCGAGAAAAAAATATCTTCGTGGGAAAGTGCGCTCTCCTTAAAAGGAAAAAATATAGCCTTGCTCTCCTCTGACGCTCTTTGTAGCCGAGCTGCAAATCACACCGGATCAAATGGCGGTTTCTCCTATAAAGGAGGACGTAGGTTCGATTTCTGCACATTTTCTTTATTGAGATTTCTCGAATACGCAGGCAGATAGACGTAATACACGTAATGATTCAAATAAAAATAAAACTGGGACGTTTCTTTAAAATACGAGTATCCGCTGTAATAATGTTTGAAGTAATAAAATCCTAGATTAAAAATCAATCTGTGATATTTGTAAAAAAAAAAAAAAAATAAACGGTACAGTATATAAAGTGTAGTTGAAAAGTTCTCGTCCATACCGTTTCCCAAAATCTGTTCTAAAGACCTAAGGTATATTTTAATTTATTTTAAGTTATACTTGGTTGGCCCGAGAACTTTTCAGCATCATCTCGAACAATATTTTCCTCAAGTATAAATATGGAAATTTTTAAGTGTATCTTAGAGGTGGCGCAAGGCCGAAAATATGTAGCACGCTGTTAGGATCGAATTCACTACTCAGTCGCAA
The DNA here is from genome assembly GCA_964036315.1 of Acanthosepion esculentum. Lineage (NCBI taxonomy): Eukaryota > Metazoa > Mollusca > Cephalopoda > Sepiida > Sepiidae > Acanthosepion > Acanthosepion esculentum. The sequence goes on along the minus strand of OZ038483.1, from coordinate 31,295,002 downwards.
TTTTTTTTCTAGCGAGACGAGCTTACTGGCCATTACACGGCGTTGAGGTGCCCGTCAGGTAAAAATATATATATAATGTCTATTAATAGACAAAAGTGAAAGTGAAAGTATTTGAAAAATATTGCTTGTGTTGGTTTCATAAATATGGAACTTATCCGTCTCGTCTTTTTTTATCGTGACTTTTTTTTAATATTGTTTTCTTATTTAATATTTTTAACGTCCTACTTTCTCGATTTTAAAATTTTTTTTTTTCCATCATTACTTTTAAATCCGTGAGCTTACAGACTAAGGTATTTTTGTTCATATTTTTATTTATTTATTATATTTTTACTTTTATTTACTTATTATATTTTTACTTTTATTTTATTATATTTTTGTGTGTCCGTGGGCCAGAGCAAGCAATAGGCTTGAAAAACAAATTAGAGAGAAGCGACTATGAGGATAACGTTGCTTGGCCCACTATCCTAAGCTGACAGACGATTAGTGATGTCAACAGAGGCATGGTAGTGATAGTAATAAGTGTCCAGTCGATATAAAGTCAGTGGGATGAGCTCGGTTGGGTTGATTTGCGTTATGGTTAGATCTCGTTCAGTCGGCGAAGGTGTGATTTCCGTTTCAAATTCAATAAAAGGTAGGCAGTCCTGTAGATAAAAGTGCTGGTCTTAAACGTTATTTCGCGAAATTTTGGTACAGTGTCATCGTCCGTAAGCATATGAAAGCGTTTACTTGTCTGGTAAGTGGCGTGGGTTCAAGTTAACCATTCGTTTGTTTCGATATCAGTTCAGATAAATTATTTTTTAGTCTATATTTATTAAATATTTAAAAAAATAGTTTATAATGGAACAAATAGTGTATTATAGCAGATGTTTGCGGGCTGATATTACTTTTTAAGTACCGCGCCATTTCAGGATCTTTCTTATCATGGCTCTCCCCAACTTCCTGTATTTTCTTGCTCTAAGTAACTCTTAACCGTTTACTCATTAACATTGTTCTTGCTCGCACAAACTCGTTAAGTAAGTTAGTCGCTGTTATCACATTACGTTCAATATGCCCTGTGAATGTTAAACTTTACAGGCACACTTACCACATTATATGCCGCAGAGGGTTCAACAATCGCTTTCTGAATTTAAGTTTCACTTTCATTCTGGTCTCTACTGTCCTCAAAATTTCCTCGTTGCTCACATGTTCTTTCTGTGGTCGACTTAGAACGGTAACTCTCTCACTTCAAGTCTCTTCGCTATCTCTAAAGAGAAAATCAAGCACTGACATTCATACAGAAGATTAGATTTTCCATAGCAGTTCAGCACACATGTCTTTCTTTTTTGTAACGAAACTATCCTATTTCTTAATAATTACTCGCCATTTCATCCTTCTTTGATTTCTTTGTTTTCAACGGACACAGCGAGTGTTGAATCCAATCCTTCCTTCCTCGTAGATATATATATATATATATATATATATATATATATATATATATATATATATATATATATAATATGGAGAAAACAACTGAAAAGTTGCAAATTAAAAAAAAAATTAAATGCTTTTTTGGTGAAAGTATTTATTTATATTTTTATATATATATATATATATATTTGATATTTCAGATCGCCCCGATCTTTCGTCAGAAATTAATTAAATATCTGTATTCAGAAGTTTGTTTTCAAGTAGCGTCCGTCGCGAGACGCGGACATCACGTGATGTGGAATGCAACTGTGTTTGAATATTTCTAACGTAGATCTAACGATAATATTTTAGATGTTGTTTAAAAGGTTTTTTTTTAACTATATCTAAAGAAATTTTTTAACTATTGAAATATTTATATAGATTTAAAATTCCCAAGTCTTTGTTTAACCCTAGTTTATATGTGTCTAATTTTAAAATCCAGTATTTCTCTTTTTTTCTGCGTGTGTATGTGGAACTAAAATCGGAATCTATCAATAAACATTTACAGTTGTCTCATGAGTGTCTTGATTGAGTAAAGTGTTCAGCTATGGGGGAATAAGTATTGTTTTGAGGTATGGATAGTTCATGATTGTTGAAACGAAATCTAAAATTAATTCCAGATTCGCCAATATATCCACTATTGGGACATATTGTGCAGAATATATATATATATATATATATATATATATATATATATATATATATATATGGTTTGTATACAGTGACTATTACGGTTAATAATGCAAGACTCTTCGGTAAATCGAATCGAGTTCTCTCGGTCACTGTGTGTTTAACTAAAAAATAAACACGCTTAAATTCACCTTCATCCCTGCCGTGCGCCAACAGCTTGGGGTAGAATCCCAGACTGATGCCAATTCAGTCGGGCTTCGATCCTAGCTAGAGGCAACCGAACGTCTAGGCACACTGATGAGCTGTGATACAGCGAAACCGTCTATCTGTGGACGACAATATATATATATATATATATATATATGCATACACACACATATATATACACACTTATTGAGAGTTACAAGGATAGGGACAAGTGGAGAGCCTTGATCGCCTACGTCCTAAAAGGACAAGGCATATAAAAAGAAAAGACATTAGAAAAAAGATAATTATATTAAATCGACTATGGTTATTGCATTTGATAATACCTGTTCAAATAAGTTTTACTTCCTTGACATACAGAATAAGCTTGAATATATATATATATATATATATATATATATATATATATATATATATATATATATATATATATATATATTCACGCCGTCACATGTTTAAAAACCTTCACCATGCACGTGATAACATCATCGCGTCTTTTGAAATTAAAAGGATTTTAACGTTTATTTAGTTTGTAAAAATATAGCAACATGATTCCGCTACAAGACAATTGGCAAATGTTTTTAAAAAAATTTGACTAAAAATTTTGACCCTGAAGATGAACAATGATGTTCGAAAGTACTAGGTTATCGTACGGACAATATTTATTTCGATATCATTTTCAAATAAAAAGTCTCATTAGAAAATATGAGAAAATTCAAAATAAAAATATGCAGGACGATGTTGTCTTTAACATTCAACACAACATGTTTAATATATATATATATATATATATATATATATATATATATATGTATATGGTAGGGTAAGAACAAGTAGGAAATAAATCTTAATTTAATATGTTTCACTTTATTAAAGTTTCGTCAGAGATGAAGATATAAATCATTTTATCATTTCTATCAAGAAGCGTTAATAAAGTAAAACATGTTAGATTAAAATCTGTTTCGTACTTGTTCTTTATCCTATACTGTTTATCGAGTATGCATATCCTATGCATACTCGATCTATCTATCTATCTATCTATCTATCTATCTATATATATATATATATATATATATATATATATATATATATATAGATAGATAGATAGATAGATATATAATCCCGTGTATTGGGGCAGTAGATCATCATATATATATATATATATATATATATATATATATATATATATATATATATATATATATATATATATATATGAAGAAATATAGTTTTAAAGTGTGCTATATTTATGGGATAAAGTGCTCAATATCAGAGCGTGTGTAAATATAAAAGTGAACATAGAAGTCAACACTTAGAGGCGACAGTCTGTTTGATGCTAGATGCAATCGTCAGGCAACTATATATATATATATATATATATATATATGTGTGTGTGTGTGTGTGTGTGTGTGTGTGTGTAGAACCGCATCATGAATTTACGACCTGCGTCTGCTATTCCGCGACCGTTATCGTCGCATAGCAATTTTCTATGTCAACATAACAGAATATCATCTTTGATGATGAATATCTTAGTTTAAATTCCGTATAACCAATCTGATGATGGCTCATGTGAGTCGAAAGCTTAAATCAAGACAGACATTCATTTTCTGTTATACTTAACAATATATGTTTGAATATATATATATATATATATATATATATATATATATATATATATATATATATATATATATATATATATATCCGTAATGTAGCTTCTTTGTGCCTTTCCTTACATAATTGTTCTAATGTATTTTTCTTTTGTGTTAAGACTTTAGGAATTTAAGCACAGAACATGATCGGGTGCCAAGTCTCATCATTTTAGTGTTGCAACGGTTAGATGTAACCGTAATTTCTATGCTAACAGTTTCTTCTCTAGTACATCTTGCTTGTGGAACTCTCTTCCGGCTTCGTGCTTTCCAGTCAGCTTTTATGCCCAAGAATTTAAATTCAATGTCAACCATTATCTTCTGTCTTTTTAATCCCTGTTCTTAATTTTTTTTTTGCTCTCACTCCTTAATATTGATTTTTTCTTTTTCTAATATTTTTTCATACGCAGTAAACATTCACATCTTAGAGGCTTTATCGCCTTACTTGAAGTGACATGATTAAAAAAAGGAGCAGATAGGTCTGCCTATCGTCAGGTTCACACCCCCTCTTCCACCCTGTCTTTTGCACAGAGGTAGAGGTTTATCCCTTTTTTGCTGCTTAGGATTAGGTCTCAAGTTTGTTCTAAAGTCCTCTCATCCTCCGATTAGCCCCTTGCGTCTTAGTGGCGTTATCGCCTTGCTTGGAGTGAATTAGTAGAAATATATGATGTTATATATATATATATATATATATATATATATATATATATATATATATATATATATTGAGTGAATTGATAGGAATATATGAGTGAATTGATAGAAATATATGATGTTATACACACACACACATATATATATATAATATATATATATATATATATATATATATATATATATTGAGGAACATATGATGAGTGAATTGATAGAAATATATGATGTTATACACACACACACACACATATATATATATATATATAATATATATATATATATTGAGTGAATTGATATGAATATATGATGAGTGAATTGATAGGAATATATGATGTTTTATATATATATATATATATATATATATATATATATATATATATATATATTCCCCCACATTGGTCGTTCTATAAATTAACTTAAGCTAAATTTGATAATTATTTTTTGCTTACCAACGTATGCACGCCAGCACGCGCGTATACAGTCCCTAATATTTAGTTATATCATTTTGCCAAACCCTTTACCTATATCCACACACATACATACACACACATATATATATATATGGTTTTACATACCTTATTATTAAATATATTTTTAAATATAGATATAATATATCATAAAATATATAAATATACATGAAATAGGTTCATTTTGCAACATATACACACATACATACATATATATATATATATATATATATATATATATATATATATACATATATATATGCATATATATATATATATATATATTTATATATATATATATATCTATATATATACAGTACTTATACAATTAGTAAAAAATTATAAAAAACCGTGATGTTAAAAATGAAAGACGAATGAATCATAAAATCACGCATGCGCATTAGTGACGAGCAGACATGCAGATGCATGAATCCAGGTCGTCTATCGATGTGAAACAAACAAACGAAAAAGAATAGTCTAAATTGTGCATTGATCGTTCGCAGAGAAACAGCCGCCCTAGATTCGGGCGGTGTGGTTAGGAATATTGTACAACTAAATCTAAATGCATGAACTTATGTGCGCACCGAATGTGCGCATGCTAGCAACGAGAACTGCTGCAGTAAGAAACAAATTGCAACATAGTGAATAGCTTTGAAAGTAAAGGTTTGTTTTTTTTTGTTTTTTTTTCATCATTAAATAGACAAATTATAAAATCATATGATAATCGTGCTTTTCCCGCAATTTGTTAGTTTGCACGGCCGTTACGCTCTGTCAATGCTGCATAAATAATGGACGATTCTATTTTGATCGTGTTGTAAGACAAAGGACATAGAAGAGACTATTTGGTTTCAGTGGAAAAAAAAAAGAAAAAAGAAAGCGATTAACGTCACCTACCAAACCTCATAAATAATGAACTATTCCGTTTTGATCGCGTGAGAAGTAAAAAAAATATTTTTCAAAGACGCTACTTCATTTCAGTAGGAAAATGGTTGAAAGAAGAGAAGATAGAATTGTTTAACATCAGTTTCAGTGAAATGGAAAAAATTTCAAATCTTTTCATTTGTATCTGCTTACTTTTTAAAATAACAACTACTATTCATATTCATGTTTGTTATTACAATATTTTGTTAAACTTGTTAAGCTCAAATATTTACCGATGCGATCGGGTAATTTCGACGAGTGTTTTATTGTCGTAGAACTCGCCATGAAATTGTTTCAATCATTAACTGAATAATTCAGATTCATCAAAAATTTCAAATAGAAAGACCGTGAAATTTTCACGCGTTAAAACGAGTAGATATAAAAGTGATCAATTATTCTTTTCGTTTTGAAATTTATCTTAACTATAATTCAAAACTGCAGTGGAACATCGATTCATTTTCTTGAACCTATCTTTCTTAAGTCTTCTATGCAGTTCGTCCTTTTAGAACATGGAAGATCATGGTTCTCCAAAACATTTTACCCCTTGTAGCTCATAGCAGTTTTTTTTCCCCATTTGCTAAGGTTCTCGACCCCGGTTCCGCCATTCTCACAAGCGTCTCACGAAACGTACTCGTTGCTTTCCCCTATCTTTCTTATCTTAGATACGCCCTGTGAGGCGTAGGTTTTCCACGCTCCTTTCCTCATTATGCGTCCAAGGAATGTCAGCTGCATCTTCCTGGTTCCGAGCATGTGTTCATTTTGCTGCCATTTTCTTTGATGCTTCCTCACTGCTTACACGCTCCGTCCATGGAATTCTCAGTATCCTTCTGTAGAACCAGGTTTCTCCTCGTCCGTGGGGAGATTATCCAGCATTTACTGCCATATAAGAAAATGGGTATGAAATAGGAATCCATCACTTTTTCTTCGTTTCTAATTTTGTTTTTCTTCTGTTCCACAACACTTTGCTTATATTTTGGAAGGCAACTTTCACTAGTCCAATCTGTGATCGAGCGGTGTAAAGCACATCGGATCCTATATATATATATATATATATATATATATATATATATATATATATATATATATGTATGTATATATAAGTTAAAGTTTGTCACTGATTGATGCTACCTTCAGCATCCAGACTCCAGAGTTTCGTAGGCGGACATGTCCGTCCACTCTTCAGCTCGTCAGTGGGTATCAGCAATATATATATATATATATATATATATATATATATATATATAGATATATATATATATATATATATATATGTACACATGTGTGTGAATGTGTGTGTGTGAGAGAGAGACAGACACACACACAGATCGAAACAGAGAAAGCGAGATTTTCACTTTGTCTTTTCCTTTTTTTGTCTTTTTATTTTTTTCTCTTCATTTATCTCTTTAACTTCTCTCCCTCCTACCATCTCTTTTTTATTAATTCCTTCCTCCGTTCACTTTCACTCTCTTTTTCTCATCTCTTCTGCTCTCTCGCGCCCGCTCTCGCTTTACTTTTTCCCTCATTCTCAAATTAGTATTTTCGCTTTGACTCACTCTTTCCTTTTATCTCTTCCAATGTGTGTTCCTTCTTTTTCTCTTTTTCTCTCTCCCGATAGTTCGCTTTCCGTTTCTTTATTTATTTATCATTCTATCTCTTTTTCTAATGAGAATGATGATGATGAAAAATAGAAGGCGAGAGAGAGAGAGAGAGAGAGAGAGAGAGAGAGAGAGAGAGAGTTCGAAAGACTGCATGAAAATCCCATGTTCCCTATCTACCCATCTCTCACATGCACCAACACCGATTTATGTCGAGTTAGCTTCAACACATACCATAAATCATTCAAATGCTACCCCTTCCTCCACGGCCACTGATTATTTTTTCGACTAGCCATCAACAACAAGCAAGTGAATGGCGTCTGCCATTGCTTGCTTTCTCCGGTCATGCGCAATACACAACGGTCCAACGAACAAAGGTCACGCCACACAACAAAATATAATCTGCTTTCTTTTTACAGAAACATCCGAACTCGCCTTTATCCAACACTCAATAGCACTGCAAATATATTAGACTTCATACAGTTCCCAATAATATCAATGAGATTAACAGATTGCTATTTCATATGTTAGAATTGTTTAGAGCTAGCTAGCTATCAAGATAAATAGATAGATATATAGATAGATAGATAGATAGATAGGAACAGATTGAAATAAGATGGATATATATGAACAGATTTATAGAAGATTGATAAAATATCGATAGATAGATATGAACATATTGATATAAAATATATAGATATGAACAGATTGATGTAAGAGAGGTAGATAGATGAATGTGAGCACAGAAAGATATTAATTTACAGATTAAAAGCAAGAGAATTATATATATATACATATATATATATATATATAGAGAGAGAGAGAGAGAGAGACATAGATAGATATGAACGCAGAAAGATAGATATTAATTGATTTATAGATAAAAATCAAGAGAATTATATATATACATATATGTATATATATATATATATATATATATATATATATATATATATATATAGAGAGAGAGAGAGAGAGAGAGAGATAGATAGATAGATAGATAGATAGATACGATATATAACAGACTTAGGTTGCAATTCATATTAACAGAGAAGTATATATTAATCTTCCGTCACCAACAAATCATTGAAATACAGACTTTGGAATGTTGGTCAGACTGAGGATTTTTCAGCGCCTCTTGGCAAATGCGAACCTCCGCCATAATTCTCAATCTGAGAAGCCAGTTGAAGTTTTATACTGAGAGATTATTTACTAGGCGGAGTGGGGAGGGGGAATTTTGGACGACAATTTTCCATCGCACCCTGAATACTCTATTTCCATTTTCTGATTAACATTTTAACGACGATCAGCATCAATTGATGTTTTATTTCGCATCAGCATTTATCATCACCTGATGATTTATGTTTTTTTTCCAACGATACGGACATCATTAATTTTGGTTCGCATCTAAATGACAGGAATTTGAGGTTGATGTATATTAGGATTCACGAGCTCACGTTTTCTGGCGTATTTCCTTGCAAGGAAATAGGTAATTAAACTGAACAAACAATCCAAAGACAATGCTGTGTCTCCATGCATACTTCCCGAAGAGAGATGAGACGACAATTGTAACAACTTGGCGCTTAATATTCCTATAGAGGTTCAGCCATTATTAGTATTCATTGAAGTTTCATTGGCTTTTACTGGAGATTCAACAATATCATGTATATTTAATATTCCAGCAGTCTCATCAGTATTCTTTTTTCACTTGTTTTATCGTTTAGATTATTTAAATTACTCTTCCAAATTCCAGTTCTTCCGAAGGCTTTTAAATAGTGTTTATATTTGGCAAATGAAAGAAGGTAGCGAAGGAGAGTTAGAAGAAGGAACTAAGCATGAACTACAAGAAGACAAAACGGATGGTTATCAGTAAAAAAAAAAAAAAAAAAAAGAAAAGAGCCCGAAATGCGAATTACAGGTCAAGGGTCACTACAATCAAGCAAGCGAGGATGATTAAATATCTGGGAAGTGTTTTGACGGAGGACGGTAAGTGCGATCCTGAGATCCGAAGACGTATTGGGATGGTCAAAAGCTGGGCAGGGTATTACGAGACAGGGGGATTTCTTTGGTAACAAAGAAAAGAGTACTGAGCTGCTACGTGACATATGGCCTCCTTAACGGCAGCGAATGTTGGACAGTCTCCCCAAAAAGGAAAAAAGAGACTTGAGGCAACGGAGGTTCTACAGAATGATACTGAGGATATCATGGAGCAAGCGTATGAGCAACGATAAGGTTTTGGAGAGGATGCAAACAAGTAGGAAGCATATATTTAACATCAGGAAGAGGCAGATGAAATTTCTGGGACACGTAATGAGAAAGGAGTGCTTGGAGAATCTGATACTCACTAGTCGAATAGAGGAGAAAGAGAGACAAGGGAAAACAACGCATGACATACCTGGCGTGCTTAAGCAAGTGGATGACAGATTGTGGTCTTGGGGGTGGGCAGAGTGACGAAACTTGTTGAGAGCGACAAGAGATAGGTGAAAGTGGAGAGGCATGATTACCTACATCCTGAAGTGACACGGCACATAAAAAGAAAAATTGATGATTACAGCTGTCGCCGTGATTTAGCACAATTTGATATTAATTGTCTTACAATCTCTAGATATTTGTCCAGGTTTCGTCTTTCTTCCAGTTTGTCTTCATTTTTAGCTCGGGCATTCTCTGGCGCATTTTATTTTTGACAGTTAAGCCTAATCTTCTTGTTTGGATGAAGTGATCCGTCGAATTCTGATATCCAGTAGACTTTTGATTATTTTCACTTCTCTAAAACAGCTTAGAGAGCATCGACGTTCCCCATGACCTGTTAAATCGTCAGAGTATCAGTATGTTAATATCCCTTCATGTGATCTCAGAGAAATTGGAGTTGCTTGATGGTGCCTATGTCATCGCCCAGTAGCATAGGAGGCACGGTTGATTAATGGATAGCGGCTCGGATTGAGGAATCGGAAAGCCGAGTTCAAATTCCAGTCGTATCCATTACATTCACTTCCATGCAAATATCATTGTGAATTGTATGCACTCTCTTCTAAGCAGCTGTGGGTAAATAGCGGGACAAACTGGATGGCAATCGGTCTACTGCAGAAAGAAATGGAAACCTGCGAGAAAATTGCCTCGTCAGTCATGTATCGAAAGATACATGATCGCCTAAGCGCGTATCACGCATGGCACATAACTGATTGACACTCATCCTAAAGCAAAGATCTGAGATGTTACTGAGGAGCCAAAATTAATATTAAAAAAAAAAATGTAATAGACATTGAACAAGTCATATGAATCCTCTTCTTCTTCCCCCAGCTATGCGTAAATAGCAGGTCAAACCGGGTTCTACTGCCTTAGATGGCAACTGGTCTGCCGTAGACAGAAATGGCAACGACCTCGTCAGTCATGTATCGAAAGATCACGCATGGCACATAACTGACTAGTAGCATATAACGGATTGTACTCTCTTAGAAAGATCGAAACGATATGACATATTATCGAATACGAAACCTAGATAGGCTTTACAAAACTAAAGAGTTCTACTATTTGTGCATAGCTGAAATAAATCGATTAAACGCTTTTCCTAAGAGAATTCAGTCAGTCAGCTATGCGCCATTCCTGTTACACGCTTAGGCGGTCATCTTTCGATACATGACTTACGAGGCAGATTTTTTCCCGCGGGTCGCCATTTCTTTCTGCGGTAGACCAGTTGCCATCAAAGTCTATAGAACGCGGTCTGTCCCGCTGTTTACCCATACCTGGGAGAAGAAGAAGAATCATGCTTTTCCTATGGGTATTAGGAAATTTAATGGATTCGACTGAATCCATTAAATTTCCGAGTTCGACTGAATTCGAACTCGGCTGACCGATTCCTCAAATCCGAGCCGTTATCCATTACTCCACCGTGCATCCGTCGTAAGGGAATTAGCATGAGGAAATGCAAGCTGTCCGTGACGGAGCTTGAACTCACTTCATCGAGCCCATTCTCCGCACCCTTAACTTATACATTCGGATCCATGTCAAAATTTATTTTATTCCTTTGCAATCTAAGTGTAAAGTGCCTACACTTCCCTATTTTTAAACCCCCAAAAGTGAGAAGATAGATTCATAACTTTCCCACGGATATTTTTCCGAAAGTGATCACAACTAAATCAGTTGAAATTCGAACGCTGCGCGCCGATTTCTATTTCGGAATCGCTAGCCACACATCCGTGGTCTAATGAGTAATCCGATCTCCATGCCAGAGAAGAAACCCAGTGATACAGAATTGTAGTTCAAACTTGATGGGTGTAGTGCTAAATTTAAAACAACTTTGGGATCTATTGTTAAAAAAATAAATAAATAATTCTATAACGCACCTGAACAAGTGTGACAAACCTCAACTTGAACTAAGGACTCATAAAACTAATGATTTACTATTCTTATTACATGGAGGTTAGGTTAGGCATATATGTTGTTTTTTTATAATAGATACTATCTTGAAACGCGTTGAAGGCTGCAGCAATAACTGAAAAATTTTAAAAGGGTCACCAAGAATACTTGTATCGATTATAATCTGAACCCTAGCTACTAATCTAATCTCGCCATGGACCTTAGTTTTGCACAAAAAAAAAACACCCTCTACTCTCTAGACTTTCATCAACAAGCACATAATCCGCTTAAAATATCGTCTGGCCAAAAACCTTGGCGGACTCAGCTGTCGACCACGACGCAAACAAAGACGAAAAAAAAAAAACACTCAACCTTTACGTCATCGTTAAACATTTATTGCAACCTATGACCGCGTCTTCGTTAACTTAGCAGTTAATTTTTTTTATTTTATTTTATTTTTGTTTTGACATCAGCTGTTTTTTAATTTTTTTTTTCAGTCATACTGAAATGGTCGTTCTAAATGTCATGAGTTGGTTTCACTCAACATCAGCCTTCTGTTTAAAACAACAATCAAAATTACTTGGCTGGTTTTGAGCCATCGATTCACACACACACACACACTCCCTCTCTCCCTCTCTCTGTGTCTTTGTAGCAAGGCGTTATTGAGTGGTTTGGGTCGGATCTATTGTTTTGTTTCTCTTTCCCCCCGTGATATGTCTCACAACCAAGGAGATCAATTACCACCATTAGGGTTTAGCACGTTTTTAAATAGGTGCTATCACACTACAGTGGTTCTTCCATGGCAACAATAGACTTAAAACGGGACTACACAACTGAGAATTTAACTATATACATCTCTTTCTTACGCTCTCTCTCTCTCTCTCTTTCTCTTCGTATCTCTTCTACTCTCTTTTATCTATTTCTGTTTTCTGTTCACATTTTTTTATCCTTACTCTCTTCACACGCCTTTCTGTATTTCTTTCATCTTCTATCTTCCCCCTCTTCTTTCTTCTGTATTTTTTAAAATTCTCTCTCGCCTTCTTCCTCTCCAACCTCCTCCTCCTCTTACCTCCTCTCTCTTCCACCTTATACCTTCTCTACATTCTCACTTCTTGCTCTCCCCCCCCTCTCTCTCTCTCTTTTCTTCTTTCGTTTTCTTTCCCATTTATCTATCTCTCTTCTTTCTCTATCCCTTACTCTTCTGGAATGAGAATTTGTTTCTGTTTTCACACTCTCCTTCGTTCTCCTCCTTGCTCGCTTTCTTAACTCTCTTTTTTTTCTTTCTTTCTTTCATTTTTTTTCTCTTTATTCTCTCCCATCTTTGTTTCTTTGATATGCACCTTTAGGATTTGTGTATTTTAATGAAGGTTTCGATACTGTCTTTAAATAAAATCCCAAAACGCTGACAACTGATACTAAACAACAATTTTTAACATCAATTTTATCTTCCACATAGATTATTGTTTAAGCAAGACTAGTTAACAAATATATGTAATATATTATTAATCACTGTATCTTAATAAATAATATATAGGTAAATATATAATTAAACTCTATCAAATATTTTTCTTTTTACTAATGATTCATTTAATTGTGATATTTACAAAGCTTAGTTTGCCACAAAGCTAGTTGCTTCGGTGTTGTGTAAATCTATAAAGAAAAGCCAGTTAAGCTGCCTCGACGATCAGCAAACATTTAGATACATGGGGATCATTTTAACAAAAGATGAAAAATGTGGCACCGAAATCCGAAGGCACGCTGGAATAACGAAAGATGCTTTCAAAACATAAGCAAAGTAATAAACCTTTGAGCCCTGATCACAGATGACAGAGAAAAATGACGTAATGTCCAGCCACTGGTTGAACAGTGGTAAAGAAAACTGATTGAATGCCCAGCTACCGGCATTACTCTTGTAACTATTTTTATATCTACCGTCAAACATTACATACCAATTATTTACGAATTTTGACTCAGGAGCTCAGGAAGATGGGTAATAATAGTTCAGAAACGCAGGTCTCAAAGGGTTTAAAAAAAGAAAAGAAAAGGGAACATATCGTTAGAAACAAAGAAAAGAGTACTTCATTTTTTTTATCATTTCACCCCGAGCAAGGCAATAAAGCTAGTGAGGTGCAAAGAGTTGTTGAGTATTAGAGAATATGAAGAAAACAATGACTTTGCTAAGTAGAAAGTGCAACAGGAATTAAAAAGACAGAAGATAACGATCGACATTGCATTTACATTTTTGATGATCAAAGTTGACTGGAAAGCAACAAGTCGGGAGAGAGTTCCACAAGCAGATAATGTGAGAGAAGAAACTGCTAGCATAGGACTTACGGTTACATCTAGCCATTCCAATCGTAAAATGATGAGACCTAGCTGCCAATCTAGTACTGCGCTTAAAAGTCTAGTTAGCAAAGAGGAAAGTTCATTAGAACAATTGCCATAAAAAATATTTATAGAAAAGACACAGGGAAGCTACGTTACGTCGGTGGAAAAGTGACTGAAGCCGAGATGCCAGGTCAGCACCATTAACATTACAGATTCTTTTTTTGATTTTATGCTGAACTTTTATGTAACATCCGGTCTCCTATATGACCGTAACTGCCGGACAATCTCCTCACAGATGAAGCAGAGACTCAAGGCAAATAGAAAAGTGCCTCTAAAGAAAGATACCGAGAATGCCATGGCCTAAACATCTGATTAACGGGGACGTCTTAAGGAAAATAGCAACAAAAGAACGCTTATGTTTAGGATTATATAGAGACGGTTGAAATTTAAGTTACATAATGAGGAAAGAGGGCATGGAGAAATTTACACTCAAGGATAATATTGATATCAATAGGGGCAGAGGTAGACAGTGAATATCCAAATAAAAAGTTTTTTTTACTATTGTTCAACTTACACAAGGCCCGAGAGCCACTCAAGATAGACACTTATTGAATGAGATTTTTGTAAGTACGTAAGCGAGGGGAAGTAGGAAGTGGTGCATATTATAAGAATATGTAGGGTATATTGACCATCACCTACCGCAAGTTTTAATTAATGGATTTCACCTCGAAGAAGCTCTAGGTTTGAGTGGTTATTAGACCACAAACTCACACCCGACCTCATGTGGAATTCATATAAACGATCCATCGATAAAGATGCAGGTAAAAGGATAGGCTCCCTGTGCCGCTCCAGTACGTACCTTTCCTCATGTTTATTCCTCTACCTTTATAAGGGCCAGATCAGGCCGAAAATGGAGTACTGTTGCTATATTTGGGCAGGAGCTGCCCAGACGTCACTTTCCAGTCTTGATAGAGTTCAAAATCGTCCTTTTTGGAGGAGAATTATTTTCCACCCGTCAACCTCTCTCCCTCTTTTTTTCTCTCTCTCTCTCTCTCTCGCACACACACACACACACACACACACACACACACACAGAGGCGGGATGTGGCGAGTCTCTCATTGCTCTATTGCTATTACCATGGACAGTGCTCGGACGAACTAGATTCCTTGGTTCCGCCATGTCTAGGACCCGCTATGCCACTTCCATAGTAGCAAATCGGCCACATTTCGTCCGTATTCCATCGACGAGAAGTAAGTTCCACTCGAACAGCTTCTTCCCGCGAACCACTGTCCTATGGAACAGACTCCCAAAAGGATGTTTCCACAATCACTACAATAATAACCTGTTCAAGTGTGACTCTTTATTTTCCCTTCCTATCCATATAAACTACCCCTTAACATAACCATTTACCTCGAGTGGCCCCCCCCCCGGTCCTTGTACAAAGTGAACCTTACTGTAAAATTAAAGGTTAAGTTTGCTGTAGTTAGGGAAGCATCCTCACGAGTGACAGATTTGGGAAAAAAGATGTCTAAGTAGGAGTTTCTGCTTACCAAAATGAATACGAAGACAATGATGTTGAACTGACGATTAGATTATTTTACTGCCTGATGTAGATTCCTTGCAGCAGACGGTAGCAACTGACTCGATATATATTTTATATTAAAATTCACGAAATTACTCGTTGATCAGTCTACATGAAACCTATAAAAATAAGTGCTTATTTTATCCTAAAGTGTTTGATATTTGGTCACCACAGAAAACATTTTTCTTTTCCTTTCTCTCTCATTTGTGGTGTGTCATGAGATCGACAAAAAAAATTGCCACTCCCTGCCTGAGACGCCATTTTTAATCTAATTAATATATGCGGCTAACAGACCAAAGCTCTATCATACAAAGATATTTTAGGGATTCACTTGGCTGGTAATACGAAACAATTAGAAGAGGAAGTCACTGAACTATCTCGTTATGGTCAGTTGCGACTCGAACTCGGAACGTTCCGGGTCAGAAATAATTAAAAAAAAACAGGTTTAAAATGTTTCAACCGGAACCAAAGGAAAATAAATAAATGTACAATTTCTTATTAATTATTTCTCCTGGGTTTAATCCATAAATAAACTCTCGCAAAACTCGAACGCGAGCCCTTCTATCTCAGTCAGTTGTGCCATGCGTGATACACGCTTAAGCGATCATATATCTTTCGATACATGACTGACGAAGCAGATTTTTTTTCCCGCATTAGGTGGCCATTTCTTTCTACGGTAGACCATTTGCTATCTAAGGCTATAGAACCACGTTTGTCCTGCTATTTATCCATAGCTGGGGGGAGAAGTAAGGGATCCATACCTTTTATCTGCATTTTTAAAAAAATATGTTAAGACGAAAGGAATAACTATATAAAACTAATAATATCCAATAATTCCTCAATGTCAATTAATTTCAAAATAATACTACTATTAATACTACTACTTCTACGTACCGTTTCCTCTTAGCCCATGGGCAATCATGGCTCTCCACAACTTCCTATATATCGTGACTGTAAACAATGCTTGTCCCTTTACGATCCATCCCAGTCTATGCTCTACCATCTATTTGCATAAGATCGTGTAGTAGGTTACACTTGATTTCCCTCCATATCGTTCTCATTTTCATTAAAACCTCCCCATTGTTCACATGCTCCGTCCACGGTATTTTCAGTATCCTTTTGTCGAACCCCATTTCTGGTGCCTCGGCGTTTTTCCCCTCATCTGCGAGGCAATTTTCCAGCAGTCACTGTCCTATAAGAACACTGATTGGGCACCTCAGCGTGGTGTAATGGTTAGCAAGCTTGTCCCGCTAGATCAGTTACGACTGAAAGTGAGTTCGATCCTCACTAGTTTCCCCACATTTTCGGCCTTGTGCCACACATCTAAGCTAAGCTTAGGAGAGAGAGAAAAAGAGACCTCGAGGTGGTGTAACTGTTAGCAAGTTTATCTCGCTAGAACAATTACGACTGAGTAGTGAGTTCGATTCTCACTGGGTGCTCCGCCACCCATAATTTCGGATTTGTGCCCCATCTAAGCTATGCTTGGAAAATCCCGATAAGAACATTGATATTACATAGCAGTCCAGCACTCTTTATTTTATTTCTTGACTAGTTTATATAAATGTAGCGTATCAGGCGATTCAATAAACTAAAGTTATAACATTATGAAGGAATTCGGGTTCAAATTTTACTGGGGTCTGCTTTTCTTCCTGTTTTCATTCTTTGCTAACGATCATGGAATAACTATCTGAGCTTTGCGATAAAAAGCAACAGAAATGAAGCTGAAAGAAATAAGTAACTGGCATGCTAAATATTAGCTCACCACAAAGTAACCGACATACGTCACTGTAACAGTGTGCAACTAAGATAAGTTTTAAATTAAAGAATATCATATACAGAGTAGGTATAAACAGTGAAAAACAATATACCATTTAGTCAGTTTTATATATCCAGTCGATTATGTCTCTCTCGCTACGACAAAAATAGAAAAAGGTGACCACTGCATAGAGATTTGCAATACGCGCATTTAGTGGACACCTTCTGGTGGCACAGCCGACCGTCTCTATATGGCAGAATTTTCTGGGGATACAAAAAGAAATTGAATAATTTGTTATTTAAAAATGGACTTATAAAAAGCTGTAATTTTCATGGTAATTGTTCTGATGAGCTTTCCTCTTTGGGAACTAGACTTTGAATTTAAGCACAGTACTAGATTGCCAGCCAGATCTCATCATTTTTCAGTTGAAATTAATATATTTAACCGTAACTTCTATGCTAACAGTTTCTTTTCTCGCACATTCCCGGTTTGGTACTTGCCTATCAACTTAGATCTTCAAACATTCAAGTGCAATATCAATCATTACCTTCAGTTTTTTTAATTCTTGTTCTTTTATTGTTCTCTCTCCTTAATAATGTTTTCTTTTTCTTTTATTCTTTCATGCTCAGTAATCTCTTGTGTCTTAGTGACTTTATTGCCTTGCTTGGGGTGAACTGATTAAAAAAAATATTTATATTGTAATATTTTTTATAGCTATCCAGATTATATTTTAGTTTACAGATAAACGAACAGTCATTTTGCAATTTCCGTTATGTATAAAATATGAAACATTTGCATTTTCCTAATTTCTTGACAGGGACACGGAATTTAAAACTACTGGCATCCATATTTTTTTTTAATTTTCTGCACTTCCGAAATAAATATTTCAGGTATACGAGAAAATCATCTCGTCGACATTAAAGAATTTAAAAAGGGATTTTCAGTGATCACGAATTATTGTATTAATTATCAAGAATATATACTTGGTTTTAATATAGAACTGCATTGAAACTGAGAAGAAAATGACGTTGGGACATAAAGCATGCTTTTATTAATAGAATGTGTATATATATATATATATATATATATATATATATATATATATATATATATATATATATATTAGTAGTAGTAGTAGTAGTAGTAGCAGTAGTAGTAATGTTATAAGTATAAGAAATTATACTCGTTCAGAAAACCTTCGGTGTCTTGATTTGCAAATAATCAAACCAATACCAAAGGGAAAAAAGGTATAAAAAAAGAAAGAACCAAGAACATGTACGTTAGCCGAAAATAATCGTCTAGCATGCAAGTCCAAAGCCCAAAGAAAAAGAAAACCGATATGAGTACGCAAAATAACTAAATAAAGTGCTCAATACAGTAAACAGAGCCAGCTTTCCCTGACGATCCGCTTAGGTGAAACCTTGGTAGGTTTGTCCGGTTCTCTAGGTTTAACTATATATATATATATATATATATATATATATATATATATATATATATATATATATATATATATATAGATATATATCGAATTCCAGTCGTGTGCGTTATATTCACTTACGGGCAAATAACCTTGGAATAGGTATTAATCCAACTGTTCCCCACCACTAGCTAGGGGTAAATAGCAGGACAGAATGGATCCAGTAGTCTTGGGTGGCAACCGGTCTAGGAGAAGGAAAAGTCTGAATTAATAGCTTCCAAGTAAATAGTTTCACCAATCTAATAGGATAAGAGTAGTTTGTTCTTCTCCACTCCTGAAGACATGGTCAATCAGGAAGGGTTTCTCCAAGAAAAGAGAAGTCCCTACAGCTGGATCTGAATCTGTTCTAATGAGCTTACATCCAAGTTTTTATTATATATATATATATATATATATATATATATATATATATATATATATATATATATATATATATATATATATATGTGTGGGTGTGTGTGTGTAATGAAGACGACCGACAACGCACTACGATAAAGATATTTATTTAATTGATATCACATACATGTGATTTCTTTTCTAGACACAGAGTGTGTAAAAACGGTCCAAATGATCGGTAGATCCGACTGCTTCGACTAATCTGTTAGCCATTATCAAGGATGTTTTGCTTTAGTTTAACTATATATATATATATATATATATATATATATATATATATATATAGATAGATAGATAGATAGATACATACATACATAGATTTGTGTGTGTATATATATATATATATATATATATATATATATATATATTGTGTACTTAGGCAGCAATCATTCTTTCATTCCACATTTCATTAAAAACAACAGACTAGGTGCTTTGATTTAGTTTTTTATACAGTTTCTCTTGCGAACCAATAATTTTTCTCCTTTCGGGTGATAAATTATATAAAAACTGGCCGAATATTCTTTTTATCCGAGCACTTTCGGCTATACATTTAGCCATTTTCAATGAACATGGACACAATATCTTGACCGTGTTTTTGGAAAATGAAAACATTACATAAATACATACATGCAACAAACTATTTCTTATTTAACAGTTAAAATATTTCATCCTTGAAAATTGCTAAATGTATAGCCGAAAGCGCTCAATTAAAAGAACATTCGGACAGTTTTTATATAATTTATCATCTGAAAAGAAAAAACATTATTAGATTGCATGAGAAATTGTATAAAAACTAAATCAAAGCACCTTGTCAGTCGTATGCAATGAAATGTGCATGAATGCATACATACACGCATATATATATATATATATATATATATATATATATATATATATATATGTATGTGTGTGTGTGTGTGTGTGTGTGTGTGTGTGTGTGTGTGTGTGTGTATGTGTGTGTGAATACATTTTTAGTACCGCACCATGATAAAACAAGATTTAAGATAGGGATCATAATTTTATTATTATTATTATTATTATTATTATTATTATTATTATTATTATTATTATTATTTTCTAACGGTCTTTTACTGCTGAAATTCATTGAATAAAACATTACTATAAACTGAAACTATAAAATTACTATATCACTGAAACTCAGAAACAAAAGAATAGTTAATAATCAAGTGCAAATAACAGAAGACAACTATTTCGAGCCGATACAATTATGTAAAATCAAAGCTTTACAATTAAAACCTGAATTAGAATGCTAAAAAAAAACACTCGATTCACACACATTAGTATTTATTAGTTTAAGCTTCATTAGATGCATTAGTGTAGGTTTATTCCAATTTAGATTTATTTGTATGCTTGCGTGAGCTTTACTAAAAAACAAAAAAAAACAGAGATCAGTTGAAGATGGTGGCCTCGTTTGTAGGTCTGTTTGATAATTGATGATGGCGTCAATACGCATGCGCATGAATATACTTTTCCTTCTATCCTACGCCATATTTTATTTTCTTTAATCATGTGAGAATCATATTGCTTGGAACTGGCTGCCATCATAAAAAATCATTTATAGTGTTAGCGGCAAAAATAAGGAAGTGAAATAGAATGTGATATAACTGATTCTTCTTCTTATGTGATTATATATTTTTTCTTTTTTTTTTAATTTGTAGGTCTTTCGATGTTTGGAGCTGCAATAGCAGGTGAGTAAGCTTTAAATTAAACATTACGCACACATGCAATTATGATAGATAGTAATGGGCGGTGACAGACAGAAATGAACAGATTGTTACAAACAAATATGAACATTCTGAGATAGATCAACAGACAGAAATGAACCGATATTAATACACAAACTGACAGGAATAGTCTGTGAGAGAAGGACTGGAAATATCAGATTGTAATAAATAGAAAGATATGAACGGGCAGTGATAGTTAGACAGAAATGAACAGACTATTATAGACATATGAACAGATTATTATAGACAGATATGAACAGATTATTATAGACAGAAATGAACAGATTATTATAGACAGATATGAACAGATTATTATAGACAGAAATGAACAGATTATTATAGACAGAAATGAACAGACTATTATAGACAGATATGAACAGGTTATTATGAACAGAAATGAACAGATTATTATAAACAGATATGAACAGATTATTATAGACAGATATGAACAGGTTATTATAGACAGATATGAACAGATTATTATGGACAGAAATGAACAGATTATTATAGACAGAAATGAACAGATTATTATAGACAGATATGAACAGGTTATTATGGACAGAAATGAACAGATTATTATAAACAGATATGAACAGATTATTATAGACAGATATGAACAGGTTATTATAGACAGATATGAACAGATTATTATGGACAGAAATGAACAGATTATTATAGACAGAAATGAACAGATTATTATAGACAGATATGAACAGACGGAGACAGATAAATAGCGTCCTACCATTCTTCATTGCACTGAATACTGTTGTCATATATTGTCTGGTGACCCCGCTGTTCATCTCGAGGTTCTAGACAAAATCCAAAGACAGGTATGCAATGTGATAGGTCCTGACCTGGCATCTCGACTCCGGTCACTTTCTCACAGACGTGATGTGTATTCCCTCTGTCTTTTCTACAAATATTTTCCTGGCAACTGCTCTGACAAGCCACTTTCACTGGTACACCACCTGCAATAATTTAAGGGTGCTACTAGGTCCCACCGTTTCACTGTTGAAACAGTTAAATATAACCGCCTCTTCTAATCCAACAGCTTCTTCTGTCGCACTTCCCGACAGTGGAACTCCCTTCCTCTTACTTTCTTCCCTGATAACTATGATCTTCAAATATTCAAATGTAATGTCAATTGACATCTTCTGATGCCTTGATCTTAATCCCGTCCTTCTCTTTATCCTTTCCTCAAGCACCCCTCTTTACTCTTATTTTCACTTTCTGTAACCCCTTGCGTCCTAGTGGCACTCCCGCCTTATTTGCGTTAAAAAAATGAACGGATTGTAATAAATAGGCAGATATTGACGGGCTGTTATGAATACAGGATAAAAATTGTAAAAGCTAAACAGAAATACAGACAAAGAAACAACGAAAAAAAGAAAAGGAGAAATGAACATAAATAGATTAATTTATTGTTTCCATTGTAAGGAGACCACAATTTCCTTTTCATCTTTCTTACAAATCTCTATACATCTGACTAGAGATTATTACTACATGGTTTCAAACAGTGATTTACGAAGCGTAGACGTGACACAAAAATGGAGCACCCAGCAAGGATCGAACTCACTAATCAGGTATGATTGATCTAGCGAGACAAGATTGCCAACCACTGCACCACACTGAAGTGCCCGGGCTCTGTTTGAAATAAAATAACAAATTCATTTGTATCTTGCAGAAAATGTCCTATGGCTTACATACCATCTGTTAGTTATATCTGCTATAAAGGACGTGTTATTAAAAAAAAAAGTATTTATTTATAATTTTATATATATATATATTTGATATTTCAGATCGCCCCGATCTTTCGTCAGAAATTAATTCAATAACTGTATTCAGAAGTTTGTTTTCAAGTAGCGTCCGTTATTTAATTAATTTCTGACGAAAGATCGGGGCGATCTGAAATATCAAATATATATATATATAAAATTATAAATAAATACTTTCACAAAAAACATTCAATTTTTTTTCTTTTAATTTGCAACTTTTCAGTTGTTTTCTCCATATACATATCAAGAAAGTATAGGTGGCTTCTCATTATGCTATATATATATATATATATATATATATATATATATATATATATATATATATATATATATATATATATAATATTTTTGGATATAACATCACAATATGTAATGTGTGTGTTTGTGTGTGTGAATTTGTCAAAAATACAACAAAAGCGGTTGTACAAAAAGAAACAGTTACAT
>OZ038483.1:31239076-31269076 GCA_964036315.1 Acanthosepion esculentum | reverse complement strand
ATATTGAGGTCTAAAACCAGCGGCGGCACCCTGTTTAAACGCCTGAGAAAATTCGATTAAGCATAAAACAGACTGTCGTCGCTGGGTGTTGACCACAATGTCCGTTTTTATATTTACAGATATTGAGCACTTTATCCCATAAATATAGCATACCTTAAAACTGTATTTTAACATACATACATACATACATACATACATACATACATATATATATATATATATATATATATATATATATATATATATATATATATATATATATTTAAACACACAATCTTCGACTATTTTTCTCGATCAATCATATCAGCTCACGAAACTTATGTAATTTTAGCCCACGCTTTTCGGTCACTGCGAAATTTGAAGTATCTATAAACAAAAAACGAAATGTTTGTTACTTGAAGAATATAAAAACGCGCATATATATTCATTAGGTCAACTAAAAAATAACGTCATTTTCTTTTTATGTTTAAAGAGAACATTTTCATATGTAGTAATAATATTTGAATTGCTGTGATGGCGGATTCAAACATTTTGTTTGATATCTTGATATATTTCTTTTGTATATTGGCTTGGGAGAGTAGTGATTCACAACCACTTCCAAAGCCATTATGGATATAATCAGATCTACAAATCCTCATAACAATAATATTTCAGAAGAAGGCATATATAAAATAAATTGCCAAAACTCTTCCCCACAATATATTGGAGAAACATGCTGAAATTTGGAAAATGCATCTATGAACACAAACGTGACCTCATAAACAACAATTTACCAAATGCTCTAGTCATACACAGAAATAAATTCAACCATAATTTTCATTTTATAAATGCTACAATCATTAGAAAAACAATAATTTACTCGAAAATCCTCGAGGGTGCCGTCATTGAATATTATCCAAATATTAATATACGCCCCAGTTTTTTTTCCGCAATTTCACATTTACTAATAGAATCACTACTCTCTCAAGCCAACATACACAGAGAAGGTATCTTCTTGCCGTCGGGTGTAATGTTCCGTCTAGAAGACGATGTTAAATGTGATCAGAGAAAACTGCCAGTCAGTGTACGTACCACCATATTCTGCCACATCCCGGCAATCCAAAGATTCGATATTTTTCGAGGTTTTCTTCCGAATAATTTTCAGTAATTTCTATTCTGAAATCTCCCCCATCTAAGTACTGACCAGGCTTGATGCTGCTTAACTTATGTGCTCAAATTTTAAACGTAATTTGACTTTAGTTTCTGGTGATCGTCGAAGAAAGCTGTTAAGAAAATACCTCTCGCTTGTGAAACTCACTTCCGGCTCCATGCTTTGTTTAGTTGGTTGGTTGATGAATTTTAACGGCATGTCAACCCGTCCGTGTTAATTTTGTGCCTAGAGTTTAGGGGATAGTATTGTGCTTCATGTCGATATTTACACTTTTTTGTTTTAATTAATGGTTTTAACGGTATGTTAGCATTGTCGGAGGTTGTGTTGAGGGGTTATCTTTGTATGGTATTGATTGGGTTTACGCTTATATATTTTTGGTATAATTTCATTTTCTCTCAGAAAAGATAGAATGTCATCGATGTTGACATTTTCGAAGAGATCTTTCATAATTGTAAAAGCGTTTTCTGATGGAAGCAAAGGCTAGATATTCTACGAGGAAGTGTTTAACACTGAATGGTGTTTGACACAGTGGTTGTTGTTGTTGTTCCTTTTGAGTTTAAAGGAGTGCGTGAGTCTTGTGTGCCCAATACGTAATCGGGATACAATGACTTGTTCCTTTCTGGACTTACTAAAAAGCTGGCTCCATGCTTTCCAGTCAACTTTAATCTGCAAGAATTTAAATGCAATGCCAATCGTCATCTACCGTCCTCCTGAGCGTTCCTTTATCTTTCTGCTCATTATTAATGTTTCTGTCGCTAATTCCTCCCCACCCTGTAACCCCCTTGCGTGTTAATGGCTGTACTATCTTGACTGGGGTAACACTGACTAGAAAATATATATGTCTATATTTTTGAGATGAGGTATTGTAATTATTTACATTGTTCGGACTGTTGTCCCCATGTTTCATGTCATGTTCGCGACCGTTCGGCCATTGTACGCGCCGGCATCCTTGAGGTTATGATCGAAATTTCGAACTAGACGCTTTATTTTGTCCACCGGGGTAGATACCCGCCCAATGTTTATTTTCATTAAACACGGCATTTTTTTTTCTTACAATATTTTTTGGTCACAACTGCAGTAGGCAGGTACTGAACTCACAATTCTTTAGGTCAAGTTACTGGATCAAACCAATGCTTTTATCCACTGGGCAATGTGTCCTTGAGAACATGACAATAAAGATTGGGCACAACAGTATCTTACCTAGTATATTCAGTTCAGTTATGTGCTATGCGTGATACACGCTTAGGCGATCATGTATCTTTCGATATATGACTGACGAGACAGATTTTTCCCGCAGTAGGTTGCCATTCATTTCTGCAGTAGACTAGTTGCCATCAAAGTCTATAAAAACTGGTCTGTCCTGCTATTTACTCATAGCTGGGGTGAGACGAAAAATGGATTCATACCTTTCCGAAGGGGATTAGCACGTAAGTGAATGTAATGGATTCGACTGGAATTCGAACTCGGCTCTTCAATTCCTCAACCCGAGTCGTTATCCATTACCTCCACATCTATTATAGTGAGTATCTTAATTCCAGATGTAAGAAAATAATATATATATATATATATATATATATATATATATATATATATATATATATATATATATATTCTTTCGTATAACGGGTTTTGTTCTTTAGGATTTCAACGGACCCTTTTTTTACTTCAGGGCGCACTTGAAGAAGAGTTAAGACACTGGGATGCACTTTAATTTTTAATAAGGAAAATTAATCATTAAATTTGAAAACAGCAAAACAATAAAGTTTCGGGAGAAAATAACGACAAAAACTTTCCAACATTTGGATATTTATTTCATTAAATACTTATAGCTCTGTCTCATAACATTGAGCACTGTATTTATAACACCTGTGGAAGAAATATATTTATACGTACGTACAATTTGTCGTGAGGGTATGTATATTTTTTTTATCCTATATATATATATATATATATATATAGTCGCCATCATAAACTACCCACAATAAGATATATAAACAAATTTTTACTACGTTAATAAAAACACCCATCAAAATAAAAAAATAAATATAAAGGATAAAAAATAAAAATAAATTTAATAAAAACAAGCAAAATAATTTGACACATATAAACAAATAAACCAATAAACGACTTCCGGTAAAATATCTGCCAAAATAGACTACCCACAAATCACCACTGACACGTATATATAAATAGCCGAGAAAAATAACAGCACTCGTAGCCTGACGATTGCATCTAGCATGAAACAGACTGTCGCCTCTAAGTGTTGACTTCTATGTTCAGTTTTATATTTACACACGCTCTATCTCTGATATTGAGCACTTTCTCCCATAAATATAGCACACTCTAAGACTATATTTCTTCATATATATATATATATATATATATATATATATATATATATATACATATACGTGTGTGTAATCAGCATTAGTAAAGCCGAAGTAGAAAAACTCGTGGCCATAGAAGGAAAGAGGATTACAAAGCGAGAAAAACACATGTATATATTAAGTCGAATCGATGTGCGTGTGCCTTTTATTGATTGCTTCTTGCCATTGTTATTGGTTGTTAGATGGTGGTGGTTGCTACAAAGTTTTGTTCCCCGGGAAGAACAGTTGATGTAACTGGCGAGATGCAGGTTGGTAACATCGAGGTAGCTAAGGTAAATTGGAAAAAAAAAAGAAAGAAAGAAAGAAATGAAAAAGCAAATCAAAAAATAGAAAAAAATCATAAACGAAACCAAAAATAAAAAAAAATAGTCTGGTAGGTAAATCGGTTTTTGGTTTGGATGACATAAAAAGGCTAACAGTCAAGCGACTCCCATCCACTTGATTGCTTTTTATTTCGTTTTTTATTTATTTATTTTTTATTTTTTATTTTTTCAGAGAGCTTTTATCGACTCCCTACTTCATCACGTCAATGTCTACATGTCACCTCCCCGCCTCCACTTCCGACAATATTGTTTTTGCTTCTTGTTTTTTTGGGCTCTTTTGTAACTGATTTGGATTCTCCACCTCCACACAGCTTATTGTTTCAAAATATTCCTCTTTCGTTAGCAACCACTCCGGTTTTTTTGGTTTTGTTTTGTTTCGTTTTTTTGTTTTTTTCATTACTTCACTTATATTAAAGCTCAGCTGGTTTATTGCCTTCTCCTGCTTTCCGTCAATAAATGAATTGACAATGCAGTGTCATTTCACAATCCACCGACTCTGGATTGAACAAGCGAGATATGGTCATTTAATTAACGATTTTTAACTAACATTGCATTAAAAATAAAACAAAAAAAAAGCTTTCTTATATAAATATCAGTTAAATTATATTTCATATGCAAGCGTATTCTATTTAAAATACAAATAATTTACCTAAGATTTTAGAGACTACAAGCGGGAAAAAAACACAATGGGTGTTATTTAATAATATATTGTTAGTTGGCAGCATTGGAGAAACTGATATCGCGGGACCGAGTTCGATTCCAGCTTGTGTTAATTTATTATTATAATGTTGTTTATAACTATGAACAAATAGAAATGACTGGAAATTGTTTCACTTTGTATATCCTTTGCTTAATGGGATTTTCCGGTTTCTTACGTGGCCCTGTCCCAAGTAAATGATATTAATTTGTTCAACCTCTCTCTGTTTTTCTTTTGATTTTTCTCTCTCTCTTTACATACATACACACACACACACACACACACGCATATATATATATATATATATATATATATATATATATATATATATATATATATATATATATATCTTAAAAAAGAAAAATATTGTTGAATTGATTGCCTTCATCTGTTACAAATTGGTTGTTTTCATATATATATATATATATATATATATATATATATATATATATATGAAAGTGAACATAGAAGTCAACACTTAGAGACGACAGTCTGTTTCATGCTAGATGCAATCGTTAGGCCTGATGATTGCATCTAGCATGAAACAGACAGTCGCCTCTGAGTGTTAAATTCTATGTTCACTTTCATATTTACACACGCTCTATCTCTGATATTGAGCACTTTATCCCATAAATATAGCACATCTTAAGACAATATATATATATATCTATATATCTATATCTATATATATATATATATATATATATATATATATATATATATATATATATATATATACACGTGTGTGCTTTAGTGTGCGTGTGTAGGAAAACGAAGAACCGATTTATATACACAAAGTGGCACTGAAAGCGAAGAACCAATTCATACATATATATATATATATATATATATATATATATATACACGTGTGTGCTTGAGTGTGCGTGTGTAGGAAAACGAAGAACCAATTTATATACACAAAGTGGCACTGAAAGCGAAGAACCAATTTATATATATATATATATATATATATATATATATATATATATATATATATATATATATATATTGTGTGTGTGTGTCTACGTGTGCGTTGGGGTGTAAGACTGAACATTGGATTGAGTCATAAAATCATAATAACTACACATTGTTGGGTCTTATGTCCGCACTGTCTGTATCTATAAACAGTCTTTCTCCGATATTGATCACTCATCTCTTATAAATGTACAATATATAGAAAGGGCGCAATGGATAAATTGTCGTTTGAATTACGCAAAAAATGTAAATAACACTGACATCTCATTTTAGCAGATATATTTGCCAAAATTACACAAAAAATATCTTCTAATACCAAAAATTAAATTTATTCAATTAAATTGCCATTGGTTTCAACCACGTCCTCCACACGACTTCGGAATCTCCTGCATCTTTTCTCGACGGTCTGTTGCCAGACAGTCTTCTAACAGCCACCCTCTTGACCCAGGGCAGCAATACCTTCTCAAGGCTCTTGATGTAGGTTTCCGTGTTAAGTTTGCGCCCGTCACCAATAAATACGGATTTTCCCGAGCTGCTTTACCGTTGTAATCACCATTAGACTTATCCAATACTTTCCGAATTCTCTGCACTCTCCTCAGATTGACCCCTAAGCACTCTGAAATGTTCGTATTGTCGCTTTGCAGTGCGAATGCCAAAGAGTACAGCATGCCGTTTCCAAATTTCTGGCGGAGTGACTTACGTCATGGTGCTTTCTTTTTACATACAGACGGTGCGCAACGGACCCTACTATACTGTGTACCTGACAAAATCAAAAACAAACAACGCGAATGCGCGGAATTAAAAATATAAAATGGCGACACTTTACCCATTGCACCTTGTGTATATCACTCACAAGGTTTGCGTTAAGCCATAGTATCGTTTTCAGAAGGTGTCTCCAGCTGGGATTGTCTCCTCAGGCTGATAATAAGTTAAATTAGATTGAAGTCGTTCGGAAGCCGTCTGTAGTTGCGTTAGCCTGAATTCGTCATCATGACCGATGTTTCGAGTATCTACTGATCTTCTTCAAAAAATCGACCACGCTAGATTATGACCTTTTTCTCCCAGAGACTGTAACTAATGTCCGCTCATGATAGTTGCAAAATAAATTAGAGGAGGACCCTGTGGCTCGAGCGTTGATATTTGAATAACGTACTGAATATCATAGCTGTATTTGCAGCGTTGATATTTGAATAACGTACTGAATATCATAGCTGTATTTACAGCGTTGATATTCAGTACGTTATTCAAATATCAACGCTCGGGCCACAGGGTCCACTGTAATTTATATATTTATCTAAATTGGTGGCACTAAAGAATGAAGTTCATGTGAACATTTGGAAGAAGCAATAGTTTTGAGATTGGCTTGAAGGGTGGAAAATTACTCATTCCCTACAAGGTCACGTAAGCGACCTTGAATTCTGGTTAAGCTGGTATGAGGAACTCCAACCCAGATATGGTAGCGATTTGACCAGATATTCTAAGCATTGATAAAATTAAATATACTATAAATCGATATGGGAGGTACGAAGATAAGCTTTACTGAAGAAGAATCCCTACTGCACTGAGGTCATCAGAAAAGAACAATGGAGGGTCAGACGCATATAACAGTGTCACCAGATTATGTTAGTTTGTTTAAATGATTCTTGCTGCAACACACACACACACACACACACATATATATATATATATATATATATATTATAGTAATTCGTCGAGCTTAGAATTGAATGCAGAAAGCACTGGACGGCCGTTTCGTCCTATCTGGGACTCATCAGCAGTGCGGATCCACTACCGAGAATCGAACGCGGATTGCTTCGATACAACGCGAACGTCATACCAACTGTACCACTGGACTCATAAACTAGACTGAATATAGCACCGCTACTCACTGAGTTCCGTTAACCGATACCCATCCAAGTATACAGAGTTATCCAGAGTCCCCGAATAACCTCGGAAATATAAAAAAACGTGTATATATATATATATATATATATATATATATATATATATATATATGTTAAAATGTTTTTTTTAAAGTTATTTCTATGGGAAACAGTGGACACTGAATGGCTATACGCTGTTTCAGGCTTAAACGCAATCTTCAGACCAAGTATGTTGAGTGATAGCTTGACTATTTATATATGCTGGTAAGTGGGGCATTATGGGTTGCAAGGTCAGGTATTTCCGATGTATTGTGTTATCCTAACGCTTAAGGGCTGTTACATTTTGAATCATTTGAAAGGCTATTGAGTCGAAATAATTATGGGTCAATATGTTATTTTTCTATGACTTTTAACTTCTTACTAATTGATTACGTTAGGTTGTTTGCATTTATTTATTAATTAGGCGCCTTATTATTATTATTATTATTATTAAATTTACTTGGATAAAGTTATTCGGGCATTCGCACACTTTGTTAATTTGTTTATTTTTTATTTACTTAATCAGTTTATTTTTTTCCTTTTGGGAGTTGGTTACCTTATTTGTTTGTATAATTTAAAGTACCGGCTGTGTTTAGAGTATATTACATTATCCACATAGTATATACTGCATATATTTGAATTTCTCTTGGTGAGGCTTTACAAGGTATTCGTTTTTAGTTTGCCATGTTTACGTATTTCAGTAAAATGTGTTTTCGTGTCTGCATTTTAAGATAAGTTCTGATCTTTATTTAGTAATATGGGAAGGTGATTATGGGTATTTTCCGCTCTAGATAATGTTTACAGTTTATGGATTTATTGTTAAAGGCTGGGGCTGCTTTCCTTTTATTCCAATATATATATATATATATATATATATATATATATATATATATATATATATATATTAAACATGTTGTGTTGAATGTTAAAGACAACATCGTCCTGCATATTTTGAATTTTCTCATATTTTCTAATGAGACTTTTTATTTGAAAATGATATCGAAATAAATATTGTCCGTACGATAAGCTAGTACAATATTTATTTCGATATCATTTTCAAATAAAAATTCTCATTAGAAAATATGAGAAAATCCAAAAGAAAATATGCAGGACGATGTTGTCTTTAACATTCAACACAACATGTTCTAAAAGAAAAGTTGCTGCCAAATTACACACACACACACACACACACACACACACACACACATACATACATACATACATATATATATATATATATATATATATATATATATATATATATAGAGAGAGAGAGAGAGAGAGAGAGAGAGAGAGAGATATGTTTCATTGAATAATTCAAACAACTTATTTTCAACTGGATCTTTTCATATTCACGGACAAGTCTTTTGGTGTGACTATTAATGGAGGAGATAAAACTACCATGTTGATATATATTATGTATACCGAGTACTTTCAACATTATCACACTGTCACAGAAGCGAAACTCGTCTATGGCCAAAAATACTTTTACCGCTAATTATTCATTTTGTATACTCGAAGTGAAATATATTATATATATATATATATATATATATATATATATATATATATATATATATATGTGTGTGTGTGTGTGTGTATGTATATATATATATATATATATATATATATATATATATAGAATAATAACGTCATAATTCAAATGTTGACCTTGCACATTAGAAAAGAAACCCCCATGAATACAGGAAAGTATGATAGCAGTCAGAGGGCTTGAGAAAAAGTATTTTCCTGGGAAATTGTTTTAATAGATACATATAGCAATGGCTGTTCGGTCAATTAATGCCGAATGGTAGCATGTAAGGAAACATATATTATTACGATTACCGTTATAGAAGTACAGAACAGGTGCTACATTTTGATCGCAGCCTAAAAGCCAGCGAGTAAAGAAAAGGTTTACTCGCGTAGCACAGGTTGCTCTGTCAATGCATGACGACAGTTTCCATATAAGGAGACGGTTAAGATTACCTTCAATAGTTTTCCCCTTGTCTTTTTATTTACTTTGTTCCTTTACATATATCCTCTATATGAAAATAAACTACACACACACACACACAAACACACACACACAAATATATATATATGACCTGACGATTGCACTAGCATGAAACAGACTGTCGCCTCTAAGTGCTGACTTCCATGTCCACTTTTATATATATATATATATATATATATATATATATATATATATATATATATATATATATATATATATACATATATATATATATGATGAAAGTGGTCAGTATGTAGAATATAATAAAGCGTAAATATATGATTTTTTAAATTGAACATTTTACTTACTGTAAATTAATATCCATTTTTGAATTATTTTTATTCCTCCCGCAACTACCTAGTTTCGTAGTTCATGTCCACTTTCCAAGGGTTAAAATACCTTATATATATATATATATATATATATATATATATATATATATATATATATATATATATATATATATAATACTAATAACGCAGTAACCATAATTATTCATTTTGGTTATAATTTATTTTCCGAATGTCGAAGATATTCACTCTTCAGACCAAAGTTTCTTAGTAAATAGAGTCAATACACCGGACGAATATCTTAGATTGACAGGGGGAAGGGAAAGCAATATAGAAGACATGAAAGAAGGCGGGGGGAGGAGGAAATGTGACGGATGGACAGGCACTTTTAAACTGATGAGACAGTAGAGAGGATGGATGGGGACTAGGAAGCCTAAACTGACTGACCCGGCCAAGAATCTTTCCCTTTAATATTTAGAACCTTGTATATTGAGCTATACAGCCAATTGACAGATATGGCCCGTTTTTTTTAGGCAGGAAAACCCAATCCAGTTATAAATTATTTTAATAAAAGGGTATATTTTACAACAGGCGTTTCTGGTCTGTGGAAATCTCCACCCTTTACCTGAAGACTGTCACGAGACCAGAAACACGTGTTGTAAAATTATGAAAAATAAAGGATAATTTTTTTAAAAAAAATCCGCATTACAACCAAAAACGTTTGCGGTACCTCTCATCTTTTTAATATACACACTTTTCTCTCGTTGGAACAACTATAACCTCTTCCTTATATATATATATATATATATATATATATATATATATATATATATAATAAAATAGGTAGCATATATTTACATTACGAAGAGTCAATCATACCTTGAATCAATCAGTAATATGAATGCGATTATTGGCGAAATCACTTCGCTAGTAGACATAAATATAAGCATTATACTACTGATAATCCACTGAATGACGAGATCCTCAAATATAAAATGGATATGGTGTATTTTTTGTATTTCTGCTAATACTAGTATTTCTGCTATTTTATTTATGAGGATCTCATCATTCAGAGGATTATCAGTAGTATAATGCTTATGTTTATGTCTACTAGCGAAGGGATTTCGCCAATAATCGCATTCATATTACTGATTGATTCAAGGTATGACTGACTCTTTGTAACATATGTATATATATATATATATATAGAGAGAGAGAGAGAGAGAGAGAGAGAGAGTGATAAAGAGAGAGTGAGTATAGTGTAATGATGAGTCAGGAAATCTCTCCATTCATGACACAAGTCATTCAACCCTGAATTTCATACCCTTTACACCCGCCTTATCTGAGCTTAATAAAGCACATCCTGGTGTAGTATAATTTTCATCAAGTTTTTCTCGATGTCTAATTTGCTAGCTGCAAGAAATTCGATCATCACTCGGCGCCCCTCTGTTTTGATCTTTTGCTAGCGTAGGCTATACTTAGTAATTATTTACGAATGAATAAGTAACGTTATAAATTGATTATTTCCCCTTTCGCCCTAATGTCTATATGTATTACACCGTGATTTTGACAGGCGGGTTATATACGTGTCATACCTTGCTTCGTTCTAAATTATTGGATGGCGGCATTGATTAAAATTCACAGGCATTGAAAGATTACATAAGCATATTAAAGGTTATTAATTGATTTTCGTTAACATCTGCTTAGTTTATGAGTGTATATCTATACATATCTTCGACAGAACTAAATGGTCATTTTCTACGCATTTAGCAACTCTTGGCATTCTTAGAATTCTAAAACTATTCTTCTTCATGTCTTTTGGTTTAGCGTTCCAAAAGAAGATTGGTAGTACTATTATAATTTAAAGGGATTTAGGAAGAATGTTCTATTATTTTTGTAGAGGCCGAAGAGGAATTTAAATCCGCCGAGCAAGCCAAAAGGGAAAGGATTATCCACTCTCCCTTAAAGATTATGGAATTCACTTTAAAATATCAAATGGCAAAGACTTGACATAGACATGATGTTTCTAGGTTGTTAAAAATAAAGAGTTTTTAAATATAAAAATAATTCTTCTCATTCTCTTTCACTCCGAGTAACCCCCCCCCCCCACTTGCGCCTTAGTGGCTTTATCACCTTACATGTGGTGAATTGATTTAAAATATTTAATATTTCAGTATGCTTGTGTGGAAGCTACGCTTGATGTGCAACATTTTCTTTAAATATAAAAATAATTTTTCTCATTCTCTTTCACACCGAGTAACCTTAGTGGCTTTATCGCCTTGCTTGAAGTGAATTGATTTAAAATATTTAATATTTAAGTATGCTTGTGTGAAAGTTATGTTTGATGTGAGACTTTTTTTTAAATATAAAAATAATTAATAAATTACTCTTCTGTTATCTTGGGACGCACCTGGTTACCTTTCAGCTTCTCTCTCTGTTTCCCGCATACACCTCACATCATCTTTCGATAAAGCATCATTTCTCTCGAATTACCGCAAGAAATTCTCCGTTGTTGAAGCTCTGCCTCCACTTTCCTCTTCCATTTCTTTTCTCTTCATCAGTTCCTTCCTGTTTTAATAGTTTCTCCTCCTCTTTGCTTTGGCTATAACTCTAATTCGGGAGTTCGATTCTTTCTTTCTCCTTGATTTTTCTGGTGGCTACCACATACACTTCTCGACTTGTTTATTCATGATCTTCTGTCTTGCGCCGTGGCCTTTGCCTCGTAAAGAAAACAAAAGGCCATCAAGTTTTTGCCTGCAGTCAGACAAAATAAATAAGCGAAGAAAATGGCGGACAGTCAGAAGTCTGTTCTTTGTATTCTTCTCGTTGTCGATTCGTTTGCAGGTCAACGTCAGATTTTAAAATAATATTTCGGTACTCGTACACTTAAACAGTATTCAAACTTTTTCGGGAAGCTTTTATTTAACAGCGTAAACAGTCAGTTTAATAAACAAATACAATCGCATAAGCTATAAATTGGAAATACAATATATTTTGTGCTATTTCCCGGGGAAACGTTGGTTACTCGG
Source organism: Acanthosepion esculentum (assembly GCA_964036315.1). Taxonomy (NCBI): domain Eukaryota; kingdom Metazoa; phylum Mollusca; class Cephalopoda; order Sepiida; family Sepiidae; genus Acanthosepion; species Acanthosepion esculentum. The sequence goes on along the minus strand of OZ038483.1, from coordinate 31,256,289 downwards.
TTGCATGTGGGGAATTTCACTTTCGAACTTTATAAAGATTGAATATTTCGAAAATATATTTATGCATAAATCAAATAATTTTAATAATAATAATAATAATAATAATAATAAGGTGTGAAAAATGTATCTTAGTATGTAGAATTTGTAATAGTCTGATTATTTATCTATAATGGAGTGGAAAAACTATACTGAACCAATTGCATAGTCTGCTGCTAGGAAATTTGGTTTTCTGTGCCCTGCTCGATTCTATCCTTCTACCCTTCGTCTATGTACTGAATATTGCTGCTGCATCTGGTTTCGTGTTTCTACTATGTATTTATAGATTCTTTATAAAATACAAAGCAGATTCTGCAATTTTATTGGTCTTGACCTGGCATCTCGGTTTCAGCTATCCTGTTCCTTGTCTATAAATATTTTCATGGTAATTTTTTCGTATTATTTTCTTCTATGTTACCAAGACTTTATGAATTTAAGCGTAGTACTAGATTAACGGCAATGTCTCATCATGCTACAGTTGAAATGGCTAGTGCAACCGTAAGTTCTAGGCTAACAATCTCTTTTCTCGCACTTCTCGCTTGTTGTTATGGGTCCTTACCTATAACTACAGAATGAACTCTTCCTAATACTATGTATACTACGCCTCTAAAGAGAGAGAGAGAGAGAGAGAGACGAATCGAGTCGAGCCGATAGTAGTTCACTCCAAACCAGACTGACAGTCATACTAACACCTTCCACATCTTGTATTATTATTCCGTGTAATATATCTTCGTTATTTCTACTCTTCTGTTCGTGTTGTTCTTCCTTGGTCCTAACCTGGACCATAAAACTTGTGGAACATTCTTATAGCTTTTTTGATTTCCAATCGAATTTGATCTTCAAAAATGTAAATACTGTATCAATCGTTATCTTCTGTCTTCTTAATCCATGATTTGTTATTGTTCTCGCTCCTTAATAATGCTTTTTTCCTCATATTATCTCCGATAACCTTTCTGAGAGTCAAATGATTAAAAAATCTATCTATCTATCTATCTATCTATCTGCATTACATAGGTTCTTTTCCAATAATTTAACACGTTCATATAGACATTTAGTATTAACATTCAATTTCCCGTTGTTGTTTTTGTCCAAATAAACGAAATAGAAAGGGAGAAAAAGGTGATGCAAAGTAATGTGTCTGCGTGTTAACGTCTTCTGCGGGTAATCTTACTATAACTACTACAGCTGAGGTTCCTTTACAAATTTCCATCTCGCGTCAAATGAATTATTCAACATCAGGCTAATCTTACCTTCAAGACTTAACAGACACTGGCTGGGAGTTCTGTTTTATAAGACATGTATAAAGGAAGAATCGTCGATTTTTCAGGATGGTGACTCCTTGATATCATCGGTTTGTGGAGGCCATCCCATTTTGCGGCACGTTTGGAAAATGACTGAAAAACATACCACCGATTGACCCAAACCTCTTTTCGGCAGCTGTCGATGATTGTGCTAGGACGAAGTCACAGATTATGCGATATCCCCTCCCCAAAGAATAACCACAGATAGGCTCTGTGGGAGTTGAACAAACGTAAATGGGCTTGAGCAAGAGTCTGCAAATGGGATTGGTTAACCAAGGAAAACGAGAATCATTATATATATATATATATATATATATATATATATATATGACGCGTTTCGTTAAAAAAAATTAAAAACATCATTTACTGACTTCCGTTTATTAGACACTGAATTGCGTCACTTGGCGTCCTCCATAGCTTGTCTAATTTTTCGTTTCACCTGATGAATATATATGAGTAAAAAAAAAACACCAGATTGAGCTCTGGGACACCGAACTGAAACTGTTTCTCCAAATTTCATGCGAAGATGATCTAGGCTAAGACGAAAATTCTCTCTCTCTCTCCATACATACATACATACATACATACATATATATATATATATATATATATATATATATATATATATATATATATATATATATATATATATATATATATATATATAATACAAACAAAATATAAAGATTGTCAGCTGATTGATGTTGCCTTCAGCATTCCGAGTTTCGATTGACCCTCCAGCAATCACCCCGCCATTTGACAGAGGTATCAGCAATTGACAATTGACTGATATATATATATATATATATATATATATATATATATATATATATATATATATATATATATATATATATATATATAGTGGATACTCGTGTTTGTGTAGATATTCCTGCTCTTCCGAACTGAATTTAATATCTATCAGCCTAGACACAGAAACTCATATGAAAGATAATGTATCCCTTAACCTTAATTATGACATTCGTTCGATGTCTAGACTTGTGAGCATATTAATTTAGGTGTGAAAAATGTGGAATACCAACTGAAAAATGGTATCAACGTAAATAACGTTTACAGTAATAAAAAAAAAAGTTAGAATGAATTCCTATCTAACGACAGTTTCTCCTGCCAAGTTCAAGTTCGAATCGGAGAGCGCATAATTTTTCTTTAATAATATCTCTTTAATATTCAGGGCGGTAAACGAAATTAAATAAATATACTGTTTAGTAAATGAACGGAGCGCCTACTCAAATATGGGTATCCACTAAAAATAATGTTTAAGTAATATATATATATATATATATATATATATATATATATATATATATATATATATATTGCTTATGCGAAAAAAGGAGGTAAAAAGAGGTAATGATTATTTAAACTTTCGAATTTATACAGACTTCTCTTTTGTTGTTTCGGAGATATTTTGTGAGTGATGTCGCTGTTGTGGCAAACAGTATTATTCATCCACATAGTTCAGTCATAATCATTATCGGCTGGATGACGCGGCAAGAAATGAGCGGGCCGTTCGCTGATGCCTCGCTTGATTAGTTTGTTCTGGCATGGATGTTGAGAGAAGTTGTTTTCATTAACATTTGAGCTGTGCCAACTAATGAACGCAGTGCATAGGAAAAAGAAGAAGCGAGAAAGGAGAAGCGAGTATTAGTTCTTTGCGATTTCATTGGCTGTATGACGTGGAAAATATGCAAGTCGCGTGAGAGATAAGAATTGAAATAGCGAATGATAAGCCTGTATACGGAATTGTAGGATCCAGTAAATCTTGATAGAGAATTTTTAATTTGAATCCTGTCAAACGACAGAAGATTCCGCTTCGATTTTTGATGAATCTTTCAAGAATTTTCTCCTCCTCGTAATAATTCCATTTTTATTGCCAGGGGCTAGTTTATCCAAAAATAACATTTCTTCTGTGTTGAGCAAAACGAGAAAGAAAAAATGGCTAAACTTGGATCTTGGACGGAATCTCAAAAGAACAGTTTTTTCATTGACACCGCTATTTGTTTAACTATCTTCACTCCTCGGCAGTGTTTATTGTTTCAAAAAGCGATGATTAGAACTGTAATAAAACCTAAATATATGAAAGTGGATTTATACTTTTTTTGTGAGAAATGGTAAGAAAAATATTATTATTATATATTTTATTGGAATGGTTGTCAAAACATCGGCTAATTGGCAACTGATTGGAACTTTATAACATGATAAATAATAACGATTTTCTTACATTTGGTTCAAATATTTCAATAATGTAGTAAATTTTTTAATAAAATTTGTTTTCATATTTATTTCTTTACAAATTGGTAAAGGATAAATATTGTATGGCATTAGTTTTTTAACTGTATTAGTTTTTAAAATAATTCTCTAGATAAGCAACTTAATAAATAGAGATATAATATTTTTGTTGTAAATTCTCAAAGAACAAAAATGTATAAATTCACTTGCATTATGTGTTTAGGTTTTACTATAATCATAATCATCGCTTTAAAAACAAACATTACTGAGGCGTGAAGGTAGTGATACTAATAACGGTGTCAATGGAAAAATTGTCCAAATCTTTCCATTAAAACAATTTTTGGTCTGTGCTATTAAACACATTTTGTTTTTGCTGGCTGAGTTTAAGTCAGCTACCTAATATGTTTTTATTTTTACATTTTCTTTGTTTTTGAGTGATCGGGTAGAGGTGGTTATTGCTTAATCTTGTTAACTCATATATATATATATATATATATATATATATATATATATATATATATATATATATATATACATATATATAAGTTAGTGTCACTTTCTCTCATGACTTCCTTCTCTCTTTTTCTGTTTACGTCTTTTTTCTCCTCTTCCTCTTCTATATCAATATATAACTTCCGTTAAGTTAACCGATTAAATGTGTCAATGTCTGGACTTCCTCAAATAATATTAAATATGAAAGAATAGAAATTTTAAAATAACATCTAACTCAATCATGTCTCTCTCCCCCCTCACTTCCTCACTTCATTAATTTACATATGCTTAGTACTGCCCGTCAAAAATGTGCAAATTTCTTTTCATTTTTCGTTTCAACCTTTGGAAGTAAAGTCTGATGATCCGCAGTCCTTTAAAAAGGCTGTGGTGAAATAATTTATTACATGGAAACTTAAAGTGGTCTGTTTTTATTTAAATTATTAGCTCCGATTTACATTGAGCTCTCTGGATTTTATCATCCTTGGGTCTACCCATACGAATTACCTAGTTTTTCGTAAACTATACATATATATATATATATATATATATATATATATATATATATATATATATATTATTGATGCATGTTTCATTAAATAATATAGACAAGTTTTGTCTATTTATTTTAAGTAATTTTATTTATTTTAAGTAAGTTCCTTTCATATTGTCTGATAAGCTTAATAACATTATCATTGAAAGACGAAAGGAAATCACCTTATTGATACAAGTTTAAATCCAATCTAAGCTTTCCGCTTACATAAGCCATTATCAAAGATGACAATAACATTTCAATATATCAACCAATACACGGACGAAACAATAATGATAGTCTGTTTTTGTTGCATGAAAAATTTCAAAGCAACGACAAACTGATGTATACGAGACGCGGAAGCGAAAATCGCATCGCAGTTTGTGACGTCACACATGACCACGAGAGAGTGAAAACGAGAAGTATTAAGTATGGGAAGCCGTTGGTATAAATCTATGGCTTCTGTTATCAATTATAGGCATTTAAGAATATTTGTGGAGATTTCGTAGTTTATTTTGTTCAGGTTAGCTTTCAACTGTTTTATGTATATAGCTTCAAGAATTTTTAGTTTTTGTTTATTGTTTTCATGTTTAAGTATAGTTGTGTTTTTAACAAGGATTTTCCGTAATTGCTGCATAAATATACACAATTTATATATATATATATATATATATATATATATATATATATATATATATATATATATATATTAATAAATATACATTTTCCTCAAAAGTAGGACGACTCGGAGTTTCATGCACAACGCAATGTTCAGGTGCTGAGTATAGACTGACCGTTACATAATTTAAATTTTAATAAAAATATCTGGTTAACACAATGCTGGCGCATTCCATATATTATACGGGGATTACTGGTTTTAAAATACTACAAAAACAATGTTGTATTTAATATATGTCATATAACAGAGCTATTAAGTATATATAATAAATATACATTTTTTTCATCACCGACAGTACGCCTCGGAGTTTCATGTTATAATTTCACAGACCTGAAGATGGCGGAGTGCACTAAACTCCGAACCGTATTACGGGTGAGGAAATAATGCATATTTATTAATATGTATCTAATAGCTATAGATATCGCACATGTGTGTGTGGGGAAAATTACTGGATGCTATATTTATGGGTTAAAATGCTCAATAAGCGGGATAGAGGGTATGTATATATAAAAGTGGACATTGAGGTCAAATATGTATACACACACACACACTCATATATATATATATATATATATATATATATATATATATATATATATATATATATATATATTTGTTATTGTGTGTGCGTGGAAGATGTAGTGGAGCCTTTTTGTGTATATACTTGTAAGAAATTAATATTTGATTAACCATTAAGTAATGCGACTCGTATAATAGCTCGATATCTGTAGTGATATTTAAATATTGATTGCCTACAGACATGTCTTTCAGGGTTAGCATCACCTTTTGTTTCCTAAGGGGCTCATTATAGGGCTACATTATAAAGTATACATTTAGACACAAGACATCTATCTATCTATCTATCTATCTATCTATCTATCTATCTATATGTGCGTGTATTTCCACGGAGATCTACTATGAGAAAGTGCTGAAAATGTTTTTGCCTGATTAATTTCCCAACGTCAGACCAAAAGACGAAACATCAAATTTTTTTTAAAAGCTTTTAGTTGAACAGAAATGCAGTTTCAATTAAGATATATATATATATATATATATATATATATATATATATATATATATATATATATATATATATATATATATATAAATTTAAACCAAACCTTAATAAAATTAATTAGGAAAACTGCACAATGTTTTAAAATATGAACAATAGATAGTTTAAAATATCAAGGTTTGCATTAATAGTTTTAACACTTAATTCTTAAACACTTTCGACACACCATACTTAGTTACCTCCCCTGAAGCGCTATGCAAGCCATCACGTACTCACTTGCGTTCACAAGTAAACATGAACACAGCAATTTTATCATTGAAAATGATGAAAACTACAATATTTATCTTGAAATAAACACCCTGATGGTGACATTGTGCTATGTCAAAAGTACTCGGAATAAGATAAAATGTATCAACCCGGCAATTTTCTCTGTTCCTTTAATAATGACACCAAAATGATTGTCCGTGAACATGAAAGGATCCAACTGAAAATAAGTAGACAAAACTTGTCTAAATTATTCAATAAAACATGACTCAATATATATATATATATACATACATACATACATATATATATATATATATATATATATATATATATATATATATATATATATATATATATATATATATAGTGCACATGTCTGCTTATCACAAGCTGGGCGGAGAAGTCAGATTAAGGGTTCTTTTGAGGTATATCATTATGAATATGAATACTTCCATCAGCAGGAGAAACTCTTTTATAGCTTGTATGAAAAGCAATGAGAGAACAAATCTGGTCTCTCCAAACCTGGAAAGGTACATTTTTTTTCCATGGATTTCCACAATTTTATCTTCTTTCCCTAACCGTTTGAGAACAAGGAACCTTTTTGTATTTGGGTTGGAGGATAATTGATGTTGTGGCGACATTATTGTAACATTACAGACAACAATTTCCTTGACCCTAAACTGACCGTACAACCCCAAAGTTACTACAAAGTCATGGTAAGTTCTCGAAGTGCTGTAGCGCTTTACTAAGCTTAGATTGGACACAGGGCCTAACGTATGGAACACACTGGGGATTGAACACAGTACTCATAGTTGTAGTTGATCTCTCAGAAACAAGCTTGTTAACCATTACACCACGTCAAATAAAAATATATATAGAAAGCAATGCTTAATAGAGAATCACGAATCTAGATCATAAATGCAAGTTCTGATATATTCCTGGAATTTATTATCCATTTTTTGGCAATGTAACGTCATTTTCAACGTTTTAACTTTGCGAGCCCGTTCTGGTGAGTCTGCAACGTCATTTTGTCAGCTAGACGGTTGCCTCCTCCAAGGGGTTGAAATGCAGAGTTTCCCTATTTTAGACTAGTTAACACCCAAGGTGAGAGAAGCCAGTCTACTCTATTATTTTGCCAATAGCTCTATGGGGAAGAGAAGAGGTCATATTTTCTTAAATGAAAAATAGTGAACCCAGTAGACTGGCCCGTAATTCAAACTCGGCTTGCCGATTTAACACTCCGCGCCGATATCCGTTACACTACCCACTCAATCTAAGGTACATTCCAGTCATTATGTAATGAAAGAAATTTCCAAAATGAAGAAGCTTGTCACAGTTATTAGCTTTAAAAGACTTTCTGGTTTTAAGTGAGATTGCAGAGGTACAGTTGATTATCCTTGTGTGTGTGTGTGTATATATATATATATATATATATATATATATATATATATATATATATATATATATATATATATATATATAGTGTGTGTGTGTGTGTGTACATATAAACCACACCCATTTAGTGTTCATAATATTCTTTGGGTCTTAAAACACGTACAGCCATACTAATATAGAAAACAAATTGTCCTCGTGTGGCAGAGATAGTTATATATATATATATATATATATATATATATATATATATATATATATAGCATCGTTGGCAATGGTCGAATTTCGAACCCACGATCGGAATTTCGGACGTTGATTTTTAAGTCAGATAGATGCTGCCACTGATCAGGCTCTAGTCTTATCCCATAGCCAGCCTTTGGCTCTATACTTGATAAGTATATCGATTTAAGGATACATTATTGTCTAAGGCTTTTGCGTATTTAGCATAAACACAATGACCGGCGCTTGAACATAAGAGTTAGAATTTCAGATACACATTTACAAGACAGGCACAGCTCTCCCACTTGGAATATTGGTATCGCAACCTTATTTCCCAAATTAATTTGGCCTTGCAGCAGTTTCGCTGAAGCCTAGTCAAAATCTACACAGAACAGACTTAATGTATTTTTTATGCTATACACTTACATTAACGATACCATTGTCGAAAGAGATCACATTTTACGACGACGTTTACTTTTCACTGTTAATTGTTAAAAATCGTTAAGCAAAATAAGAAAAAAACGTATGATGCAAAGTTATTTTTATTTCTCGTAAAGCGAGGAGAATTCTGAATCTAGAAGCAGTTGCTAATATTTCTTATTACTCTAAGTCTTATATTTGTAAATAGACATGTTTGAGCAGACGATCTCATTTTAAAATTTATTTTAATAATGTCTACCGGCCTGCACATTCGAAAAACTTAAAGAAATAACGTCAGCAGTTATGGGTTTTCGAGATCTCGAGATATGCATTCTTTTTTTTTTTTGTAAAAAAAACGTATTTGTACCTTGCTTTGTTGTGACTCCATTTGGATCAGCCCTTTTTCCTTTAAAAAGTGGAGCGTAGGTTTGAACCTCACCGGAGAGCACGTTGTCTTTATTAAATCTCTTGAATGCGCAAACCGGTAGTTGAAATTCACACTGTTAAAAAGAAAAAAAACAGGGAGTCTTCTCAAACATGTGTATACACAAAACTAACATTTGTCGGATAAAAAAGCTATTAATTCCTTACAAATGAATTGCTTGTTTTTGTCCCCAACTACATGAATTTATGTGTCCTACTCGATTGGCAGCTAGGTCCCACCTGTTTACTGATAAAATAGCTAAATGCAACTTCCACTTCTACTCCAACAGTTTTTCTCGCATTTCCCACCTGTAGAAATCATTTGCGTTTACTTGCTTCCTTGATAACTAAAACCTTCAAAAGTTTAGATGCAATGTCAATCGGCATTTTCTATCTTCTTAAATCCCGTTCATCTTTTGTCCTTTCCTCAATCTCTACTATACTCAGTCTTTTCTCTCACTTTCACTCCCTGTAAGCCCCTGCATTTTAGTGGCATTCCAGCCTTGCAAGGGTGATATGATTTAAAAAAAAAACGGTCTAAAGTGACTCCTGGGAAAGTGAAAAGGAATGCGGTTATTACTGATAAAGTGACGGATATATAGATGCATTCTGGGTTGACAGCGAACAAGTGGCTTAGCAATTTATATTCGTTTCTGAACCATAGCATTCAGAAGAATCATTAAATAAATTTAATAATGTACATACCCCTTTATTTTATTTTATTTTATTTATTTGTTTTGTTTTTTGGAGTGGAGAGCATGAGTTTTAGTGAAGTCATTGATCTTGTTGTACGCCGACTCGCAGTCGACTAAAACTAACCATTTGTTTCATTTGCACTCGTTATATTGGAACAAAAAGGATCTAGAGAAAAAAAAAGACAGACAAACAAGTAAAAATATTCAATACTACTTACGCATCATTTCAATTAAGCAAACATGAGTCACGAGCAGAAAAAATGTTCGATATCAATGCGGTGTTTAGATAAAAGAAAAACTAAGCCCCCAGCAATTATTATTATTATTATTATTATTATTATTATTATTATTATTATTATTATTAAGTATGAAATCAGCACGCCGACAAAGCGACGCTGGGGTACAAATATACAAGGCACACTATACCTAAAACGATATCCTAATTTTATTATATTAATATCTCCATATTAAGCTTAGAACTTATTGAGTCACTCTCCTCTACTGTAGTGTCTTTTTATATTACATATAATAATAATAATATTATTATTATTATTATTATTATTATTATTATTATTATTACCACTGTCAGTAGTCGAGTGAAGCTCATGTGGGATACAACTATCTTGATTGACAAGCGCTTGGAGAGCAATCGCCCTGACTTCAAACTTATGCACAAGAGCAGCCATGAATGTAACGCCATAGACCTTGTGGTAAATTGGGATCAGAGTATCGAGAAAGTAGAGCAATCGAAAATAGCTGGCAGGGCAAATCAAAGACATATACGAAGCAGGATCTCATGTCGTCCCTTTTCTGGCTGGCCCACTATTTTACAGGAGCAATTCCGGGACCTCTCGGAGATGCCTGGCGTTGTTGTAAGCGCGCCGGTAGCAGCACTACTTGGAACAGTTCACCGGCCGAGGAAAGTGTTGGGTCACTAACCCGAGGGATAAAGAAAAGGAACAAATCAAGAAAATCTTCGGTCCATCATCTCTCCAGGAAATCCCCCCCCAAATAGTTCAAACAAGCACAACTCATATAATGCAAAGAGCTTGTCCATTTGTCGATTTCTTTTGTTATTGTTTTTAGTTGTCTCCTGTTTAATCAAGCGTAAGCACTAAAAATTACCCCCCCTCCACTCCGCTTGCCGTAGATCATTCGTTATGACGTGGCATTTGATTATAAAACAAATGCAAGCCACGGAGAATTTGGTTATCATAATAATAATAATAATAATAATAATAATGATAATAATAATAATAATAATAATCTGTACAAACGCTGAGGAAACTATTGAATATCAGATATATGAGTGTTCTAACCTACCTTGAAATGAATTCAACTACAGACATGTTAGGGTAGGGATACGCTTCCTTTGGGTGATACGCCATGTTATCCTTCTTCGTACAGATAATAGTCTAAACGAAATCCATCGATAGTGTTTGAAGGTGAAAATGTAACAATGTTCTGGGATTCCAACATACATACCGAGCCTAGTTTACAAGCCAATAAGTGGTTGATTTTGTTTAGTGGCATATCAACACCTCTATGGGTTATTTAATGCCGAAATCTAAATATGTTGAACTCAATATTATGGCTTCAAGTAAATATATCTTAAACGCAGTTATATACCTTTCAACTACAGATAAAATGTATTGTTCATTTTGCTTTAAAAATCTATTTTTTTGTAATTTTGCTATAAATATGTATTGCTCGTTCTTTGATTCTGTTTAACGGCATATCAACCTGCATAGGTTATTTAATGCCGAAATCTAAATATATTGTACGCAACTGTATGCCTTCAACAACAAATAACATGTGTTTTTGGTCATTTTTCTATAAATAGGTATTGTCGGTCATTTTTTTACGTATTGGTACTTTTACTGTAAAAATGTATTTTATACATTCATAGTGTTTTGATTTTGTTTGGGTGGGGGTCACTATTTGCCCATAGCTGGGACTTTCATAAGGGCTACCACCACAGGTCACGGTGGACCTAGGAACAACAGCAATTAAGAGATGGTTCCACGCTCCTCAAAAACCTCCAATCTTCCGACCAGAGGCCTTGCTGCCGGGTGTAGTTTACCGTCATACCAAACAAGCCAAGAGACCAGATATAATAACAAAATACTTCAAAAACATAATTCCTTTCTCAAAGACATGGCCATTCCATCTGATAAAGGCATTCCAGCAGAAGAAACTTGTAAAATATTAGAACCTGAAATGGAAATCGTAAAAATACACTAATTCAAAGTGAAGCGCTTAGTAACAATAAAAGATATATTAGAAGATTGTATCTAAACATTAAATTAAAAAAAATCTAGAAATAATAGTAATTTTCCAAGCGGGGTTTAGATGTAGCACAAGGTCGTATGTATGGGGCACCCAATGAGGAACGAAGTCACTACTGAGTTGTAATTGATCTAGCAAGACAAGATTTCTAACCATTACACCACGGAGAAGTGCCCGAAATAATAGTAATTATAAATGTGTCATGGGTCATAGTGAAATTACCCGTATCCTTATACGGAAATATTTGGCCTTCATTGACCGAGCAACCAGTGTATCGTCGGATGAAATTTATGAGTCCTTTCTCTTAAAATAGTCTCTTCATGAAATTAGATTTCTCAAGAACACTGTTATCGATCGCTGTTTCTACAAACCGCTGGGAGTTTCCATCCTAATCTTTTGTTTAAGTTCGTGTGGAAATTCAACATTAATCTCCCTTCTAGTTCCATTTTCTTGACTGATTGGTTTGTGATTAAATTGTATCTTTACAGGTTATTTAAAGCCGGAATATTTTTAGAATGTATGGGTTTTTTTTTGTTAGATAATAATAATTTACTATGAATGCCGTAATAATTAACCTGGAGAGAGAAGAGGGGGTTTCACACATTTCCCAATCGTATGTGTACGTAAGTGAATATATGAAACACAACTAGAATTGGAACTCGAATCTTCGATTTCCAAATTCGAGACGTTATCCATTACACCATCCGCACGTCCAAGCTTACAGCACCTGGTATTCCCATGCGGTGACCCATTTGACCATGTTCGATCCTGATTAACTTCGGTGATCTTATGAGAACCGATGTGTCAACGCTGATATGGCCGTAAGCCAGCTACATGTGCTATCCATTTTAGTTGTTGCCACTGTTGGAAGTTTTCAAAGCTTTTGTTATTTAGTAAAATTCTTTGTGATTCTGTTGCGCCAGAATATATATGATTGTGTGCTTTATGACCTAAAGGGTTCATTCGCTGGAAGCCATTTTTGAACATTGATATGAGAAAATGGTTATATATAGATAATAGTGTAGACATTTCTAATCCATTACAACGAAATGAGAATTAAGTGATAAGTAAGAATAATTATATAATTTAAGAACTGAACAATATAATTATGAAATCACCTTTTAAAACTATGAAACAAAAACCGTCCATATTATAATGCGCTGTGGGATTGCATCGCAAATTTTCGATGGATGAAGCAGTGAATAATATACGACACGGTTCTCACACTTTGCACATATAAACATTTAGGGCTGTATGAAAAAAATATGGCCGTTCGAGCGGAATGCCGAGTTTTTAGGGAACACTATAAGCAATCTGAGATAACAAATGACAAAACTTACTAGGAGCTAAAAAAGAAAGGAAATTGTGGAGAGCCATGATTGCCAACGTCCTGAATGGACGCAGCACAGAGAAGAAGAAAAAGATAAGCAATCTGTCAATTGATAAAGTATAATTTTGTTCCGATAGTCATTGCAAAATGTAGTAAATGCATCAGCTTTAAAATTAATGCTATGCTCGGCTGGCTTGGTCACTCGTTTTCGTCTCATTTAAGATTAGTCTTACAAAAGGGTTTATCAAAAATTTACATATTGAATAGGCCTGCAGTGTTTATGAGACATGAAATATTTCATATATATATATATATATATATATATATATATATATATATATATATATATATATATATATAGATAGATAGATAGATAGATAGATAGATAGATAGATTATAAATATGAACAGAGTGTCATAGATAGATAGAAACAGGTTGTGGTAAATAAGATAAAATTGCGATAAATATATATGAACAGATTTAGATAGATAGATAGATAGATAGATAGATAGACAGATAGATAGATAGATAGATAGATATTAACTGAGATAGATAGATAGAAAGAAATGGAGAGAAGGAAAAAGTATTCCTCTAAAAGCCTGTTTGATTTTAATATCCTACAAAATTTGGCATACAGCTACACATTCGCAAGTCGGTCTGTTTTAAAGCGTGTACAACTTCCAGTGGTATCGATCAATGTCGTGTATTTTTGCTTGAAAAAAAATGTACTTTTTATTAATTCATATCTAAACAATAGAGACAAAGCCTGCTCTGATGTCTGCGATCCTGCCAAGGAGATGGTAATATGTTTAAGATACACTCTAATGAGAAGTTAAAATATCCGATTCCAAGTTCGCTTAAAAAAATATAGCTAAATATGACAAGTAATTTTGTAAGCAGAATCAGAAATACTCAAGAGGCCCAACTGATGTTCCCATTAATATTAACCACTGATCTTACATCCTTAATTCGGCCGGGTCTAATTTCCGTCGATATCCTACATTCCAATTCAATGATGTCATCGAGAAGATTTATAATGGCGTCGCCGGTGTCAGTGTTGCTAGTTGAATCTTCTTTCAATCATCAGCAGCTATTTGCAATCGATCATGGAGTGGGTATGTTTGGCTACTCGTTGACCTTTTAAGGTAAGGCAAGGTATACTTCTGTCTATTTTGCGAGTGAAAGTAGTATTACACTGAAAACGGTCAGTGCTGAAGCAACGCCTCAGCGTCTCGGGCCATTTTCTCCTCCATCTAATTTGTAGAGATTAGGCAACGGCAGTAGTAACAACAACAATAATAATCCTCGAGTAAATGTTCATTAAAAATAAAGGATATTATGCCAGAAGAAATATTTGTTGTGTAAAATGAATGGTTTTTACATCATTAGGCGGCAGATATCCATTCCTAAAATTGTCTTTGTTTACGTTAGGATACGAAACTGAGCAGAGATGCACACATCGAGAACTGGGAAAGGTTTTAGATCAAAAGCACTATTCGGGGTTTGTTTGGCTGTTAGGTTTTCTGTAGCCGAGAGGTTAAAGCACGTTAGATCTAATGGCGGTTTACCCCCATTAGGAGGACACGGGTTCGAATCCTGCCGGAGAACGCATATTTTTCGGAGTTTGTTTGGCCATTAGGTTCTCTGTGGTCGAGAGGTTAAAGCAGAGTAGATATAATGACGGTTTCCCCTAAGGGGACACAGGTTCGAATCCTGCCGAATAACGCATATTTTTCTAATAAGATTCTTCGAATATTCATGGAATATTCAATATAGATGGAAATAAATAAACAAAGTGTTTAATAAATAAACAGAGCGTCTACTCAAATACGGGTAACCACTAAAATTTACGTTTAAGTAATAAAATAAAATATGACGGATTAATAAGTAAAAAATCCGTTCCTAAAAAAAACAATATAGGTCAAGAGTTGATAAAATAAGACACGAATACAAAATTATACTATTATTCTTAAATAATGGGTTTTATTTAATTTTTTCCTTTCATATTATGCGCAATACTTCCTATAAAAATTGTTTTCATATTATGCGCAATACTTCCTTTAAAAAATTTGCCTTTCATATTATGAATTTTCCTTTCATATTATTCGCAATACTTCGTTTAAAAAATGTTCCTTTCATATTATGCGCAATATTTCGTTTAAAAATTTTTCCTTTCATATTATGCGCAATACTTCCTTTAAAAAATAATATCTTTTGCTTATGGATCAATGAAGATCTTCCATCAGATCTACAATTAGAGATAGTCAGCCTTCAGTTCAGAACCAATGACAATCCAGTGACGGGCTGAAAGTCGGATACAGAAAATTAACTGACTTTCACAAATGCTTCCCAGATGAAGAAAGGTTAACGTCTAGATTTGGCGCAGCGAGTTTACAAGAGATTAGACGTGCAGACAGATGTTACCTGCACGGAAAGTGGAATTCTAGGACCCATAGTAAGGAGAGAGCGCTTGGCGAATTTGACACTCACAGGACACATTTAAAGCAAGTACTAAATTGGTAGATAAATCTCACCCCCTTTTTACTGTATCCTAGAAGTTCCAATACTCTTTTTTTTTCTTTTTTGTTACAATGATATTCGTCCAATACAAAGCCTGAGAGGCACTCGAGGTAGTGGATTAGAGAGTAAGAGTAAGATTTTATGCGAATATGTAGGGAAGATAACGGTTAATCCTAGACTTGAACAGATTGTAGTGATCTGGGAAGGATCCTCTTGGGAGTCGGTTTCACAAAGCAGCGGAACGTGGGAAGAAGCTGTTCGTGTGGAACTTACATTTCATCAATGGAATACGAAGGAAATGAAGATGGTTCGCTACAATTTGTCTGGGATGGTGGGTCTTATCCGTAATGTTTTGAAACGGTGGAACTAAGGAATGTAGTTCGTCTGAACATTTTCCATGGAAATAGCGATAGAGCAGCGAAAGGCTTCCGACGTTTCGTTTTGTGGAAATGGAGTTGTGTGTTGTCTACGTTTAAAAACGGAAAATGTTGAGAAGCGGGTCTGCTGAGAACTTTTCAATATTTTAATAGTTAATTACTTGTCAATTCTGTCTCAGGTAAACGTTTATTCGCGGGGACTATTCAACGTAGGTAACAAATAAGGTGATTTAAAATGAATGGATGGTTTAAATCTTGGCCAATCAGGCAGCTATACGTTACAGAAAAAAAGCAGCATTCCCTCAAGAACAGAACTTCCATCAGTTGCCAAACTTTTTCCAGCAGTTAATGGGTATATTTCTCCTGTATAGAATTCGTTAACGACATGAAAGCCTGCAGCAAACGCTGAAAAACCTCCTAGATCTTCATTCGCAAAGCCATGACGAAGAGCTTATTTATTTTTAAAGAATGTCTGCAGCAAAATTTAAAAGATATTTCGTTTTAAAAAAAATTACGAGGGAATGTAACCCCTGCCCCCAAAAAGAAGAAAAAAATGTGCTAGCAAAGTTAATGAAAATATTTTCCCCACACGTTTGTCCGTGTAATGCAGCCGATCCATTCCATAAAACACAGTCGCCTTACACCTAAAATAAAGAAATAAAAATAACAGCTTTGCAATAATCATAATTATCTCTAAAAAAAAAAAAAAATCGTAATACATCAAAAGCATAAACAAGTTTTGGAGTTTATTTCATCATTATTATTTTTATTTTTTGGCTAGCCGGCGGAGGCGGGATGTTACGTTATTGATGCGTCAGTCGTTCCACAACTTAGTACAATGTCGCTACCTAACAATGAGAACCGGTCCATAATGCAATTCAACTTCCGTTCACTCAATCATTTTTGTTAATGGAAACCAGTGCGTATAAGTACGAAAATACGACACTCCACATTAAAAAAAAAAACTGCTGTAAATATA
>OZ038483.1:31216576-31234076 GCA_964036315.1 Acanthosepion esculentum | reverse complement strand
CGAAACTCCTCGCAGATGAAGTGGAACCGACTTCCAAGAGGATGCTTAATCTTAACCATGTTCAAGTTTAGGGGTAGCCCTTATCTTCCCCATACATCCGCATATCTGCCTCTTATTCCGTGACCCTCTATCTCGACTCTCTCTTGGGATTTGTCCAGGCTGAACATCATTGAACCTCATGAACAGAATGCGTCAAAAAAGAAAATAGAGACAGAAATATAACTTAATGGATAGCGGCTCGGGTTCGAATTCCAGTCAAATCCATTGTATTCATTTACGTGCATATACCCTTGGGAAAGGTATGAATCCTTTTCTTCTCCTCCCAGCTATGGGTAAATAGCAGGACAGACTGGGTTCTATAGCCTTGGATGGCAACTGGTCTACTGCAGAATGAAATGGCAACTTACTGCGGAAAAAATCTGCCTCGTCAGTCATGTATCGAAAGATACACGATCGCCTAAGCGTGTTTCACGCATGGCACATAACTGACTGACTTACCATTTGAAAGATTGCTAGAATTTCTGAAACATATAATAAAGAAAGAAGACCTAGAGAATATAATACTTACAGTATATACTGAAGGCAAGAGAAATAGGGGGATACAATGAGTAATTTGCTTAGCGAATCTGTGCTGTGAATGGCTGGCGAAACAGGGACAAAATGCGAAATGTTAATAAGAGCATTCAAAGAGAAAAATCTGGGGTTAATCGTGTTCGCCAACGCACTGAAGAGGCATTGCTTCATTCTATTCACTTAGCGTATTTTGGGCCGCTGTGGTCACCACTGCCCCTCCATCTCACAAATGTTGTTACCGTCCTGGGTATGACGATAAACTACATCCGCGTCCTGGGTAAGACGATAAACTATGTCCAGCAGCAAGGCCTCTGATCAGGAGGTTTTGAGAAGTATGGAACCACCTCTTAATTGCTGGTGTTCCCAGGTCCACCCTGACACGGTGTAATAGCACATGTTAGGGTCCCAACAATGGGTAAATAGTTAGCCCCCAAACTGGTGTTCAAAAAAAATATATAGGTTTTAACCAGAAATACTTTGTAAAAAAAAATTATTACCAGCAATACATTTTTGAAAAAAAATATTACCAGCTATGCATTTTTGAAGACAAAATATTACCAGAAATAAAAATTTTGTCGGCATTAAATAACCCATTGAAGTTGATATGCCGTAAAACAAAACAAACCAAACCAAATCATAATTGTCGTTCAGGGTGACATTCAGGGCAGAATAGTGCAACAGTTTGCCGATAGAGATGTTGAGGTTGCCCCGTCCTTACTTTCAGAGGTGGATTTGTTTTTTTAAGTTATCTTCTAGCATTCACCTAAAGAGGCAAAACCTACAAGGCGACAGTTGGTTTGAATTCAGAGTTTCCTCTTACATTGGATGCTACCCAAGGCTATAGATCTTGCCATTTTACCCATAGTTGGTGGGGAGCAGGGAAGGATTCATTCCTTTCCCACGGGTATTAGCACGTAAATTAATGTAATGAACTCGACTGGAATGCGAACTCTCCGATTCATCAGTCCGAAGGGGCACGGCACATAGAATAAGATCGTATAGATATTTATTAAGCTAAGCTTAATCTGATACAGGACATGGAAGGTAAGTCTCCCAGCTATGAGTGAGCGTAGTAATCTAAAGTTTTACGTATTTGATGCACGAAATGCTTTTTGGGGAGTATTGAATATGACTCCCTCCTCGCGCGCTCCCGTGTACCACTTCATTCTGGCGTCAAACTTGCACATTTTATCCCCAAATCTGACATAAGTACTCTGCAGGCGTGTCAGGAAAGACATCCAAATAGTCGTCATCAGACTACCGATTTTCATGCAATGTTAGTTGATGAGCAAGTCCGGCAGATGTTACGGGCAAACTCAGACTGAATATCTTCTGGGATGGTGCCTAACATCATCTTTCCTATAAGCGCTTTTCAAATAAAGATCTGACAATTTTGAAAATGTTAACTTTGGTATGTTTCACCGGTGGACTGGTCTCATGAGAAAAAGAATTTTACTTCATTGGGTAAAAACATTTCTTGTGACATAATATTTTGATGACGTTGGTTCATTGGGGAAACATGCTAAATAAAATATTTCCCAATTTGACTTGTATATTTAGCATTCAGCCGGATTTTCATCCAACTTTGTTCAAATACAAAGTCGCACACACACACACACACACATATATATATATATATATATATATATAACATTCCAGTCTTCTTTTTATTCTATGACAGGCCTGAAATTCACGGGCTTTTAAGCCATAAAAACAATTTAGTTTGCAAGAAAACTAACTCTATAATAAAAACTGAAAATGGCTCAATTTCCTCAATCAACCTATATCTTTATTTATTAATCTCTCTCTCTCTCTCTCTTTTACTCTCCATATATATATATATATATATATATATATATATATATATATATAAACGGTCGAGAGTAGGGACAAATATTTATCATTTATGTATTATTGTGCGTCTACATCACAGCCCTCTCCGAATCGCAGTGACCTCAGACATTTTTTTTATTCAGTTCACCCCAAGCAGTGCGATAATGCCACTAAGACTCAAATGAATGCTAGGATTGAAAGATAATGAGAAGACTTCAGAAAAACCGGAAACCCTATGCTGGCCAGTAAACAAGGGATAAACCTCTCCTCCTGTCCAAAAGACCGGGGAGAATTGTGAACCGGGCTATAGGCGAACCTATCTAATATTTCATCCTCTCCCTCAGCACCATATTATCTTGAATCCTTTCTTACCCCCACCTTTAGTAATGTCCTTCCAAATGGATTTCATCATTCAATTTTCCTTCTCTCTCTCTCTCCCTCCCCCCACTCTCGTGTTTATATTTTTTTTCATCTTCCGATTCTGTCGTTTTCTCTCTCTCCTTCCGAGCTAACACACAACAATGAAAGAGCCATGCAATTATCAGACGCCCTGTGCGGTCAGTGGCCTCACGTTTACATTAGCCGAACAGGGTTGCGCTTTCTGTGTGACTACTGGAAAGACAAGCCTTTCCATCAGCCAAGTAGCTAGGGCTACGAGTTTGCTGAATTGCTTCCAATGTGCAGTCCGTTGCCTGACTTACTGTGAATTGTTGATCTCTTCACTAAGTCGATTATATTCAGTCCTAACCGAGGGAGAGTGCATTTTTTTCTTACAGACTTTATTTAATAAACAGTTTTAAACTCTTGTCCATTTTGAACTCTCCCTTTATGCCTTGCTTAACGCTTTCTATTACGGTGAACATATTTAGAAATAGAAATATATATCTTACTACCTACGGATCCATTAATGATAACATCAGCCAGAAAAATATATGCCATTCCAAGATAAAAAGAAGGAAGTCTACTATTCTGCAATTATGGAGCAGAATATAGCGATTTTCTAAGCATAGCTTAGATGTGGCACAAGATCGAAAATCTGGAGTACCCAGTGAGGATCGAACACATTACTCAGTCGTAATTGTTCTAGATAGACAAGTTTGTTAACCATTACACCACATCAAGGTGCGCAAATGGAGCAGAATGTAAATGCAATTCCGAATAATTACTTAGTAAGATGACCGGGTGCAAAACCTCAAAATCTGGACACATAATATGGACCGACCGAGCTATGATTTAAATAGGAAGGTAGACTAGGATTGGGTAGCAGCCAGTCTAGGAAAAGAAAAACTGTGGAGTAATGCATAGAGGCTCGGATTGATGAATCAGAGAGCCGGGTTCGAATTCCAGTCGAATCCATTACATTCACTTACGTGCTAATACCCTTGGGAAAGTTATGAATCCTCTTCTTCTCCACCCAGCTATGGGTAAATAACGGGACAGACTGCGTTCTGTAGCCTTGGATGGCAACTGGTCTACCGCAGAAAGAAATGGCAACCTTCTGTAGGAAAAAATCTGCCTCGTCAGTCATGTATCGAAAGATACATGATCGCCTAAGCGTGTATCACGCATGGCACATAAATGAATTTAAAATCATGGAAACCATTCCACTATTTCTCAAAGAATAGTCATTGCAACTGACAAATAATACAGAAAAGGAATCTCTGGAGAAACATGATTGGCTACGTTCAGAAAGCAGATGATATTCTAAAAAGTCTGGCTCGAGAATATTCCCTGAGTGAGTTGGTCAGTGGGGCACCGAAATGAGACACTTAATGAGGCACCTAATATGGCTGGAAATTATTTCTGCTAGCCAAGTGAAAATCATAACGTACGTGCTAACCTTTTGGTTACGGTAGGTGTCTCTTCTCGATGTTGACTACATCTAATGTCAATTCAAATCCAAATCTAAATCCCAGTCGAGAGCATTTTCGATCCTGTTGCTGGAACCCCTTCTTGGCTGACCGTATCTTCAGGAAAGGCAGCCGTACTCACCACGTCTGCTCAATTGTGGGTTGGTGAGGCTATTTAACCCATAGTTGAACAAACTTTGAAGAGTTCATCCACCCTTTAAAAGCTCTTTTTTTCTTTTTACTGCTAAGATTACATTTACCCACCTCACCAGCCCAGGTCTGGCCGGCTAGCCAGTTTAGTCACCGATCACTCAACCATGAAGTAGGTTGTACCGGATTGCATGGTGCCAATTTAAATAATAATTATATTTTGGAAGGAGACTAAATTTCAAAGATGTTCATAGTAAAATATTTAACGTTTTAATCCCAAACAGTTGTAATTATTCATTTAGATTGCAATTAATCTACGATATTAGGTTGATGGAAGACAAGTCGTTGTTGAACAAACAGAAATGTACCTGAGTAGGCGTATGCAACTGGGATTGGCGAGTCGCTTTATTAGACTGGTATGTTCGAGTAGCCGGCCATTATGTCTTGTCACGGAATCCCGTATTGCTCTGTCCAATGTATACCATGTTAAATTCCATATTTATTTTGTAAGAAAGTCTTACGTAGTGATGAGGAGATTTGAACTCTGTTTATTTATTCACATAAAAACAATGTTCGATTATTTTTCTTTGTCACTCTAATAAAAATCATTTTATAACATTTAATATTTAGAAACCGCTTTAGCATGTATTAAGACATTTTAATAGTTTGTCTCTATTCGCTTCTCGACCAGTATAGTAATATATTCTTTTTGTTTTCTCATTTCAGATTGTTTTTGACAAACGCAGTTATCTCCTCTTCCCCGACAGCAGTTCGAATTCCAGCGGTATGGCAAATTTTAACGCATAATTCTTACATAAACTTTAAACTAAAAACCGCTTTTCTCCACTTCCAGTATGACTGTTAAAGATAAATGATCTCTAACTATGGACTTCCTAACAATGTAATTTTCTCAAAGACCTTCGTTCTTTAGGCTCGTCGCGTTGTTCTTAATTTATACGAGTTCAATCTTATTAGTTAATACATAGCTCAGACTTTTACATAAGGCGCTCTACCGTCGTTTCGACATGGTTAGCAAGCTTAACTCGCTGGATCAATTGTAGATTAACAGTGTCGTTCGATTATCATTTTGCCGTATCTAAGCTACGCTTAAAAATCGCCCTAAGTTATTCCTCTCTTAATTTTTACAAAACTAAATTCCTTCCAACCTATATGTTTTTTTTAAACTTACTTTCGTTCATTTTTAATTAATCTTAACAATAATGAAAATAATAGTTAATTATGTATTTTACACTTTTTCGTTAAAAAAAATCAATCTTCCTTTGTGCATTACGGGAAAAAAAAACTGCGACTACTTGCCCCGATTGCTTCGCTGCGCTTGCAAGCCACTGAAAATAATTCTAGTACAGTAGTGTTTTTCCAAGCGTCGCTCAGATGTGGCACAAAGCCGAAAGTATGGGGCACCTAGTGAGGATCGAACTCACTACTCTGTTGTAATAGTTCTAGCGAGATAAGCTTGCTAACCATTACACCACCTCGAGGTGCGCCATTCTTGTACAGTATAGGTATGATAGGTATTCACTTGACCTCCCACAAAGTCAGGTTGGGACACAAGGTCAGTTTTTAATGTGGGAAGGGAGGGGGTTGACACGAGTGTTTCCACCCGGGCCGCTGGACTTTCCTGGTCTTAGCTTGTCCAAGCTGGTCAGAGCTAGCCAAAGCTGGTCTTGGCTGGTCATAGCTAGATGTAGCCGCGATACTACCAGCGCAGGAACGAATCCCTGTGCCAGGCATGTATCAGTGATCGAATCTCAGCCAAAAGGCGATCATTAAGCGAGTAATCTGAGAACAGATACTACACTTTGATCTTAGCCAAAAGGCCGGGGATTTACTTGACCTCCCACACGGTCAGGTTGTGACACAAGGTCGGGGTTTAACGTGGGACGGGAGGGGGAGTGGACCCGAGTTTTCACCCGGGTCGCAGTGCTTTAGCTGGTCTTAGCCTGTCAGAGCTGGTCTTAGCTAGTCATGGCTGGTCTTAGCTTGTCCAAGCTGGTCATAGCTAGTCAGACGTAGCCCCGATACTACCAGCGCAGGGACGAATCCCTGCGACCGGCCTGTATCAGTGATCGCTCCCGGCCTAAAGGCGATCATTCAGCGAGTAATCTGCGAACAGATACTACACTTTGATCTTAGCCAAAAGGCCGTGGATTTACTTGACCTCCCACACGGTCAGGTTGTGACACAAGGTCGGGGTTTAACGTGGGACGGGAGGGGGAGTGGACCCGAGTTTTCACCCGGGCCGCAGTGCTTTAGCTGGTCTTAGCTTGTCCAAGCTGGTCAGAGCTGGTCTTAGCTAGTCAGACGTAGCCCCGATACTACCAGCGCAGGGACGAATCCCTGCGACCGGCCTGTATCAGTGATCGCTCCCGGCCTAAAGGCGATCATTCAGCGAGTAATCTGCGAACAGATACTACACGGGATTTACTTGACCTCCCACAGGGCCAGGTTGGAGTTTAACGTGGGAAGGGAGGGGGAATGGACCCGAGTTTTCACCCGGGTCGCAGTGCTTTGGCTTTAGCTAGTCATAGCTGGTCTTGGCTGGTCTTAGCTTGTCCAAGCTGGTCAGAGCCGGTCATAGCTTGTCAGACATAGCCACGATACTACCAGCGCAGGGACGAATCCCTGCCGCCGGCCTGTATCGGAGAAGGAATCCCGGCCCCATAGGCGATCATTCAGTGAGTAATCTGCGAACAGATACTACACGGGATTTACTTGACCTCCCACATGGCCAGGTTGTGACACAAGGTCGGATTTTAACGTGGGAAGGGAGGGGGAATGGACCCGAGTTTTCACCCGGGTCGCAGTGCTTTGGCTTTAGCTAGTCATAGCTGGTCTTGGCTGGTCATAGCTTGTCCAAGCTGGTCATACATAGCCACGATACCACCAGCGCAGGGACGAATCCGGCCCGTATCGGAGAAGGAATCCCGGCCCCATAGGCGATCATTCAGTGAGCAATCCGCGAACAGATACTACACTTTGATCTTAGCCAAAAGGCCGAGAAGCGATCCAAGATGATTTTTTAAGCGTAGCTTAGATGTGGCACAAGGCCGAAAGTATGAGGCACCCAGTGAGAATCGAACTCACTACTCAGTCGTAACTGTTTTAGCGAGACAAGCTGGCTAACCATTACACCACCTCGAGGTGCCCAATTCTAGTACAGTATAGGTATGATATAGAGTGACTCTACGTCAGACACGACTTTGTCCAAATTAATCTAATATTGTTATTCTGTTTTTTTTTTTTTGTTTTTTTTTCACTCGACATTAATTCCTTACTTGCACTACACGTTGGCGAAACTCTTTTCTGATTTATAAATATTTAAAAAAAATAACGGGATCAATTTAAATCGAGTAAACAAAAGCCTTAATAATAAGCTATTATAGTCACATATATTAAACAGGCTTAATCCCGTGCTCAGAAATGTGATACCATGTTTAATTACTTTTCTCTAGTATACGAGAGTAACAGAAGGAATATGAAATCCATTTGCTCGTTGAATCTCCTAAAATATAATCTGTAAACAGAAAGAAATATAACGAAAAAAAATCAAAATCGATAGATTTCTACTAAATAAATAACAACAACATCGGTTGAGCATAACAATGTCGTTTCAAATTTGAAAGCCAAATCTCTATTTGGCGGGAAACGTAAATTATAATATTTTTAAATCAGTATCTGTCAGACGTATAACAAATTAGCTACTTTGGATTCAATTATCTTTCCCCCAGGAAAAAAAAAATTGTTAAAAAGCAAGACACAAATTTATTTGGATATGGTCAATTTTCATTTAAACATGAATTTCGATACGACATGAAACCTGGTCATCGACTAAATTAAGTAAATAAAAAAAAAATCCCAAAACGTCTTACAAAGAATATATCACAACCACACTCTCACGTAGACTCAACCTAACTGACCACAGTAGCATCAAACAATATATTAATGAGCAGCATAAGGATCTTATATACATTAGACGATACCAAAATACTAGCAAAATCAAAGAGTAAAAACAGATTTATGATACCCGAAGTAATATTCCTACAAGAAACAACCAGCTATAAATAAAAATTTAAGAACTCGCATGTATATATATATAAAAAGGTCACACCTCGCTTACGCCAAATCACTCTTTGAAGTGAAGTTATGCTGCACATCCTCCATGTTCTTGCCAGAATGCACACGATCATGTGTCCATACACTTGCAAGAAGCCTCTCTTCTAAACTGTAGGAGCTCGTGTCAGCCATCTGAAATAGAAAATTGTATTATATAAGGGTGACAAGACTTTCGGATCACGCTGTAGATTCACACGAGATGTGAAAGACATAAACGTGTGTATACGCAAGACGAATGCGTGGATAAAGGCGAAGAAAGCTAAAAGAAAGAGTGAATTAAAAGATAGTGTACTTATTATTCTCCTTTCTCTCTCTCTCTCTCTTTCCCTCTCTCTCTCCCCCTCTTCCTCTCTCTCTTTCCCCCTCTATCTCTCCCCCCCTCTCTCTCTCTTATACAGAACGTATCTTTTAGAGTACCTGTAAGCCAAATTTTAGGTTTTCTCTATTTGGATTGCTCTCTAGTTATACTCCCGAATTTTAAATTGATTTAAGTAAAATATTTAAACATAAAACAAGCCTTTGTGAAAATTCAGTTATATTCGCCAGTTAATTGCGTTTCCTTTGGACTTTGAATTCAAAACTCTGAAGAAGACAACACGAAACTACTCCACTATCTTTCCCGAGTCTTCATGACAATTCATAGATAATAATAATAATAATAATAATAATAATAATAATAATAATAATAATACAATTCTATGGGACTACACAATACACACTGACAGAACAATCAAAGCCAACCGCCCAGACATTGTTATTTAAGATGACAAACAAAATAAGTGCCTCCTTATTGATATGGCAGTCCCTGCAGACTGCAATGTATCTTTGAAGATATTCGAAAAGCTGTCAAAATACAAGGACCTTGAAATCGAAATCTCAAAAATGTGGCACATGGGAACATCAACAATCCCTGTTGTAGTTGGAGCCTTTAGACTGGTTGGAAAATATTCCAGTAGGCTAATTGAAGGGATCCCTGGAAGTCCATGCCTCAAAGAGATACAAAATATTGTTCTGACAAGTACAGCCCACACTTTACGAAGGGCTTTATCTATGTAATTATTATTATTATTATTATTATTATTATTATTATTATTATTATTATTTTCAGTGGAAAGTGTCATGATACCATTTCTAATCTCTATAATCTAGTCTCTGGGCGGGACCCGGAAAGAAATGTGTAAACGCCAGATATCAAAGAAAATAAAAATAATAATAATATTTTATGGGAAGAAAAATGCATGAAACTAGTATGAACATCGCACAGACCCGTTTAAAAAAATCGGAAGTGTAACAATTTTAAGAGACTTTATAATGCGCACAGAACAATCAAAGCTAATCACGCAGACACCGTGATCAAAGACCACAAAATCAGATTGAGCTTTTTTATTGACATAAGAGACCCTGTAGACTGTAATGTATCTTTGAAAATCTTGAAAGAACTATCGAAATACAAGGATCTTGAAATAAAAGGCTAAAAAATGTGGTACATGAGGACATCAGTAATTCCAGTTGTAGTTGGAGTCCCCGGATTGATTGGAAAAGGTTCCGATAGACTTATTGAAGGAATTCATGATAGCCCGTGCCTTAAAGAAATACAAAAATTGTACTCACAAGTGCAGCTCACACCTTACGAAGAGTTTTATTTATGTAAAATATGTATGACCTTAGGGTTTCTTTTGATTTTTAAAAAAATAAAAATGATTAATGGAAAATGCCAGGAAGCCATTTCTAATATTAGGTATCTGTTTGGGACCCTGAAGATAATGTTTATACAACAGAAATCCAAGGAAATAATAACAATTCTCAAAGATAGCTTCTGGTCTCAGTCGTCAAAATATAATTGCTGATACAGTTCTCAGTGAATTTCCTTCCCTACTCAGTCATAATTATTTATCTACTCGTTCTTGACCTACTTACAACATTCTGTGATGATGTAGTTCACAATCTCCTCTCATGTTTCCCTGTGTTTTATCACATTTGGCCTTTAAGCATTTCGATCTTGTTAAAGAAATTTAGAAGTCGTGATACATGAATCGATCCCTCGTTACTGAAGTGTACCTAAGAATAATTTTAGAAGAACTGAAAATTAAGAACAGAGTTGTAACCATCCAAACAACGACATTGTCAAAGCAGCAAGGATATAAAGAAAGGTCTTGGAGTGTTGATGAGATTTGTTTTCACTTAGTAAACGGTGTAAGCCACCAGTTACTACCGGCGAGCGAGAAAGAATAAATAAGTTTAAAAAATGCACGATAATTTATTATAAGTAATACTAATCTATGTCTAATAGATTATCGTTGAGTCTTGACTCATTTTTGAATCTCGCCTAATGCATGGAATAATAATGCAACACAAAATGTACTTAGAACAAGAATGTATTATAACAAGAAAGTGTACACAATAGTTACATATAGTATTTCTGTATAATTCTGGGAAGACGTTCCTGGAGAATGTGTTGACTAGTCGCAGTCGATCAGAGTCTCTAGTTGGATCTCGTGATTCCATCCTCTCGTCTTCCGGTACCAACCATTATTTATATAGTTGGTAGTCACCTATGCAGATTAGGTGGATCCTACCACAACAATTAATTAAACTCCCACTCCTGAATTTGAAGGAAGAAATCGGAAAAAAAATGTTTTCCTCGTATTTCACATCACTCCCCACTATCCCCAATTTTACCCATTGCATGAAAACCTTACTAATCATGACAAATTCACCACAGACCGAGAAGTACCAACTTTATGGTAACTATTTAGAATGTAATAATTAAAAGAGAATTTAACTTCCGTCACCGAGCTTCTATTTATAAGACGCAGGGTAAGGTTTTGGAAATATTTCACAGGAAATTATTGTCTTATAAGTAGCAAAAAACAATACCCTAGTATCTGCTTACTTACCAGCGTAAGGTGAGAGTATATTCCAGAAGTATTTTGCTGCTTATAAGACGCATATCTTCCTATGATATATCTCCAAAACCCCACCCTGCGTCTTATAAATCGAAGCACGGTGACGGAAGTTAAATTCTCTTTCAATGCATCTATTAGATATAGATTATTACTTATAATAAATTATCGCGTATTTTTTCAACTTATTAATCTTTCTCAGAATAATAACACTTTAATAATCTAAATGTAAGTGAAGCTTTGTTTAATATTAAAGTGTTATTGTTCTTATAAATGGCACAAACACTAAAACTTCATGAGGTAATAATTTATTTCGTTAGGGTCGTAAAAACGGCCCCAACTCATCAGACCTTCAAATCTAATCCTTTTAACGACCTTAATGAAATAAATTATTACCTCATGAAGTTTTAGTGTTTGTACCTTTGATAAGAATAATTATTGATCTGTTTCTAACATAGTGCTCTCTCTAGATGTATATCCTTTTGGATATATCCATACTGATCAATAATATTATCACGATATATATATATATATATATATATATATATATATATATATATATATATATATATATATATATGTATATATATATATATTAGTATTTATTTTGAAAAGAAGTGTTCATTACAAAGTCGAGCAATATATTATTATTTTTTTTTATTATAAGAGATTAGAACAAGGCATGTTGAAATCGCTACAAAATAACTTTTGTGTTTCGGCAATCTGTGCCTCTTCAGGCGATGGCATGTAACTGGTGATTATATTTGTTTAATTACCTATTACTTACCATCACCTGAAGAGGTACAACAGTGCTGAAATACGAAAGTACGAAATTTATTTTGTAACGATATTAATAATAAGAATAATAATAATAATAATAATATATATATATATATATATATATATATATATATATATATATATATATATATATATACTGCTGTCATCATAGTTATTGAATATATTATCCTAATTCATTTTCTCCTAACAACAGATCTCGAATTTTAAACATTATTTTCATTATCTGTGCTCGTTTGTCGCAGTGCTAAAGTCTCCAGTCATTAAACACACGTATGTGGTTTCATTAATAGTCGACAACAATATATAAGGAGTGGTAAAGTTGTCGCAGACGCAGCCTATTTTATTCAGTCGAGTCCGGTCGATAATGTCGACATCCGGGTGTTGGAAAAAATAAAATAAAATAAAAAATAATACAAATAAATTAAATGAACTCTGTAAGATGTAAAATGTCGGGTTCCCATGTTCTCTTTTAAACGTTGTTTTTTTTGTAATCTATTTCACCTGTATTGCTATTATTAATATTATCATCATCATTATAATTATTATTATTATTATTATTATTATTATTTATTCATTACAGAGCGATAAAGGACGCTGGTCGTAAGTATTATTTGAGCAGCTGTGCCGTTGATCAAGAGGTGAGTGGAATGAATTAATGATCAGGATATTAGTCAGAGGATGCATAAAAAGTGTATTAGTGGCCATTAATAGTAATTAATATCGGCTGTTATCTAGTGTACAAATGCATCATCATACACGTACGTTTAACAAATAAATTGTTTCGATGCTTCATAGGTTTATAAATACGCATGTATATACAGACCTATATATATATATATATATATATATATATATATATATATATATATATATGTAAAATTGGACATCGAAATCAACACTGAGGGGCGACAGACGCAATCATCAGGCCACTTAGCATGAAACAGCGTGTCCCCCTGAGTCTTGACTTCAATGTTCACTTTTATATTTAAACACGTTCTATTCCTGATATTCAGCCCTTTATTCCATAAATATAGCACACCTTAAAAGCATATTTCTTACTATATATATATATATATATATATATATATATATATATATATATATATATATATATATATATATATATATATATATATATGGTTCAGGTAATAAGTCCGTTTATAATCCAACTGTATCCTTGTAATATAAAAAATATAATAACTGATCCATAAAAAGATCTCAATGTATTTATTTTAACAGATCCAGTAAATAGAATTACACGGCAAAATCACAAATTACCTCATATCTCATATGGGGGATAGGGCACCTCGAGGCGGTGTAATGGTCAGCAAGCTTGTCTCGCTAGAAAAATTACGACTCAGTAGTGAGTTCGATCCTCACTGGGTGCCCCCTACTTTCGGCCTTGTGCCACATCTAAGCAATGCTTGGAAAATCACTATCTCATATGGGGGATAGATCTATTTCAACCGACGAAAACTTCGTCAGTCTTTTTCAACCCCAGTGTTCTCCGGTTGAAATAGCTCTATCTATGTGGTAATTTTGGAATTTGTTATGTAATACTATATATATATATATATATATATATATATATATATATAT
Source organism: Acanthosepion esculentum (assembly GCA_964036315.1). NCBI lineage: Eukaryota > Metazoa > Mollusca > Cephalopoda > Sepiida > Sepiidae > Acanthosepion > Acanthosepion esculentum. The sequence goes on along the minus strand of OZ038483.1, from coordinate 31,220,233 downwards.
ATATATATATATATATGTGTGTGGGGGGGGGGTGGAGAGAGAGATAGAAAACGAGAGAGGGAGAGAATAGGCATTCTTTAATCGTTTTATCCATCGTGGTAAATGTTGCGCCCCCTCTTCTGACACAATTCAGCACTTTGGAGGTGAGATTGGAGTGACCTCTCCATATCGCAGGCCTTGGTAGTGGGGTATGGTGGACGTGTTCTGCACAGACCATATATTGTGTATATATATATATAAATACATATATATATATATATATATATATATATATATATATATATACATATGTTGTATATATATATATATATATATATATATATATATATATATATATATATTGTATATATATATATATATGTATATATGTTGTGTGTATATATATATATATGTATATATGTTGTATATATATATATATATATATATGTTGTATATATATATATGTTGTATATATATATATATATATATATATATATATATATATATAAAATGTAGATAGATAGGTAGGTATAAAAAAATGGCACAAAGTTAAATTATCTAGTGTGAATCAAACCGCTGTCATACTGAAGTCTCTAAAACCATTTTATTTTTTCAACATATTTTACTGTTCGTCTCACCAAATTGAATACGAAAATCGATGTCGCATTTGTAGTGCTTTTATTGCACGCAATATTTCCAGTGTTTTGGATGACTTTCAAGTAAACTATTTCAAAGGCTTACAACCGACGACACAGTCACTATTTCGTTATTATCACGTTTTCATTTGGCATAAATTGCACGTAGAAATTGTTTGCTACAGTGTTTATTTGATTTGAATCTCCTTCTCACCTACCACACAGGCAATACTTGGCTCAAAATCCTAACATAGATGTTGCCAAGAAGGTTCAGATTATCTTAATCCGTTATGACAATAAAATATAATCCGAACAAGTGTAGCCCTGCGTTTGTCCAATTGTGCCATGCGATGCGTATAAAGGGAGATAACCAAAATGTTTTTTTAAGATAAAGTGAAGTTTTTTATTAACGTAGTAAAAATTTGTTTATATCGTTTATAAGCGATATAATCCAATTTTTACTAAGTTAATAAAAAACAACGAATAAAATAAAAATAAAACAAATAAATAAATAAATAAATATATAAGATAAAAAATAAAAGCAAAAAAATAAAAAATAAAAATAAATTAAAACAAGCAAAATAATTTAACTTATACACGACTTCCGGTAAAATAACCGCCAATATAGACTACCCATAATACACCACTTACCCGTATATATAAATAGCCGAGAAAAATAACAGTACTCGTGGCCTGACGATTGCGTCTAGCATGAAACAGACTGTCGCCTCTAAGTGTTGACTTCTATGTTCACTTTTATATTTACACACTCTCTATCTCTGATATTGAGCACCTTATCCCATAAATATGGCACACCTTAAGACTATATTTCTTCATATATATATATATATATATATATATATATATATATATATATATATATATATTTCAGAATTTTCCAATAATAATAGTATGTCCCGTTTTAGCACCATCATATTTGAAACTTCATAACCCTTTCCCATTCAAAAATCTTAGAATTGCTTTGGGCAATGTATAACGTAATCCAGTGTCATACTAAATCGACTCCTAATTTACATAATTCCATTTTGTCTCGATACTCAAACAGGAACGAAACTCAGTAAGCAAGCCATGAAAATCAAAATAAGCTTGCTGCTCTGAGGTACCTTACCTGTACCTTTACTTGCAGCTGAGTTCAAATTCATTAACCTGATAACGGTTCGTATTAAATAACTCATCATCTATCACTTGATTTTCCACTCATCTCTTCTCTACTTACCCACAATCTTTGACAATCACCTGACCACTAAGACCACAGCCCAACTTAGATCTCGTCTACAGTTACCATCCACTTTTATCTCACTTCCGGTGGCACATCAACCATATAGCCATTACAGGCCTCATCTGAATTTCCGTTTATCGACAGGTGTCTCTATAGAAGCCTGTTGTTCAAATCTACTTTTTTTTTGTTTTTTTATTGGTCTATGTTTCTTTATTATTGTCACATCAAATGTTGGCTGTAAATAATGCATATTCTAGTGTAGGCCGCATTGCAGGTTATTTTACTCGATTATTTTTCTCACGTTCTGTTTACCTTACTTCCAGGCTCTCTGCAAAGTTTCTTCCGTCAGTCATCGATTAAATTTTTTTTCCTGCAACACTAGGCTAGAGACTGGAAGGCCATGGGTTTTTTGTTTTGTTTTTTGTAACTAACTGAACGGAAGTGTAAAATTAAAATGCAAAAATACCCGTGAAAAATAATTTGAAAAATCTGAATCGTCTGGAAACTTTTTTCAATACTGTACCTTTTCAAGACGTAGGCTCACTACATATTTGTTCTCACGGCACTGACATGATATTTCTTGGAAAAGATAATAAAGTCCTTTCCTTTTCGTAGATTGGTTGCTCCCAAAATCAAGACAGCTTCGTCTATCCGGAACCGTGGTTTGAAAACGATAGAGGTGCTTTCAAAGGTGTTCAGGGATAGATGAGTATTGGGTGTTGTTAATGTCTCAAGGGATACCAACCTCTGAATTTGAAGTCTGGTAAGAAAGTCAACGCAAACAAGAGAAGCTCGGTGTTTATGAGCCAGCATAATACCCGTCAAAAATAATAAAATTATTTACCTGAGCATGAATTACACAAATATATTTTGCAAAAACAAAAAAATACATCTTTTACTTTTATTTCTTTTTTGTGCATTGTCCCTTCAGGACGTGGGCAATCATGGCTTTCTACCATTTATAATGTTACCTTCAATGCTGGCCACAACTTACACAAACCTGGACTGTAAATCTGTTTGTAGTCAGTGAGTAGAGAGTCATCTGTATCTACAGTTACTTGTAAATAAAAACAGAAATATTCATTTGCAAATATTTGTATTTTCTACCCACCCGGTTTAATGTGGGGAACCCGAGCGCGTACACCCGGGCTAGGAACAAAAATGCCCGATCTCCCGCAAGTGTCGGCTTCGCTGGCCTCGGTGCGAGCACTGATCCCTCTCTCTCGTGCAATGAGAGGGCGCGGCCCCGGGCAGCAGTTCCCCAGGGCCGGGCACCTCTGAGTATAATTTTACTCGGTTGCGACTCTGTTCTTTGACTCTAAACTGGAAACGCGCAAAAGTGTTCTATAGGAATCGAACCTTTCACCTAACACAAAAAATAGCAACTAGTTTTTACACTTATTGTAAGCAGTTTTCTCGATTCTTTAATATATATATATATCCCCCCCTAACCTTTTTTTCCTTTTTTTTTTTGGTTATTTCTTCTTGATCCCTTGTCGTAATGGTTTCGATTGATCGAGCAAGTAGCACACCCCCCTTACACCTCACAAACCAATTCTCTCTCACTTACTTTCTCTTTCTCTGTTTTATTGTCATTCCTATTTTTTCAGTCCAATCTGGTTTGATTTCCCGCATAAAACGCGAAGGGAATTTTCAGCGTTTACGCTCCATTTCATTCCTTAATCTACTACAGAATTTTATTGCTCATTTTAATGGTGGGGACCCATTGGAATATCGAGTTTCAACACATATACAGACAGGCACAAAATGATGTAGATAGATAGATAGATAGATAGATAGATA
>OZ038483.1:31211576-31214076 GCA_964036315.1 Acanthosepion esculentum | reverse complement strand
TCATTAAGGTTATGGCGACGATTGCAGGCCTTAAATGAAAGCACTAGTGATTATGATTTCATTTTAACCATTTATCTAGAAATTATTTCATAGCAAAGGCAAGTAGCAACCACCAGTCTACCTTTTTAGAAAGTAAAACTCCATTTTCGTTTCCACGTCTTTTCTCTAGCCATCTTTCTTTTTTCTTTTTCATTATAAATGATTGTGTAGCTATCTGATTAGAAATTACGTTATTTCTTATCACAGACGCAGATAGTCAATACATGACACCTATCATATTTACTCCTTTGCCTTGATATCCACCCGCCGTATTTTATTTGACTCCACTTTCATTAATAATCCTTGTGGTGAATACTTACTTTTTAAAAATTGTAGTAGCGATATTTAACCTGAGTTAATCATTCCTTCAACACTTTATCCAGTTATTTTATTAATAAGTATTTATATAAATGATTCGAAACACAAGTGTAGTGTTTCCTTAAGGATTTAAACACTTTGCTACACATTACTTAGTTTGGACCTTAGATATAATTTCTGTCATGGCTACTAAGGTGGCCGTAAAACACGCTAATAATAATTCCCGTGCATAATACGCACTTCCAATTGTTAAGCTTATGATTTGACAAAGAAAGTATACATTATACACGAATAATTACGGTAGGAGCTACGGTAGTGACGATTTCATTTTCTATTTTTGATGTCTTTCGACGACACAAAAGATATTTTTGAAAGATTCTTACCCTTCAGGAACTGGGAGTGAACTGAAGGTTATTTTCGAATGGAATCGGCGAGTCGGGTTCAAATCGCTGTTGAGACAGTTTGAATTCACTTCACACAAATGTTCTTTGAAAAGGCATGAATCCACTTTTCCTCTAATACTGATGCCGAGCTAGCAACTCGGCACCATAAAAAGATATTTGCCTCTGAAACCGAAGCAGAACCACTTGATTTAGTTGCGGTCCTCTCCCTGCTCCATAACGAATCTGCGAGAAGGAAAAATTTATTAAATCTGTTTTCATGCAACTGAAGCAAGTCAAGGCAATTACTATCCGAAATAGTGATGGAATCGAACCCTGTCAAAGATTTTGAAAATAAGAAATTGATAATATTTTGTTAATAGGATTGTAAATTAGTACGACACAAGGCTGCACTCAATCTGCAAACGTAACTGTAACAGATTTCTTAACATTATATATATACTCATTATTACGTTATCCCTAGAGCATGGCTTGCACTTTTTTATGCATTATTCTCGAAAAGTGTCCATTTTGCTTTTTAATTTTGGTATATTAATCATGTTTGATTTCTCTTTAAAGGAGGTAAGAACTACAGATTTCCTCTGAAGAAACAGAAGCAGTGTTCCAGATTGACCATTAATCAGCAGAAATCAGCTGCTCCATTTTTCTTCGACAAATTTCTGGTAATCATTCGTAAGAGAATGCCAACCAAAATTATCAACGCCATTTTCTACAATATTCCATACTCTTCAACGCAACAACGAAATCGTCTCGCCGGAGGTTTACTTCTTTAATTTCGACCCTTTACTTAATAATAATAATAATAATGATAATAATAATAATGATAATAATAATAATAATAATAATAATAATGATAATAATAATGATAATAATAATAATAATAATAATAATAATAATAATAATAATAATAATAATGATAATAATAATAATTAAAGACCATTAAAAAAAATGCCTCCTTATTGATATGGCAGTCCCTGCAGACTGCAATGTATCTTTGAAGATATTCGAAAAGCTGTCAAAATACAAGGACCTTGAAATAGAAATCTCAAAAATGTGGCACATGGGAACATCAACAATCCCTGTTGTAGTTGGAGCCTTAGGATTGGTTGGAAAAGATTCCAGTAGACTAATTGAAGGGATCCCTGGAAGTCCATGCCTCAAAGAGATACAAAAAATTATTCTGACAAGTACAGCCCACACTTTACGAAGGGCTTTATCTATGTAATTATTTTTTAAATTTTTTTTTTGCAGTGGAAAGTGTTATGATACCATTTCTAACCTTAGGTCCCTGGGCGAGACCCGGAAAGAAATGTGTAAACGGCAGATATCAAAGGAAATAATAATAATAATAATAACAACAACAACAACAACAACAATCAGTCATATAAGTAATTCAAGAGTCATATACTTACTAAAGTTATTACAAACAGGTTTGAACAAACAACGAAAATATTCTTTGTTTATGATCTACTCATTTACGGTCGTAGAATAACGATCTGGGTGTTGCAACAGAGATAAAATAAAACAAATTCGTATTAAAAATGGATAATAATGATACAAATTATTCCATATTAAGTTTAATATATAAAGGTTGATTAGATATATAAATAAAAAAAGGGTTAGCAATTTTCTCTATCACTCGAAAAAATCCTCTTCTTGAACAATTCGCTCATCTCTATGAAGCAATCACTTCGAGTGACGTAGGAAAAAACGAATTTCATGTCATGCAAAACTCGATAAAA
>OZ038483.1:31189076-31206576 GCA_964036315.1 Acanthosepion esculentum | reverse complement strand
CAGGTTAACACAGGGGCAATGTCACGTAGCACATTTGTAACACAGGGGTGAACACATGGGCAATGACACGTAGCACATTTGTAACACACAGGTTAACACAGGGACAATGTCACGTAGCACATTTGTAACACAGGGACAATGTTACGTAGCACATTTGTAACACACAGGTTAACACAGGGGCAATGTCACATAGCACATTTGTAAACAGGAGTGAACACAGGGACAATGTCACGTAGCACATTTGTAACACAGAGACAATGTCACGTAGCACATTTGTAACACAAGGGTTTACAAAGGGACGATATCACGTAGCACATTAGTAGCACACGGGTTAACACATGGGTAACGTCACGTAGCACATTTGTAACACAGGGGCAATATCACGTAGCACATTTGTAACACACAGGTTAACACAGGGGCAATGTCACGTAGCACGTTTGTAAAACAGGAGTGAACACAGAGACAATGTCACGTAGCACATTTGTAACACAGGGACAATGTCACGTAGCACATTAGTAGCACACGGGATAACACAGGGGTAACGTCACGTAGCACAATCAACATTCATCTTCCCCAGATAAAAAAAAATCTTTTTATTCCAGTAAATCATTCAAATGAGAACATTACTCATATTGTCCTTATTAATCAAAGTTCCAGTAATTAGTCATTTGAAAAAGATATTCCCACCAAACCCAGGGAAAACATTATTCCATAAAAGATACCGTTTTGGTCAACTTTAGACTTGAGACTATCCCCGATAGTCTTGGATTTCGATTCACGCTATATATATATATTACATATTTATAAGTATACCGTTTGTCTATGTTTTGAATATTGCTGCCATAACTGGTCTGGTACTGCTGTTATATATGTAGAGGTTCTTGATAAAATCCAAAGAAGAATCTGCAACATTATTGATCCTGACCTGACATCTCGGCTTCAGTCATTTTCACACCGCCGTAAAGTTCTTTTGCCTTTTCTATAAATACGTTCATGATAATTGTTCTGATGAACTTTCCTCTATGAATTTAAGAGCAGTATTAAATTAGCGGCGTGGACCCATGATTAAAATGGCGACATGTAACCGTACGTTCTGTGGTAATAGTTTCATCTCTTCGGGGCTTCTTTCTTCCTAGTCAATTTTGATCTTCAAACACTTATATGCAGTATCAGTTGTTATCTTCTTTTTCTTAATAATATTTTTTTTGTTTTTAATATTCTCTCACACTCAGTAATCATTTGTGGTTGGTTTAGTTTTATTTAGTTTAATCATTTTGGTCATGATATTGTTTTAATTTGGAAAAGACCAAGAATAATAGTAGCTGCCGGTTGTCAAAAACAACATGAGCTAGCTGGATATTGGCGCAGACATCAACATAGTGTGGCCTCAGGGTTGCCGACTGGAAGTGCTTGCAGGGACACCAATGGCACTGCAAGAGCACTGATAATGTGAGACTGTTGTTCAGAGCAGCATCTTTAAGTGCTAACTAAGAGTTCAGGCTCCTTACTAACAGTCGAGATGCAGCAATCAGAAAACTTCCAAACAGGTACCTTGTAGCCTCCAGGACAGACATATCACCAAAATCTCATCACAACCACCCTTATAAAGACCTAAGAAGAATTAACCAGATACTATATCCTAAACAGGAAAGATATGCCTCTACCCCTGTTCAAAAGTGTATACAGTGTCACACGCAGACATATCTATTCTTATTGAAAAATAATAAACAAATAGATAAAATAAATAAAACGATTACAAAATTGTTGTCTCTATTTAATAGTGTTTTTTTCCCTCATAATATATCCTTTTTGCTTCGGGTGTAATGATTAATATTTAATTTATACATACATACATACATACATATATATATATATATATATATATATATATATATATATATATATATCGTCCAGAATTCAAGCTCAGAGTCCAAAGATAAACTCCAAAACGAGCAAAAGCAACTACGTAAAGTGCTCAATACACGAAGGAGAGCAAACCTAATATAAACCTAAAGAGCCAGGTAAGGCTACCTAGGTTTCACCTAAACGGATCGTCATATATATTGAGTAAAACATTATATATATGAACCATCGTCAGTAACTCTGTGATTTTCACCGAGAGCAAGAGAAGATCGTTCTAAGACCTACTTTAGAGTTAGCAAATGGCGGTGCCTCTGATATCTCCCTTACAATAAACAACAGATCGCGCTACTAAGATCTCCGTAAGTAAAGATGTTGAATTCATTTCTCATTCGCAGTGAGTAAAACATGGCGCTTATATGTCCGTCTCAGCAGAGAGCAAAAATGTTATCGCTTCTATGATATCCCTTACTGTGAGCAACGGGTGGCTTCTCTAAGATATCTATTGGATGTACCAGTATGTGACATCGTTAGGGTCTAATTTATAGTGAAAACATATATGGTACATTTAAGATCTCCCGTAGGTGAGTAAAAGATGGCATTCCTAATAACTGTCTAAATGTGAAAAATGATAGTTTTCCTATGATCTCCTTTGCAGTGCGCAAAAGACGATTTCTCTTAGAGCCAGCATAAGTTATTTCTTCTAAGATTTTGTTTACAGAGCAATATATGGCGTTCCACAGATCCCTCTTACAGGGAACAAAAGATGGTTTTCATTGCATTACATTTAAGAGTGGAAAAGATGACCTCAATTCTTCTTTATAGTGAGCAAAAGATTGCTCTTTTAAATCATCCAAACAATGAACTATCCTTTTTCGAATATTTCTTTTACATTGACTCAAACATAGGGCTTTTAAAATCACCCTAACAATGAAAAGAAATGGTGTTTCTAAGATATATTTTACTGTGGGCAAACGATGGCACTTCTAAAATCACCGTTACAGCGAAAGAATATGGTGTTTCTAAAATCTCTTTGACAGTGAACAAAAGATGGCACTTTTAAAATCAATCCTACAATGAAGAAAAGAAGTTAGCTCTAGGATCTCCACAGTAAATAAAAGATGGCACTTCTAAAATCACCCTTATAGTGAACAAAAGACGATCGGTCTCTCTTACAGTGAGCGAAAAATAAATTATCTAAACTATCCCATAAAATAACCACCAAAGATTTGTAGTTATACAATCACTTTTAGAGTAACTGAAATACGGTGACTTTCTAAATTCACCCTTACAATGCACAAAATATTGTGTTTCTAATATCTCTTTTGCAGTAAGCAAAAATCTGGGCTTCTATTATAACCCTTACAATGCATAAAAGATTCTGGTTCTAAGGTATCTTTTACAGTGAGCAAAATATATCACATCTAAAATCTTACAAAGAATTAAAATAGTGTTCTAAGACCTCTTTTGCCAATGCAAAAGAGGTCTTAGAACAAGATTTGGGACTTCTATAATAAGCATTACAATGAACAACAAATTGTGCTACTAAGATCTCTTTTACAATGTGCAAAAATATGCTATAAATGACTAAAAGACACTGGTTATCAGATCTCTTTTACAATGAGAAAAATCTTAGGCTTCTAGAATAACCCTTACAGTGAAAAAAAGATTGTGTTTCTAAGATATATTTTCCAGTAAACGAAAGATGGCACTTCAAAAATCAACTTACAATGAACAAACGTTGGTGGTTCTAAGATATCGTTTACAGTGAGCAAAATTTGACATTTTTAAAATCACCCACTCGGTGAACAAATGACGGTGGTTTTAAAATCTCTTTTACAGTGAGCAAAATTTGACATTTTTAAAATCACCCACTCGGTGAACAAATGACGTTTTTTTTTAAATCTCTTTTAAATCCTCCTCCCGATGAACAAATGATGGTGGTCGTAAGATCACTTTTACAGTGAGCAAAATATGGTGTTTTTAAAATCACCCTCACAACGAACAAAAGATGGTGGTTTTAAGATCTCTTTTACACTGAGAAAAATCTGGAGTTTCTAAAATCACCCTTACAATGAACGGAACAGTGTAGATCTCTTTTGCATTGTGCAAAAGATGAGGTTTTTTAAAATCATCCATTCAATGAATAAATATATTTGTTCTAAGATATAATTTGCAGTGTGCAAAATACTGGTCTTTAATATTAGAATTACAATGAACAAAATATGGTGCTTTTAGGATCTCTTTTGCAGGGAACAAAAGATAGTGTTTTTAGATTACCCTTACAGTGAACAAAAGATGGTAGTTCTAAAATCTCTTTTACCGTGTGAAAAAGTTGGCGTTTCTAAAATCACCCATGTTATCAAAAAAGATGGCATTTCTAAGATCTCTTTGACAGTGAGCAAAAGTTCGAGTTTCTAAAATTACCCTTACAATGAACAAAAGTTGGTGATTCTATGATTTATTTTTCATTGAGCAAATGATGGCATTCTAAAATCTGACATTGACACTTATAAAATCAGCCTTGATGTGAGCAAAAGAGTGCACTTCTAAAATCTTCTTTTACATGAATAATGACTGGCGTTTCTAAGATCTCATTTACAACGGACAACGGCATTATATGATCCATTGTGTTGATATATCGTAAAACAAACCAAACAATGAGCAAAACTACGTTTTTCCTTTACAGTGAGCGAAAAATGGCGCTTCCAAGATCTCCCTTACAAAAAAACATAACGCTTCTCAGAACCTTTCACGCAAAACAGAATATGGCGCGGAGCCGGATATCAGATCTCCATTAAAGTGAGTAAAAGATGATGCTTCTAATAACTATCTTAAAAACACGAAAATGTGGTACTTCTCGCATCTCCTTTATTGTAAGCAAAAAAGGTGTTCCCAATATTTCATTTGCAGTTACGATTATCGTGTGCTATTAACGTGAGCCTCAATTCGATATATTCATGAGAATTGATATTGTTAGACCCTCTCTTTGAAACGTTTTGCATTCAGTTGATTTATCTTTAATCCTTGACATAGTAGACATGTACAATATAAATTTAATATTATTTAATAATATTTCTAAGTCTTTGGATTAACCAATTCTGACATAATGTGCTTATTCGGGTATCATTACTGATTGCACGTTTACGAAAAATTATATGAAAATTTAGGTAATATGATCATAGAGAATTTGGTCTGAGACATTAAAGATATATTATTAAAAAAACATGAATTAAAAAGATAATCAAAAATCTTTATTGAAATATTAGCAATAAATAAAATTTTAAAAGGGACAGATGAATAAAGGACTGTTATGATACCAATCTGCTATTAAACAGGTTAATATACAAAGAGTAAAATTCGGACAAGGTAATTTTGTTCAGAGAAAGTCAATTTAAATTAATGATTTTAAGCTATACGCAATAAACTTTCAAACAGGAATACACATTTTCGTGTATTAATCGAGTACTTAGTTATTTATAATTGAATAACACCTTATGATACCATCATTTTAAAATTTTGAAAGAACCTCTAAAATAAACAAATCCTTTATTCAGTTGAGACCTGATACAAGATATACAGAAAACAATAGACTGATTTAAGTTGAATTTCAAAATACAGGGAAACCTTAAAACATGCCATTTAAGAAACAATGATGTGTTTTTCATTTTTTAAAAATTACGTCCTGTAGATGGCGTCCTCCTGTACGAATGCATTCTTGAAGTCTGCTGTCGAGATTCCTCATTGACTGCTGCAACATCTCAGCTGGGATACTGTGAATCTCATTCTCGTTACTAAAATGGCGAAATGTTTACTTGCTCAAGGTCACTGTCTCGCAGTGTCGCCACTTGCTCATGTCTGGCAATACGTACTTACAAGATTCCCGTTTTTTTGGGGTCACCCTATATTTCATAAAAAATTACGCAACCTCTTCCACAACAGAAAGCTGGAACATGATTTTTAATCCAATATAATGTCAAAATTGCCTTCATTTTAAATCTCAAAACAATATCTATAAGAACTGAGACCTTTCTTCCACTAATGTAATTGACATCCGACATCTGATACTTTAGACGTTTTTCTGCTTCATATCTCTCCATAAAAAAAAACAAGTCATTTATTCCACGTAAGCAAAAAGGACAGGAAACGAGACATCTTAAATTCCTTTTAAATTTAGAAATAACTGCGGAAAGCGTTGGTTCCTTTATGAACTATAGCAACATAGAGCTATTACAAGATATTTCATCATGTTGAATTACAAAATCAAGTTCAATCACATAGAGAGAGATATCCTCGTGTGTTCTAAAGTCCTGGTTGGGCCATCCTTGGCAGCAAGGTCGAAGACGAGGACAGACTAAAGACAACCAACACAACCAAATCACCAAGGGTTGACCAAACGGATGTCGTTTAAAACAGATCTCAATGGTTGAACCGGTGCGAATGAAGAGGTCTACGCATGACGGACATGCAACAGAAAGCTCCATTGGAAATTACAGCAAATTCAGCGGCAGTCTGTTGCAGTTTCATGACTGAATTCTGCATGTCTCGTTCCACATGTGCTACAAATGTGTGTGTGTTGCTTCCTGGCAAGATCAGTTCCAACGTAAACAAATTCGCGCCATTAACACTTTCTTCCCTGATTTTGTTTCACTTCCAAACTACTCTTGCTAAGCCAAACGGTGATAGAGAATAGATGACTGGAGTAGGTTTGGGGTAAACTGGAAGCTTCTAGTCCTGAACCTGCACATTGGTGTTGAATTTATTCAAAAACACCATCATAATAAAGGAGAAGCTCAGCATAGATCTTGTGCGCTTTTGATCTCAGCTCAAATACTTGGATACGAGATAATGCCGACGATGAAAAAAAGAATCAAAGGTAAAAGAATTCAGTATTTTATACGAATAGTGACACAAAAGTCTAATGTACGAGGGCTGGCTGAAAAGTTCATAGGCTGACCAAGATAATCTCATGTAATGTGAACAAATGAGATTTATTTTTAACATAATACCCACTGCGGTCCACATACTTTTCCCATTGGTGTTGCAGTATTTGGATCCCATTGGTGAAGAAGCTTTCATACCGTTGGTCAAAAAAAGTGATCAACAATAGATATGACGTTTGGTTCCGAGCCATGTATTCTTTTCATCTTGAGAAATAGATGATAGTCAGATGGAGCCTAATCGGGAGAATATGGATGATGATCAACCATTTCAAAGATACAGTAACGCACAACATCCATTGAAGCCACGGACTTTGTTCTGAAACACGACCATCTATATCGGTTTACCTGAGTGTTTAGTCTTGACAGCTTTTTGTAAATGCCTCACCATGTTAGAATAGTATTCTTTATTGATGGCGCGAACCTTTTGAAGGGTGTTAATAAGTAACATTTTGTTTGAAACCTCCATAATTTAGGTCATCACCTATCTGCATTTAAAAGGATACTTTGTGTGGGTGATGAGGGGGTGTTTCTACTGCAGGGATTCTCTCTTTGTCTCCGACTCAAAGTGATGAACACATTCTTCCTGGCTTAAGAAACGTTCGAGGAAATCGGCTGGATCTGCTTCAATTTCAGATTTTCTCGTCATGATATCAGCCTTGTGCGCTTTTGATCTGCTTCAATTTCAGATTTTCTCGTCATGATATCAGACTTGTGCGCTTTTGATCGGCTTGAATTTCATATTTCTCGTCATGATATCAGCCTTGTGCGCTTTGGATCTGCTTCAATTTCAGATTTTCTCGTCATAATATCAGCCTTGTGCGCTTTTGATCTGCTTCAATTTCAGATTTTCTCGTCATGATATCAGACTTGTGCGCTTTGGATCTGCTTCAATTTCCGATTTTCTCGTCATGATATCAGCCTTGTGCGCTTTTGATCTGCTTCAATTTCAGATTTTCTCGTCATGATATCAGACTTGTGCGCTTTTGATATGCTTCAATTTCAGATTTTCTCGTCATGATATCAGCCTTGTCCGCTTTTGATCTCCTTCAATTTCAGATTTTCTAGTCATGATATCAGCCTTGTGCGCTTTTGATCTGCATCAATTTCAGATTTTCTCGTCATGATATCAGCCTTGTGCGCTTTTGATCTGCTTCAATTTCAGATTTTCTCGTCATGATATCAGCCTTGTGCGCTTTTGATCTCCTTCAATTTCAGATTTTCTCTTCATGATATCAGCCTTGTGCTCTTTTGATCTGCTTCAATTTCAGATTTTCTCGTCATGGTATCAGCCTTGTGCGCTTTTGATCTGCTTCAATTTCAGATTTTCTCGTCATGATATCAGCCTTGTGCGCTTTTGATCTGCTTCAATTTCAGATTTTCTCGTCATGATATCAGCCTTGTGCGCTTTTGTTATGCTTCAATTTCAGATTGTCTCGTCATGATATCAGCCTTGTGCGCTTTTGATCTGCTTCAATTTCAGATTTTCTCGTTATGATATCAGCCTTGTGCGCTTTTGATCTGCTTCAATTTCAGATTTTCTCGTCATGATATCAGACATGTGCGCTTTTGATATGCTTCAATTTCAGATTGTCTCGTCATGATATCAGCCTTGTGCGCATTTGATCTCCTTCAATTTCAGATTTTCTCGTCATGATATCAGCCTTGTGCGCTTTTGATCTGCATCAATTTCAGATTTTCTCGTCATGATATCAGCCTTATGCGCTTTTGATCTGCATCAATTTCAGATTTTCTCGTCATGATATCAGCCTTGTGCGCTTTTGATATGCTTCAATTTCAAATTTTCTCGTCATGATATCAGCCTTGTGCGCTTTTGATCTACTTCAATTTCAGATTTTCTCGTCATGATATCAGTCTTGTGCGCTTTTGATCTGCTTCAATTTCAGATTTTCTCGTCATGATATCTGCCTTGTGCGCTTTTGATATGCTTCAATTTCAGATTTTCTCGTCATGATATCAGCCTTGTGCGCTTTTGATCTCCTTCAATTTCAGATTTTCTCGTCATGATATCAGCCTTGTGCGCTTTTGATCTGCATCAATTTCAGATTTTCTCGTCATGATATCAGCCTTGTGCGCTTTTGATATGCTTCAATTTCAAATTTTCTCGTCATGATATCAGCCTTGTGCGCTTTTGATCTACTTCACTTTCAGATTTTCTCGTCATGATATCAGTCTTGTGCGCTTTTGATCTCCTTCAATTTCAGATTTTCTCGTCATGATATCAGCCTTGTGCGCTTTTGATATGCTTCAATTTCAGATTTTCTCGTCATGATATCAGCCTTGTGCGCTTTTGATCTGCATCAATTTCAGATTTTCTCGTCATGATATCAGCCTTGTGCGCTTTTGATCTGCATCAATTTCAGATTTTCTCGTCATGATATCAGCCTTGTGCGCTTTTGATCTGCATCAATTTCAGATTTTCTCGTCATGATATCAGCCTTGTGCGCTTTTGATCTGCATCAATTTCAGATTTTCTCGTCATGATATCAGCCTTGTGCGCTTTTGATCTCCTTCAATTTCAGATTTTCTCGTCATGATATCAGCCTTGTGCGCTTTTGATCTGCATCAATTTCAGATTTTCTCGTCATGATATCAGCCTTGTGCGCTTTTGATATGCTTCAATTTCAGATTGTCTCGTCATGATATCAGCCTTGTGCGCTTTTGATCTCCTTCAATTTCAGATTTTCTCGTCATGATATCAGCCTTGTGCGCTTTTGATATGCTTCAATTTCAGATTTTCTCGTCATGATATCAGTCTTGTGCGCTTTTGATCTGCTTCAATTTCAGATTTTCTCGTCATGATATCAGCCTTGTGCGCTTTTGATCTGCTTCAATTTCAGATTTCCCCGTCATGATATCAGCCTTGTGCGCTTTTGATCTGCTTCAATTTCAGATTTTCTCGTCATGATATCAGCCTTGTGCGCTTTTGATCTCCTTCAATTTCAGATTTTCTCGTCATGATATCAGCCTTGTGCGCTTTTGATCTGCTTCAATTTCAGATTTTCTCGTCATGATATCAGCCTTGTTCGCTTTTGATCTGCTTCAATTTCAGAATTTCTCGTCATGATATCAGCCTTGTGCGCTTTTGATTCTGTGTCAGAAGACGTAGTAGCAACCACCGAGCAGAAACCTTCATCATGCCAAGCTTAATGTGCAGAATATTCTTAACTCTCTCAAGGGATATGTTAATCGCAATGTCTATTTGATTCATAGTCAATCAGCTGTCATCCATCACCATGTGGTGAACGCAATCCTGGGTCAACTTCCTTTCCTAAATTCACCTGCCACTTTTGCACTGTTGATAAAGCTCGACTCTCAGCTCCTAATATAGAAACAGTGTCAGTATGAATGCCCTTGGTTGCTACTTGATAAGACCACGGTGCCAAATTTTGTCCATTTTCAAGAGAAGCCGCTACTAGTTATTTTTTTTAAAATATTCTTTGAACAGTCAGATGTCAGTTTACTGGGAAAGAAACAATGTAGTTATTAATAAGAAGAATTGAATTTAGTGCACGTAAGCTGCCACAGCTGTAGCATTCGTCGTGCATAGTCGGCCTATGAACGTTTCAGCCTACTCGCGTAAGACATCTTCAGTATGTATACTTCATTGTTTCCATGGATATTACAAATACCGGCGACATATATCTTCTTGCTGAATTACATAATAATCCTTAAAGGAATTCTATTTTTAATTCTACTAGAGCAGCAGCCACCTGACAAAAGATATATGAAGTTGTCGCCATTTTGAATTTCTATGAAACTGTCAATAAACTGAGTCTTCTATTCAATAAGGGCGACACGGTGAAGTAATAGATAGTAGCTCGGATTGAGGAATCGGAGAGAGGGTGCCGAGTTCGAATTACAGTCGAATTCATTACATTCACTGACGTGCTTGGGAACGGTATGAATTCCAGGTAAACTGACACCTGTTCAAAATTAACCAGTAGCGACTTCTCCTAAAAATGGAAAAAATTTGGCATCGTGGTGTTATCAAGTTCCTTCAAGGACATTCATGGTAATATGGTTTCTATATTAGGGGCTGACTAGGGTATGCATCCTCTTCTTCTCCACCCACCCCAGCATTGACTAAATAGCAGGACAGACTGGGTTCTATAGCCTTGGGTGGCAACTGGTCTAGGAGAAGGACAACTCTGATGTCAAAACCTGATCCTCCAGGTTGGGGCTTGTGCAGTAGGCTAACAACCTACTCACTTAAAAACTGGCTTGTTACAGAAACCGCAACGATATCTTGCGGCCCTATGTTCCTCAAGGAATTTAAAGGCATGATTATATATAATCTTTGTTTAGGTTATTTAAAGGCGGAAAATAATTTTAGATTTTAAGAATGTTTTGGAAGATAATAATGATTTACTAATATAGTTCTTAATATTTAACCCATATGTGACGCGTGACGAATTGAATCCATAGATATCTCAAAAGTATAGCGAACCCGAATAGAATTGGAACTTGGCGCTGCAATTTCCAATTACAAGCCGTTATTCATCATACCACATTTATATCCAAGCTTACGGAACCAGGTAAGCCCAATCGGTGGTCCATCTATGGACTGACAAGGCTCGCCGTTTAGTGTTTTCGCAATAGAATTAACCTATCGATGTTGGTAGGATTTTAAGTTATATAAATGGTTTGTTTTTTACAGCTTATCAATCTTTATTATTATTATTATTATTATTATTATTATTATTATTATTATTATTATTATTATTATTATTATTATTAAGGAGGCACGGTGGAGTAATGGATAGAGAACCGAGTTCGAATTCCAGTCGAATCCATTACATTCACTTACGTGTTAATGCTCTTGGGAGAGGTATGGATCCTCTTCTTCTCCCACCAGCTATGGGTAAATAGCAGTACAGACTGGGTTCTATAGCCTTGGGTGGCAACTGGTCTAGGAGAAGGAAAACTCTGAATTCAAAATCCGATCCTCCAGGTTAGGGGTTGTGCAGTAGGCTAACAACCTACTCACTTAAAACTGTCTTCTTACAGAAACCGCAACGATATCTTGCGGCCCTATGTTCCCCAAGGAACTTAAAGGCATGATTATATATATATATATATATATATATATATATATATATATATATATATATATATATATATGTGTGTGTGTGTGTGTGTGTGTGTGTGTGTTCAATAACAAAAACAGAATCCTGACGAAAGATATCTCAGCTTAATATAATGCCGTCCTCTTAAATTTAAAAAAATGGCTCCTAAAAGAATCCACTCCTTTATTCAGTCAGTTGTATGCCATAGGTGATACACGCTTAGGTGATTATGTATCTTTCGATACATGACTGACGAGGCAGATTTTTTCCAACAGTAGGTTGCCATTTCTTTCTGCGGTAGACCGTTTGCCATCCAAGACTATAGACCCGGTTTCTTCTTCTCCCTCCTGTTATTTATCCATAGCTGGAAGGAGAAGAAGAGGTTTCATACCTTTCACAATGGTATTAGCACGAAAGTGAATGCAATGGATTCGACTGGAATTTGAACGCGGCTCCCTCCGATCCCTCAATCCGAGACGATTTGCCTTACTCTACCGCGCCTCCCTTATTCAACTAGTGCAAATACGAGGTGTATTATGACGTTGTAATGAACAGTATGTTTTCAGGATGAATTTTAATATACTCCTAAAAGAACTGAGACATCTTTTCCACTAATGCAAAAGTAAATTGACAAATCATATTTTAAGGATATATAACACCCGATTCCATGTTGAATTTAAAATTAAAATAGAAAATAAAAAATAAAACTTAAGGAACCGACTTCTATATTCAACTCGCTCAAAGGACAATTTGCACATCGTAACTTGTCTTCATGCTGACTTCAAATAATCCCTAAACAAAGTGAGTTCTTTATTCAACCCTGAAATAATTTAGATGTTTCTCCAACAAGTCCTTTATTTCATTAGTGAAGCACAAGAATTTACGTGAGATATCTTAATGTTTCTTCCTTTCGAATAAAAAACATCACCTAAAATTTATGTGCCCTTTATAAAATGTATGTCCCCTTTATACCACGAATGAAAGAGCCACCTAATACAACATGCCATGATTCTATAAAATAACAACATATACCTTTATTTTGAATTCAAAATAACCTATAAATGAATTGAATACGTTATACCAATTCTAGAACAGAGACCCGAAGCCAAATATCTTGAAATGAATAATTTCAAAATAACTCCTAAGAATATTGATTTTTTATTGAACCTGTGCATGAGACACTGGACGCAAGTTATTTTATAGCTATACAATACCAACAGTTACCTTCATGTTGAATTTCAAAATAGACACTGAAAGAAATTAGACATTCATTCCACTCGTGCAGAAGAGAGCTGATAAAATTTATCTTCATACTATATAATGACAACAGATACATTCATGTTGAATTTTAAAATAATCACAAAAAGATCAGCCAACCAGCACAACAGAGACATGATACGAGAAATTCTAAGCCAATAATGACAACAGATAACTTTTTGTTGAAATTTAAAATAATTCCGAAAAAAATAAAAAATACATCTTTTATCCAACTAACGCAACAGAAAATTATGGTGGATTCATGATGAAATTCAAAATAACTCCTCAAAGAAATGAGATACTTTATTGAACTAATACAAGTGAGACAAGTCGCAAAGAATCATACCACTCTATAGTGATATAGTAAGCGTGACGAAGATGTGGCACAAGGCCGAAAGTATGGAGCACCCAGTGAGGATCGTACTCAATACACAGTCATTATTAATGACAACACGTTGCTACAGGTTGAATGTAAATTGATTCATTTATTCAATCACTGCACCAGTGACTTGGCACATGATGTGTAAAAAGGGCCTCATGCTGAATTTTAAAATAAACCCTAACACTAAAATTTCCATTATTAAAGTTCAACGAGAGGAAATGAAGCTTGACAAAGGATATCTTAAGATGCCTTCATTTGTAATTTCAAAATAACCCCTAAACGTACTGACTCGTTTTTTCACTAGAGCAATAGGGCCCTGATATATGAGAGCTGAAGTCTATAACAGATGCTTTTATGTTTAATTTGAAAATGACCCCTAAAAAATTGAGTTTTTCAATAAGTGCAAAATACTATATAATGATGGCTCCATGTTGAATTTCAAAATAAGACATTTATTTAACAATGTACTGCTGCCATATTTGGCTAGGAGCTGCACAATCTTTCCAGTTTCGATTAAGTCCAAAAGCGACTCTCAGTCTTTGTAGGTGACAAATGTCGATCCTACAACTGTCTAGCTCTTATTTTTATTTAGTACTATTCAATTATTTCTCTGAGTGCAAGTATACACTGCCCAACCCAGGGATTGAACTTGCAATTACTAAATTCACAATCCAATGCTTTTAAACACTATAGTTTATTCGCATCGTAGGGCAATTTGCTGTAGTTAACTTAGATCCTTAAACCTAATCTGGCTGCTGATTAGGTTGCAACTGATGCTTCTGCATATTATGTTTTGACTGCTGCTGCTGCTGCTGCTACCCATGTTTTGATTGCTGCTTCTGTTGCTGCGGTTGAAATCATTTGTCATTCTTTCTTTATTAAAATGAGAACTAGACGATATCCTTAGACATGAGCAGTGCAACGAGAAGAGTCTATCCTTGTAGATTAAGTTTTCAGTCGAGAATTCTCTGTAGCTTATACAGATCGATATACACCTGAGGAAGACCAAAGGGTACAATGGCTGAAACGTCACGATAGCAGCAATAAAGATGAGGACAATAGCACGAATAGAAATAGAGATTAAATGTACTGAGTTCGTCATTCGAATTGTGCAAGAGAGACATAGAACAAGATGGCTTAAGATACCTCATGCAGCATTACTGTCATCTGTGGACTGAACCTGCCTCCACCCAAGATATGACAGCAGAACACCATTTACCTTATCGACTTTTGTAAAGGTAAAGGATAGCAAGATTATTCAGGTATTGGAACCGACTATTTTTCTAGCATCTTTAGCGATTGAAGTATATAATGGTCTACTTGAGGTCTGGACGCTTCATTGAGCAAACAGCCATTCTTACGACAGAAGAAATTTCAGGATTTGCTTGGTGAACATGGAACATTACTGGTTTGATTTTTCACGTAATCAATGTGATGGGCCAGTTTCCGCCCCATTGTATTGATAGAGCTAGGTCAGAAGAGAGGGCAGCTGCCAGACTGGTCATCTAGACATTTGCTGCAACTATATACCGTTGTACCATCTGCATAGATATCCACAAAAGATCAGTACATTACACTTAGACAGATCATTAACGTAAGGCAGATAGCGAGATGGATGGAGAAAAGAGACTCAAAAGATGCTTTTACCTTAAATTTCAGAATAAACACTAAAAGAAACGAGTTAGTTATTCTACTAGTGCAAAATGGTAGTAACATAAGATATCTTAAATTAGCCTCAAATTGAAATTGAAAATAACCCCTAAAAAGTCGATTCGTTATTCACATAGTGAAAATGTAGCCTATTGAAGCATATTATATAATGTCAACTGATGTCTTTATTTTCAATTTAAAAATAACTCATAAAAAATCGAACCCTTTATTTTACTATCTAGAGGAATGGAAACATGAAATTCAAAAGCAAATTGTAGAACAATGGGCTCCATCCGGCTATCTTGCCCCAGACACAACCTCTGCTGCTCCATCTAAAGTATATTTGGTACCTAAGAATTGGTATATCTTCGTAGAACTTCCGAATTTCTTGGACTTATTTTTTCTAAATTCTCTTGCTATCAGTTTGGAAATTTCAAATCTCGTCCAGAGGCATTTATATATCTTATTAGTATTTCTGTCATGGCATTTTGTTATAGTTGAAAAATTGCAGAAAGAAATACTTTGGGTTTCAATGAAGTTCTTTGCATGAACGTCTATTGGGTTTCAAGTTCACTCAAATTGAAAACGTAGAAAAAATTATGTCTATATTTCTGAGATGAGGTATTATGTACACTATTTACATTATTCGGACTATTGTCCTCATCTTTGTCGCCATATTTATTACAACGTTTCGCCTGTTGTACGCCTCGGCCTTCATCGCCTTTAACGCCTTTATCCACGCCTTTATCCACTGTGCCATGTGTCCTTAAGGACACATCGTACAGTGGATAATGTCGTGTTAGATCTAGTGACATGACTCAAAGAGTGTGAGTTCAATACTCGGTTAAGGCAGTGGAGGACTTGGAGAGATGAATTAACAGGAGATAACTGATAACTGGCATTCATTAAAACATGACACGTGGAACTAGAACAGTCTACCCCAGTGAGCGAAATAAAGGGTTCAGTTCGACATTCCAACCACCTGAAGAAGACCGGAGCGTACAACGGCTGAAATGTTGTAATAAATATGGCGACAAAGATGTGGACAATAGTCAGAATAATGTACATAGTGTAGAAAATTCCATTGGTCAAGATGCTGCAAAAATGACAGGCTCATTCTATCGATGCAGGAAATCAATGATTACTTCTGACATATTTTATATTTGCAAGAGTCAGATTTCACCCAAAATGAAGTATCGCTGCCATATCTTGGCTGGAGCTTCTTAGTTTTCACTTTTCAGACTTGAAAGATTGTAAATCATTCCTAGGTTTTGCCGAGGAAGAATTGTTCCCCACTCTGCAGTCTCTTTTTCTCCAGACCCCATGTCTCAACACTATCACTTTTTTCCATAGCAAATGTTTAAACGATCGTTATTCTTTACTTCCACCAGTTAAGACCTTTACAACTAGGACCCATCACGCTACTCACACAGAGTCGAATCATCATAATTTTCTCCGTATTTGTACAAGGAGAAAGTTATTATCGTTTTTCTTTTACAAACGAAAATGGTACTTTGTGGAATAAATTCCTGCATAGTTACTTCTTTGAGCATCTTAACTTCTTCTAGTCAAGGTTCACTCATTATCTATCCTAGTTATCTTCACTTCCTACCAACTTATATTTAATTCTTATCAAACATCTCATTTTAATAGTAACGCTCTATCTTGAGTGGCTCTAGAGTCTTTTGTCGGGTGAACATTAGTATAAATAAAACAAAAATTAGTTTTAATCAATAAAATGGAAAAATACGGACTTCAGAGAAAAGTAGTCTTCAGAAGTTATACTTTATTCTGGAAATGTTCCATTGGAACGGAACGATTTGTCGACAAGGTAATCATTAAAAATTCTAACAGACGATAACAAGATTAGAGGAACGTGTAAGTTCACAGAGCGACGTAAATGCAGAGAGTTATTTATAATCCATAGACCATTGGCGTTTACGTAACATGGCAGAAAGCAGAAATCGAATGTGTTATGCTCGCTTTTATTCAGCAAAGGCTCTATGAAAATAATGAATGGAAAATTACCAGGAAATTCCCAGTCAAAATGCATCGATTATCAATTTGTACTCCGCTCATAAAAGGACTTATATTTCTATGACTGGCTGAACACTGTGTATAAGGGCGCGCACATGCACAAAGAGAAAGAGACAGACAAACAGACAGACAGAGAAAGTGAGAAAGAGAAAGAGAGTGAGAAAAAACGCACATACAAACATGTACATGTTTACACATAGAAACACATACAAGATATCGGACAATGACACTCAGACGCATACACACAGAAACTCAAGCGAACGCGCACGAAAATAATCAAAGGA
>OZ038483.1:31184076-31186576 GCA_964036315.1 Acanthosepion esculentum | reverse complement strand
AATGATCATAGACCAATATTAAGCAGAAAAAGTCAAAATGTGCATATATACATTAGTAGATTTTACTGCTCTAGCGGGATAGCCACCATCAGTACCTAGCACTTTTCTCTCATTGATTTCTGACTGATCGACTTAATCATTTACTTTTTCGTTATTTTCTTCACAAACTAAATATCTTCTATATTTATGAAAAAAAAAATGTTGACTTTAATAAACAGATTTATGAAATTTCTGACCTAAAATATGTTTCAACATTTGAAACTCTTTTCTTCTCATGGAACTCTGGCAGAACATATATTGCTCACGATCAAAAGTTATAGTATGCATTACAAACAAAACGGGACCGCCATATGCAATATGCTGATTTATATAAAAATGCGTTGATTTAAATTCAATCAAAAATTAGAAATAACATTGGGTTTGGTTACGTTGGTTGATTTTACGAGTTATCAGTCCTTGTTTGTTCAGTTAATTTCGAAATGAGATTTTATATTACTTGAAGTTATAAATATTAACTTATTTAGGTACGAGAAACATTGATCGTAAATATTGATCGTTTATATTTTGGTCTAAACGCGTTTACTTGCTTCGAGGAGAGGTAAATACTTTTATTTTAGTCTGTAAGGATTTGCTTGGTTCGTGAATAGTTAAATATTGGTCGTTTATATTTGATACTAAAACAACTGATTGGTTTAGAAAGAGAGAAAATATGTGTCGTTCACTTTCAAGTCTATAACCAATGATAAGTATTGTTTGTTAAAATAATATGTAATTTTACAAGTAATTTGTATTGTCTATAAGCATTTAATTGGTTCGTGTATATGTAAAAATCAATCGTTTATATTTGTGTATAGAAGTATTTAATTACTTCGGAATGGATAAATTTTGGTCATTTCATATTTAGGTTTGTAAACATTTGGTTCAGGGATAGGTAAGTATTGGTCGTATATATTCAAGGTTATACACATTTGCATGGCACGGGAAGAGATAGTTATTTGTAGTTCATAGTTGTTCCTTTAACTTCTATGCAGAGTATCTTGCGGTGTATTCTAGGACAAGTTGACAGAACAGGAATGAAAATTGGCATTATTTTTTTAAATTAAGGCGCACTTATATCAATAATAGTTACTCAAAAATAGCTTTATGTTGTCGCCAAGTGAAACTCGTGCAGGCCGAGGATGCAATAATTATACTGGCTACTAGTGTTAAAGTGAGTTCGATTCTCACTAGATAACTTTGATAATCTGAAGACCGAGAAAGCTAAACGTAGCAAATACACTGGTAAATTTTCATGGTACAGTGGTATAAATACCTATTGCTAAAGCATTGCTTTTTATCCTTGCCGAGTGTCTCGGTCGTGTAGACGCGTGTATTAGTCTAATGTAAGTCTAATAAATATTATGCACGTAGTTTAGAGCAAAGTTTCCAAAGATATTTTTCAAAGACTCACAGAAAACTTAGTTCTTGTGACATTATTTCCGGCCGGTACTAGTTATATATATATATATATATATATATATATATATATATATATATATATATATATATATATATATATAGACAAATAATATTACCTATCTATCTATCTATCTATTTATATATATATATATATATATATATATATATATATATGTGTGTGTGTGTGTGTGTGTGTATAGATAAATAGAAAGATAATATTAGTGGTCTATATATATATATATATGTGTGTGTGTGCGTGTGTGTGTATGCGTGTGTGTGTGTAAATAGATAACATTAGTGGTCAATATATATATACATATATATATATGTATAGATAGATGGATAGATAATATTAGTGGTCTATATATATATATATATATATATATATGTGTGTGTGTGTGTGTGTGTATAGATAGAGAATATTAATGGTCGATATATATATATATATATATATATATATATATATATTATATATATATATATATAGATAATATTAGTGGTCAACATATATATATATATATATATCATAAAAAGACTTAAACACTAATATTTATTATCAATACCACTAATATTATCTATCTATCTGTCTGTCTGTCTCTCTCTCTCTCTCTCTTTCTATTTATATATATATATATATATATATATATATATATATATATATATATATTTTCAAGAGGATAGCATCTAGGTAGAGCTCAACGTCCAGGACAGAGCAAGAATATGAATTGAATTTGAAGGTCTGATGAATTTGATCGTGATTACGATTCCAATGTAATAAATTATAATGGAATATTAGTGTTTAAGCCTTTTATATTATATAATAATATATATATATGTATATATATATATATATATATATATATATATATATATATATATATATATATATATATATATATATATATATGAGCTGGCCATTCGAATCCGAGCATACCCGTCTACTAGGGCGCATAGCCAATCCCTATTGCAGACTCTCGCTCAGGCACATTTGTATTTGTTCAACATCATCAGTGCCCATCTGTGGCTCATACTGCAACTATGC
>OZ038483.1:31161576-31179076 GCA_964036315.1 Acanthosepion esculentum | reverse complement strand
GTATAGCATGCTGTTTTCAAATTGCTGGCGGAGTGAATTGAATCACGGTGCTCTTTTTCCCCCTAGACAATGCACAACTATACCGTACAGTCGAAACAACGCGCATGCACGAATTAAAAATATAAATTGTTGACATATATATATATATATATATATATATATATATATATATATATATATGAGATAACAATATATATATATATATATATATATATGAGATAACAATATATATTTTATATATCAAGAGAATATTGAGGTTGGTGGAAATGTATGGCCAAGTGGAAAAAGTTAATAATTGTCGCAAAAAATGCATAGGAGAAAACTGAAGGAATCTAAGTAAATGGTTATATGAACACAAAGGGGACATTTTACAAAACAATATGTCAAATGCGTTGGTTATCCACCGTAACAAGACTCAGCACAATTTAGACAATAAGAAGAAAACAATTCACTACGACGAAAATTTCTAGAGAGTGGATTGATCGCACTTTCATCTAAATTTGCACCCTGGCTTTTACTACATTTGAACATTCCTAGCAGAACTGTGGTATATCTAAGAACAAATGTCATGGACGGAAAAAGAATATAAATAAAATCGGTTAGATTTTTAAAAAAAAAATCGTAATTCTTAGCATTCCTCGTTCGTGCGTACGTGTAGTCGGACCAACATAACAAAATTTTGATCGATGAAGTCCTAAAAGACGAAACGAATCACAAGAAAAAATTTCCACTTTGTCATACATTTTTCTCATGTAAATATATATATATATATATATATATATATATATATATATTGTCATCCACAGACAGACTGTTTCGCTGTATCACAGCTCATCAGTGTGGCTAGACGTCCGGTTGCCTCTGGCTAGAATCGAAAACCGGCTGAATTCGCGTCAGTCGGAAATTTTACCCTGAAGCCGTTGGCGCACGGCAGAGAAGAAGGTGAATTTAAGCGTATTTATATTTAGATAAACACACAGTGACTGAGAGAACTCGATTCGATTTACCGAAGAGTCTTGCATTATTAGCCGTAATAGTCACTGTTTACAAACCAACACATCCTACCCAGAGAGCTCAACCGAAATAAATTTTCAGGAGCATATATATTGTCATCTACAGACAGACTGTTTCGCTGTATCACAGCTCATCAGTGTGGCTAGACGTCCGGTTGCCTCTGGCTAGAATCGAAAACCGGCTGAATTCGCGTCAGTCGGAAATTTTACCCTGAAGCCGTTGGCACACGGAATATATATATATATATATATATATATATATATATATATATATATATATATATATATATATTTGTGTATTTAGGCAGCAATCCTTCTTTCATGCACATTTCATTAAAAACGACTGACAAGGTGCTTTTATTTATTTCTTTTTTTTATTTTTTTTTTTTAGGCCACACTACAAATTGTTTGACACGCAGACTAAATCTACACCTTTCTGACAATAGCTCAATTAGATCTCATTTAAATATTCATGGAGACCTACCGGACACTATTCGGAACATACTTGTCGACAACACTAATATAATAACATCATCCACATGCAAAAAAAGGCTAAAAATAATGGAAGCCTTATTAATTAAAAACAAAAAAACCAACACTTAATAATATTAACATTGAACATGGACATAATATCTTGACCGTGTTTTGAAACCAAAAAATGGAACATTTTATAAAACATACATATAACAAACTATTTCTAATTCTAACAGTTAAAATATAATCCTTGAAAATGGCTAAATGTGTAGCCGAAAGCGCTCGGATAAAAAGAACATTCGGACAGTTTTTATATAATTTATCATCCGAAAAGACAAACATTATTAGATCGCATGAGATTCTCTTTTTAATCAATGTCGCTCGTTAGGGTATTTGCTGCGTCTTGCTAAATTAGAGAACTAACCTTTACTGTTTAGGTAGTCGTTTTGTTTTTGTACATTTACGCTTTTATGACTTGATTTATTGTTTTTTATTTTATTTGGTCACTCGTGTTGTTTTTACGAATATTTTTGGTTTGTGTGTTTGTGCGTGTATATATATATATATATATATATATATATATATATATATATATATACATAAATACTTACATGCATACACACACACACACACATATATATATATATATATATATATATAAGTGAACATAGAAGTCAACACTTAGAGGCGACAGTCTGTTTCATGCTAGATGCAATCGCCAGTCAGTTTCATGCTAGATGCAATCGCCTCTAAGTGTTGATTTCTATGTTCACTTTTATATTTACACACGCTCTATCTCTGATATTGAACACTTTATCCCATAAATATAGCACACTTTAAGACTATATTTCTTCATATATATATATATATATATATATATATATATATATATATATATATTGTTAAATTTCTCAGAATAATTCTGAAGACTAGATAATTTGGACAAAAAAGCAACTTGTAAAATATATTTCTTAGTCATTGCCGGCGGTTCTCGTCAATCCGACTTTATCACGGCAAGTTTAAAAGCGAAATACTTTGTAGTTACATTAAATTCAAAATAGTAATAGGGGAAGCTCCTGTGCAAGCCTCCTTCTGGCAGGGTTAGGGTTTAGGGTTATATATATATATATATATATATATATATATATATATATATATATATATATATATATATATATATATATATAAGCGCAATATATATATGTATATATAAAGCGCAATATATATATATATATATATATATATATATATATATATATATATATATATATATGTGTGTGTGTATAAAGCGAAACTCATGAATATTGGATATACCACTACATGCCTATCAAAAACACCCACGTTGCACTTCTCTGACCATAGCTCAATTAGGATACATTTAAATAAAATGACAAAATTCCAGCCGCAACATACATGTTGAAAATTTGATTTTCATTGACTAATCATGTTTCGCATGCATTCCCGTTGTTAAACAAACGTTACTATATTTCATAGCATTCCGAATTCAAGGAGAGACGATACGTCTCTTCGAAGTTCTAAAATAATAACGAATTCTAAGTATAACTGTAAAACTGTATTTATTTTTTTGTATATATGTTATAATAATTACTGTTTATGGCCTAATTATGCAAAATAATGGATCATATGCAATATAGATGAATAATTCAACTAGAAAAATTGGAAATAAATGCAGTTTACCTAAATAGAAATGAGAGACATATCATAATAGATCATTCCATCTTAAATAAATAAACAATGTGTTGCGGTAATTTTTAGCATCAACTTGAGATTGTTCTTGTTAAAAATTTGAATAATTTTAACATAGTTAGCATTATGAATGAAAAATAATGAATTTCATATCGTCTTTTTCGAGACTGAGCAAGAAGAAAACAAATTTACGAGTTTGGGCAGCCCCCCCCACTCCATAAAATAAGCAAGATGTCAAAATCCGCGAAGATTTTTCATCCTTTCATAGTCAGATATGCCTAGATTAAATTGTAATGTATAAATGTAACTAGAAAAAAAAGAAAATGTTCATAAAATAGAAAGGGTGAAAAAATACTGACCGGGGATCCCAATCAGGCTTGTATCCTCGGTCGGGGGTTCCGGGGTAGTACGCGCTGGTCAAGTTCAAGAATTAGATAAGCGAAAGTTTTTAATGTCTTCTCTGCCATATTCACCAAACTTACTTTTTAAAGTGACCATTTATTGTTTTAAAAAAAAAAAAATTTAGTGAAAAATATTTATTTCCCTGAAATACTGCAAATGGTATCGAGAGCAGTTTTTGCTCCGAAAGCTAGAATGGTATAAGAGGATGGAATGATGAAATTGTCTGAATAATGACCGAAAATATTACAGGTAACAATAGCCGTTACTTTATTAGAAAACATTCCACATTCATTGAACGATCTATATAATTTTTTATATTATAACAATTTTTCAAGAAAATATGTTTTTCACACCCAGTAACTGTTATAGCTCTTTCCAGTACTGATGGGGTTTTCATTCCTCACATTTTGTTCGAAATAGTGTTGAGTGTCAACATCTTGATTATGTCATTATTTTCTCTTCGTGTTACATGTGATACCCATTTTAATTCGACAGAATCCTTCCTGCACATTTATAAATCTACCATTCTTCTGCGCATTGGATATTGCTGGCATATCTGATCTGATCTTGCTATATATATATCGAGAATCTTGAAAAAAACAAAAACAAACGGGGGTCTGTAATGTTATCGTTCCTAACCTGGCATCTCGACTCGAGAAGATAGGCGATTGCTGCTTCATTTATTTTTTGAAGGCTGTAGGTGTCAGAGAAGCAATAAATCGAATAGAAGAAGAAAACATTAGAATAGAACATACGGTTACATCTAGCTAGTTGAAAAGTAAAACGATGAGACCTATTTGAAAATTTTAAACATATATATATATATATATGTGTGTGTGTGTGTGTGTGTGTGTGTGTGTGTGTGTGTGTGTGTGTGTGTGTACCGGATGTAACAGCAAAATTGACCAAATCGTGTAACAGCATAATTGTACATCACCAATACTGTTTAATGTCTAAAAAAAAAAAGCACTAAACTAATTGAGGTTCTTTTTTTCCAGGTTTTCAGATAAGACGTTTAGGTATCATGTCCCAAGAATCACTGAAAAACCCTTTGCGTTATTCAGCTAGAAAGAGAACATGTTTAAATCACTTTGTGTCAGCCCCACTATGTCTTTTCAACTGAGAAATGGTGAGAGGAAAAAGATCAGCCAGGCCTTCAGTAATGGTACCAATATTCATACTCAGGCTTCCATCATCAAATTCCATTCAAGACCCATCAAGAGAACGGTGAATGAGTTCCAAAGAGCGGGAACAGTAGAGAGGGTAATTGGATTGGGAGGTCACAACAGGAAGAGAGACAAAAACATTCTCATTGTTCAATATAGGGTGAATAGTGTTATAAAAACCTCGGAGAATTCCAGTAAAATATCTTTAATCATTTGTAAGATACAATATATATATATATGTGTGTGTGTGTGTGTGTATGTGTGTGTGTATGCATATATATATATATATGTATGTATGTGTGTATGCATATATATGTATGTATGTGTGTATGCATATATATATATATGTATGTATGTGTGTATGCATATATATATGTATGTATGTCTGTATGCATATATATATGTATGTATGTGTGTGTATGCATATAAATATCTTTAATCATTTGTAAGATACAATATATATATATATGTGTGTGTGTGTGTGTGTATGTGTGTGTGTATGCATATATATATATATATGTATGTATGTGTGTATGCATATATATGTATGTATGTGTGTATGCATATATATATATATGTATGTATGTGTGTATGCATATATATATGTATGTATGTGTGTATGCATATATATATGTATGTATGTGTGTGTATGCATATATATATATATATATATATATATATATATATACATATATATATATATATATATATATATATATATATATATATATATATATATATATATATATATATATATATATAAAGGCAAGATGAACCTTCATGACAGAAAGGATCATTGTGTTACAAATGGAACAGGAATTTTACCAAATGTAGAACAGATATATTCTAAAAGTTGTTGTTGCTGCATTAGATGTTGCCTCTTTTATGGCATCACCTATCCATTTATATCTTATTTTTATCTATTTACTTACCCGCTTTCAGTTTCATGTCACGAACTCCTGCGAGTTCACCTGGAGGCAACGTTCTTGCATTTATTAACGTTGTCTGAACGTGTGCCTAACGTTTGTACACTCTCTGTCTTTATATGTATCTGTCAGTCTATCGAACTCCAGTCCGATTGTTGATTGGGTAGAATTCACTCTAACTCACCCCCCAAAACGCAACCTGCGAGCGCCATCTTGAATATCTCAGCTTCGAGTGCTTCAGTGTCAGCGAGATTTGAAAGTAAATTGAGTATTTTTAACTTTTTGCCTGTGGGTGCTTACATTCATTACAGAGATAGGAAGATAAAGAAAAGGAAGGAAGGAAGGAAAGAAAGAAGGAAAAGAAAGGCGGAAGAAGGAAAGAGAACTATGAAGTGGGAAAAAAAGAAAGGGAAGATGAAAGGGTTTTAGGAAGAGAAAGAAAGGAACAAAGAAAAACTGGAGATGATTTGAGCAAAGAAAGGAAGGAAATAAAAGGAGAAAAGAATGAGAGGAAGGAGACAAAATGCAGAGGGCGCGGGCAATGAATGGAAAGAGAAAAAGTAGAAAGGACGGAAAGGAAGAAGAAACAATTGCAGATGACGTGAGCAAAGAATGGAAGGAAATATAAGGCGAAAAGAAGGACAGGAAGAAGAGAACACAGAGGGCATGAGCAATGAATGGAAAGAAATGGAAGGAAATAAAAGGAGAAAAGAATGAAAGGAAGGAGAAAAAATACAGAGGGCGTGAGCAATGAATGGAAGGAAATATACGGAGAAAGGAATGAAAGGAAGAAGAATAAAGCAGAGGGTGTGAGCAATGAATGGAAAGAAATAAAAATTAGAAAGGAAAGGACGAAGAAACAATTGCAGATGACGTGAGCAAAGAATGGAAGGAAATATAAGGCGAAAAGAAGGACAGGAAGAAGAGAACACAGAGGGCATGAGCAATGAATGGAAAGAAATGGAAGGAAATAAAAGGAGAAAAGAATGAAAGGAAGGAGAAAAAATACAGAGGGCGTGAGCAATGAATGGAAGGAAATATACGGAGAAAGGAATGAAAGGAAGAAGAATAAAGCAGAGGGTGTGAGCAATGAATGGAAAGAAATAAAAATTAGAAAGGAAAGGACGAAGAAACAATTGCAGATGACGTGAGCAAAGAATGGAAGGAAATATAAGGCGAAAAGAAGGACAGGAAGAAGAGAACACAGAGGGCATGAGCAATGAATGGAAAGAAATGGAAGGAAATAAAAGGAGAAAAGAATGAAAGGAAGGAGAAAAAATACAGAGGGCGTGAGCAATGAATGGAAGGAAATATACGGAGAAAGGAATGAAAGGAAGAAGAATAAAGCAGAGGGTGTGAGCAATGAATGGAAAGAAATAAAAATTAGAAAGGAAAGGACGAAGAAACAATTGCAGATGACGTGAGCAAAGAATGGAAGGAAATATAAGGCGAAAAGAAGGACAGGAAGAAGAGAACACAGAGGGCATGAGCAATGAATGGAAAGAAATGGAAGGAAATAAAAGGAGAAAAGAATGAAAGGAAGGAGAAAAAATACAGAGGGCGTGAGCAATGAATGGAAGGAAATATACGGAGAAAGGAATGAAAGGAAGAAGAATAAAGCAGAGGGTGTGAGCAATGAATGGAAAGAAATAAAAATTAGAAAGGAAAGGACGAAGAAACAATTGCAGATGACGTGAGCAAAGAATGGAAGGAAATATAAGGCGAAAAGAAGGACAGGAAGAAGAGAACACAGAGGGCATGAGCAATGAATGGAAAGAAATGGAAGGAAATAAAAGGAGAAAAGAATGAAAGGAAGGAGAAAAAATACAGAGGGCGTGAGCAATGAATGGAAGGAAATATACGGAGAAAGGAATGAAAGGAAGAAGAATAAAGCAGAGGGTGTGAGCAATGAATGGAAAGAAATAAAAATTAGAAAGGAAAGGACGAAGAAACAATTGCAGATGACGTGAGCAAAGAATGGAAGGAAATATAAGGCGAAAAGAAGGACAGGAAGAAGAGAACACAGAGGGCATGAGCAATGAATGGAAAGAAATGGAAGGAAATAAAAGGAGAAAAGAATGAAAGGAAGGAGAAAAAATACAGAGGGCGTGAGCAATGAATGGAAGGAAATATACGGAGAAAGGAATGAAAGGAAGAAGAATAAAGCAGAGGGTGTGAGCAATGAATGGAAAGAAATAAAAATTAGAAAGGAAAGGACGAAGAAACAATTGCAGATGACGTGAGCAAAGAATGGAAGGAAATATAAGGCGAAAAGAAGGACAGGAAGAAGAGAACACAGAGGGCATGAGCAATGAATGGAAAGAAATGGAAGGAAATAAAAGGAGAAAAGAATGAAAGGAAGGAGAAAAAATACAGAGGGCGTGAGCAATGAATGGAAGGAAATATACGGAGAAAGGAATGAAAGGAAGAAGAATAAAGCAGAGGGTGTGAGCAATGAATGGAAAGAAATAAAAATTAGAAAGGAAAGGACGAAAAAACAATTGCAGATGACGTGAGCAAAGAATGGAAGGAAATATAAGGCGAAAAGAAGGACAGGAAGAAGAGAACACAGAGGGCATGAGCAATGAATGGAAAGAAATGGAAGGAAATAAAAGGAGAAAAGAATGAAAGGAAGGAGAAAAAATACAGAGGGCGTGAGCAATGAATGGAAGGAAATATACGGAGAAAGGAATGAAAGGAAGAAGAATAAAGCAGAGGGTGTGAGCAATGAATGGAAAGAAATAAAAATTAGAAAGGAAAGGACGAAGAAACAATTGCAGATGACGTGAGCAAAGAATGGAAGGAAATATAAGGCGAAAAGAAGGACAGGAAGAAGAGAACACAGAGGGCATGAGCAATGAATGGAAAGAAATGGAAGGAAATAAAAGGAGAAAAGAATGAAAGGAAGGAGAAAAAATACAGAGGGCGTGAGCAATGAATGGAAGGAAATATACGGAGAAAGGAATGAAAGGAAGAAGAATAAAGCAGAGGGTGTGAGCAATGAATGGAAAGAAATAAAAATTAGAAAGGAAAGGACGAAGAAACAATTGCAGATGACGTGAGCAAAGAATGGAAGGAAATATAAGGCGAAAAGAAGGACAGGAAGAAGAGAACACAGAGGGCATGAGCAATGAATGGAAAGAAATGGAAGGAAATAAAAGGAGAAAAGAATGAAAGGAAGGAGAAAAAATACAGAGGGCGTGAGCAATGAATGGAAGGAAATATACGGAGAAAGGAATGAAAGGAAGAAGAATAAAGCAGAGGGTGTGAGCAATGAATGGAAAGAAATAAAAATTAGAAAGGAAAGGACGAAGAAACAATTGCAGATGACGTGAGCAAAGAATGGAAGGAAATATAAGGCGAAAAGAAGGACAGGAAGAAGAGAACACAGAGGGCATGAGCAATGAATGGAAAGAAATGGAAGGAAATAAAAGGAGAAAAGAATGAAAGGAAGGAGAAAAAATACAGAGGGCGTGAGCAATGAATGGAAGGAAATATACGGAGAAAGGAATGAAAGGAAGAAGAATAAAGCAGAGGGTGTGAGCAATGAATGGAAAGAAATAAAAATTAGAAAGGAAAGGACGAAGAAACAATTGCAGATGACGTGAGCAAAGAATGGAAGGAAATATAAGGCGAAAAGAAGGACAGGAAGAAGAGAACACAGAGGGCATGAGCAATGAATGGAAAGAAATGGAAGGAAATAAAAGGAGAAAAGAATGAAAGGAAGGAGAAAAAATACAGAGGGCGTGAGCAATGAATGGAAGGAAATATACGGAGAAAGGAATGAAAGGAAGAAGAATAAAGCAGAGGGTGTGAGCAATGAATGGAAAGAAATAAAAATTAGAAAGGAAAGGACGAAGAAACAATTGCAGATGACGTGAGCAAAGAATGGAAGGAAATATAAGGCGAAAAGAAGGACAGGAAGAAGAGAACACAGAGGGCATGAGCAATGAATGGAAAGAAATGGAAGGAAATAAAAGGAGAAAAGAATGAAAGGAAGGAGAAAAAATACAGAGGGCGTGAGCAATGAATGGAAGGAAATATACGGAGAAAGGAATGAAAGGAAGAAGAATAAAGCAGAGGGTGTGAGCAATGAATGGAAAGAAATAAAAATTAGAAAGGAAAGGACGAAGAAACAATTGCAGATGACGTGAGCAAAGAATGGAAGGAAATATAAGGCGAAAAGAAGGACAGGAAGAAGAGAACACAGAGGGCATGAGCAATGAATGGAAAGAAATGGAAGGAAATAAAAGGAGAAAAGAATGAAAGGAAGGAGAAAAAATACAGAGGGCGTGAGCAATGAATGGAAGGAAATATACGGAGAAAGGAATGAAAGGAAGAAGAATAAAGCAGAGGGTGTGAGCAATGAATGGAAAGAAATAAAAATTAGAAAGGAAAGGACGAAGAAACAATTGCAGATGACGTGAGCAAAGAATGGAAGGAAATATAAGGCGAAAAGAAGGACAGGAAGAAGAGAACACAGAGGGCATGAGCAATGAATGGAAAGAAATGGAAGGAAATAAAAGGAGAAAAGAATGAAAGGAAGGAGAAAAAATACAGAGGGCGTGAGCAATGAATGGAAGGAAATATACGGAGAAAGGAATGAAAGGAAGAAGAATAAAGCAGAGGGTGTGAGCAATGAATGGAAAGAAATAAAAATTAGAAAGGAAAGGACGAAGAAACAATTGCAGATGACGTGAGCAAAGAATGGAAGGAAATATAAGGCGAAAAGAAGGACAGGAAGAAGAGAACACAGAGGGCATGAGCAATGAATGGAAAGAAATGGAAGGAAATAAAAGGAGAAAAGAATGAAAGGAAGGAGAAAAAATACAGAGGGCGTGAGCAATGAATGGAAGGAAATATACGGAGAAAGGAATGAAAGGAAGAAGAATAAAGCAGAGGGTGTGAGCAATGAATGGAAAGAAATAAAAATTAGAAAGGAAAGGACGAAGAAACAATTGCAGATGACGTGAGCAAAGAATGGAAGGAAATATAAGGCGAAAAGAAGGACAGGAAGAAGAGAACACAGAGGGCATGAGCAATGAATGGAAAGAAATGGAAGGAAATAAAAGGAGAAAAGAATGAAAGGAAGGAGAAAAAATACAGAGGGCGTGAGCAATGAATGGAAGGAAATATACGGAGAAAGGAATGAAAGGAAGAAGAATAAAGCAGAGGGTGTGAGCAATGAATGGAAAGAAATAAAAATTAGAAAGGAAAGGACGAAGAAACAATTGCAGATGACGTGAGCAAAGAATGGAAGGAAATATAAG
This sequence comes from Acanthosepion esculentum, assembly GCA_964036315.1. Taxonomy (NCBI): domain Eukaryota; kingdom Metazoa; phylum Mollusca; class Cephalopoda; order Sepiida; family Sepiidae; genus Acanthosepion; species Acanthosepion esculentum. Next base: position 31,168,118 of record OZ038483.1, on the reverse strand, counting down.
GCGAAAAGAAGGACAGGAAGAAGAGAACACAGAGGGCATGAGCAATGAATGGAAAGAAATGGAAGGAAATAAAAGGAGAAAAGAATGAAAGGAAGGAGAAAAAATACAGAGGGCGTGAGCAATGAATGGAAGGAAATATACGGAGAAAGGAATGAAAGGAAGAAGAATAAAGCAGAGGGTGTGAGCAATGAATGGAAAGAAATAAAAATTAGAAAGGAAAGGACGAAGAAACAATTGCAGATGACGTGAGCAAAGAATGGAAGGAAATATAAGGCGAAAAGAAGGACAGGAAGAAGAGAACACAGAGGGCATGAGCAATGAATGGAAAGAAATGGAAGGAAATAAAAGGAGAAAAGAATGAAAGGAAGGAGAAAAAATACAGAGGGCGTGAGCAATGAATGGAAGGAAATATACGGAGAAAGGAATGAAAGGAAGAAGAATAAAGCAGAGGGTGTGAGCAATGAATGGAAAGAAATAAAAATTAGAAAGGAAAGGACGAAGAAACAATTGCAGATGACGTGAGCAAAGAATGGAAGGAAATATAAGGCGAAAAGAAGGACAGGAAGAAGAGAACACAGAGGGCATGAGCAATGAATGGAAAGAAATGGAAGGAAATAAAAGGAGAAAAGAATGAAAGGAAGGAGAAAAAATACAGAGGGCGTGAGCAATGAATGGAAGGAAATATACGGAGAAAGGAATGAAAGGAAGAAGAATAAAGCAGAGGGTGTGAGCAATGAATGGAAAGAAATAAAAATTAGAAAGGAAAGGACGAAGAAACAATTGCAGATGACGTGAGCAAAGAATGGAAGGAAATATAAGGCGAAAAGAAGGACAGGAAGAAGAGAACACAGAGGGCATGAGCAATGAATGGAAAGAAATGGAAGGAAATAAAAGGAGAAAAGAATGAAAGGAAGGAGAAAAAATACAGAGGGCGTGAGCAATGAATGGAAGGAAATATACGGAGAAAGGAATGAAAGGAAGAAGAATAAAGCAGAGGGTGTGAGCAATGAATGGAAAGAAATAAAAATTAGAAAGGAAAGGACGAAGAAACAATTGCAGATGACGTGAGCAAAGAATGGAAGGAAATATAAGGCGAAAAGAAGGACAGGAAGAAGAGAACACAGAGGGCATGAGCAATGAATGGAAAGAAATGGAAGGAAATAAAAGGAGAAAAGAATGAAAGGAAGGAGAAAAAATACAGAGGGCGTGAGCAATGAATGGAAGGAAATATACGGAGAAAGGAATGAAAGGAAGAAGAATAAAGCAGAGGGTGTGAGCAATGAATGGAAAGAAATAAAAATTAGAAAGGAAAGGACGAAGAAACAATTGCAGATGACGTGAGCAAAGAATGGAAGGAAATATAAGGCGAAAAGAAGGACAGGAAGAAGAGAACACAGAGGGCATGAGCAATGAATGGAAAGAAATGGAAGGAAATAAAAGGAGAAAAGAATGAAAGGAAGGAGAAAAAATACAGAGGGCGTGAGCAATGAATGGAAGGAAATATACGGAGAAAGGAATGAAAGGAAGAAGAATAAAGCAGAGGGTGTGAGCAATGAATGGAAAGAAATAAAAATTAGAAAGGAAAGGACGAAGAAACAATTGCAGATGACGTGAGCAAAGAATGGAAGGAAATATAAGGCGAAAAGAAGGACAGGAAGAAGAGAACACAGAGGGCATGAGCAATGAATGGAAAGAAATGGAAGGAAATAAAAGGAGAAAAGAATGAAAGGAAGGAGAAAAAATACAGAGGGCGTGAGCAATGAATGGAAGGAAATATACGGAGAAAGGAATGAAAGGAAGAAGAATAAAGCAGAGGGTGTGAGCAATGAATGGAAAGAAATAAAAATTAGAAAGGAAAGGACGAAGAAACAATTGCAGATGACGTGAGAAAAGAATGGAAGGAAATAAAAGGAGAAAGGAAGGAAAGGAAGAAGAAACAACTGCAGATGACGTGATGAAAGAATGAAAGGAAATAAGAGGAGAAAGGAAGAAAAGGAAGAAGTAACACTTGCAAAGGGCGTGAGGAAATAATGGAAGAAAATAAAAGGAGAAAGGAAGGTAAAAAGAAAAAACTAATAACTCAATAATGGAAGGATATAAAGGCTGAAAAGATGGAATGTATAGGAGCAGATTAGCTTCTCCTATTACCCTGTTCCCACCTGGTTCTCACCCCTTCCTCGTCTTTTGTACAGTAGTATATGTTTATCCATTGTTTCTTGGCTTTCCGGTTTTGTTCAAAAATCTTCTCATTTTCGTCCACTATCAATAAACCCGGGCGCCTTAGAGGCATTATTGCCTTTCTTCAAGTGAAGTGATTTTTTTTTAAAATATGGTCTCATCGTTTTACTGTTGAAATGGCTAGATGTAGCCTTAATCTTTATTCTAACAAATCTTTTCGCATTTCTCAACCTTAGAACTCTCTTCCGGTTTCTTGCTTCCCTGACAACTACAATCTTCGAAAATTTAAATGCAACGTCAATCGCAATTTTATGTCTTCCAAAAACCGTTCTTTTATTGTCCTTTCTCCTCACTAAAATATTTCCATTCTCTTCCACTTCGAGTAAACCTTGCGTCTCAGTGGCATTATCGGATTGCTTTGGGTGAAATTATTTTTAAAAATATTTTTTTAAGGCAATTCACACTAAGCAAGTCGGGAGTGTCAGTAGCACGAAACGGGTTACAGAGGATTGAGAACAAGAGTAAAGAAGCGTGTTTGGCGAAAGGATACAAAGAAAGACGGAGAACAAGCTCTGTGTGTTAGATGTCGATTGGCATTGCACTCGAATATTTGAAGGTTATAGTCATCGGGGAAGCAAGTAAGGGGAAGGGAGTTCCACAGATGGGAAGTGCAGGAGAAGAAGCTGTTTGAGTAGAAGTGACGGTTATATTTAACCATTTTGACAGTGAAAGGATGGGACCGAGATGCCAGCCTAGTAGGTCGCTTAAATTCATGCAGTCTGGAAAACAGTGAAAGTAAATCGTCGAAACAGTTGCCATGAAAGAGACAGGAAGAGACAGAGGGAGGTCATGGCACGTCTGTGGGATAGCGATTGTAGACTAGATGCCAGATCAGGACTTATCATCTTGCGTATCGTCTCTTGATTTTGTCGAGGACCTCGAGACGTACAGCGAGAGCACTGGACCATATATGACAGTAATATTTTATGCATCCTGAATTGAATACAATGTTTGATTTGGTTCGTTTGTTTAACGGTATATCAGCTCCTTATGATTTATTCAATGCCAAAATTTAACTTTGTCTCGGATCTTTACTATTAAAATGTTTTGCTGAACATTATTTTTTACTATAAAAATCTATTGCTTGTATTTTTATACTTTCATTGTGTTCAGTCCCCTGCGTTGGAGTTCACTATTTGCCCATAGGTGGGACCCCAAGCAAGCTAGGGTGGACCTGGGAACAACAAAAAACTAAGAGGTGATTCCACGCTCCTCAAAACCTAACGATCACATGCCTTGCTGCCAGATGTATTCCATCGTCATACCCACGACGGGAATAGAAGGTAATGATACTTATATGTGTTTAAGTCTGATGTCTATATATAACGTACGATGGGAAAGTGACAATAGGTTACCACAGAACTGAGCAAACAACCCAGCTCCCAAAAGGCCGTTGCTGCAATGGTTCTGCAACGCCTTCAAAAACTCTTTCTTTTTTCAGACTCGCCACAATGGGTCCACAACGTTACTTTGTAAATTGTAAATAAGTTGCATTGTAATGTTAAATTAGCAGAAAATGGATAATAGATTCCATGATTATATTAGACCGTGAAATCATCATCTAAAATTTGATGAAGTGGAATAATTTTATTGAATCAATTGCTAGGTGTGCTTCTAGGAAAGTTGGTTCATTGTGATGTGCGAGACAATGTTTCTCGTCGGAATCTATCTTACATATTTATATCTAATATTCGTCCTTTAAATATTGCTGCCACGTCTAGTCTGGTGCTCCTGCTGTTTTTAGAGATTCTTGGTAAAATCCAAAGATGAACTTGCACTATGATTGGTCCTGAACTGGCACCTCGGTTTCAGTTACTTTCTCAAGACTGTAACGTAGCTTTCCCCTACATTTTCTACAAATACTTTCATCGTAATCGTTCTGATGAACTTTCCTCGACTTTACGAATTTAAGTGCAATAATAGATTAGCGGCAAGCTCTCATCATTTTACAGTTGAAACGACTAGATGTAACCGTAACGTCTATGCTAACAGTTTCTTCTATAGCACTTCTCTCTTATGGTACTCTTCTCGGGCTTCTTGCTTCCAAGTTAACTTCGATCTTCAAAAATTTATATGCAATGTCCAGCCCTATCTGCTGTCTTCGTAATTCTTTTTTTTTGTCCTCTCTCTTTCATAGTATTTTTTCTCATTCTAACATCCATTATCCACGTGCGTCTTAGTGGATTTATTGCCTTGCTTTGTGTGAAATGATTTTAAAAAAATCTAAATTAGTGATAATCGGAGAGCCGAGTTCGAATCCCATTCGTTTATTTAGTTACGCGCAAATACCCTTGGGAAAAGTACCATCCCTTTTCCCGTCAACTATGCGTAAATAGCCGGAGAGTCTGGGCCCTCTAATTCAAACCAGGCCGAAGAGGATCGTGCTTCGTCAATCTATCTTTCACAAAGGTACACCGCTGCGGATGCACTGTATATGGTGTCCCTACTACTCTAATGGCTGTCGGAGTTTGTGGTCACGAAAAGAATTGATTGCAACGCCATATTTGCAAAAACGTTCCTTCTTAGCTGGTAACGCATACGATTTTCTTTTCTTTTAAAGTCGATAATTTTAACCTTTTCGTTTACAGGAAATTCTTTACAGATTCTCTTTGGACATTCAGAATTTCCGGGTTCGCTAATTTTGAGAAACGGGATCATTTATTAAGTAAAACTTATTAAATGTATGCTTAGAATATTGCTGCCTCATATAGTTCGGTGCCCCAGCTATTTACTTTGAGCTCCTTGAAAAAAATCCGAAGAAGAATCAGCAATATTATTGGTCCTGATTTGGCAGCTCGGTTTCAGTTACTTTCGGACCGCCGTAAGGTTGCCTCTCTGTGCCTTTTCTACAATTACTTTCATGCTTCGGATGAGCTCTTCGTTCTGGGTTAGGCGTCCGGATATTGTTCTCTCTGTGTTGAACAAAGGCTAACCCCACTCGGATTAAAGTAGTTTAGGGTTGTTTTTGTTTCTTTAAGGGTATGTATGCTCATTGGCCCTTTTTATTTCTGTTCCCATTTTTTTCTTTGGTTTACGGGGTCAGTGATGTCAGTTCTCTGGTGGATGCGGGCACCTTTCGTTTCGGGAGTGTTTTTCGTATTTGTTGTTGTTGCTGAATGAGTGTGTGTTTGTGTGAGTTTTTGGAATGAATGATTATTTTATGAGAGTCTCGCATTGATTTCGTCCAGTTAACTGATGTTTTTGTCACATTTAAGGATTGTGGGGAGTTTTATTACTAACATCTTTTTGTTTAGTTTCTTGTAAATAGATTTGTATTCATATTGTAAATACTCATTAGGGCTAGGTTTTAAAGTGTTCTTTTTATTCCCCTCTCACTACAGACAATGAATTGTAGATATAGGGTTTAGTTAGGACTTTCATAGAGACAAGGAGGTATTATGGGGAATGTAGTTATAAAGGTAAGTAAGAATGCGTTGTTTTGGTGTAAGGAATATTGTTGTAAGTTTAACATTAAGACAGAACAAGATCGTCCTTTCCCCCCATTCCATATTTTGGCCTTGTGCCCCATTTTTTAAATAAATTACAAAGAAATATCGCTCTTCGCTGTGGTACTTATACTTTTTGAATTTAAGCGCAGCACAAGACTGGCGTTGAGAGATCCTCAATCTGAGGGTGAGCTGGCTAGATGCAGCCGTAAATTCTATGCTGACAGTTTCTTTTCTCGCACTTCTCGCTTGTTGGAACTCCATTCCGGCTCCATGCATTCCAGCCGACTTTAATCTGCAGCAATTTAGATGCAATATCAATCGTTCTCTGCTGTCCTTCTGATTGCTCTTTCGCTCATTATTAATATATCTGTATCCAATTTGCACACCCAGCACCCCCCTTTATGTCTTAGTGTCACTGCGGCCTTACCTGGGGAGATATCGATTTTAAAAAAAAACAACTCTTTACTTATGAGGTTAATTACGCTTAAATGAAATTATGAACATCTAAATCATATGTAAGTCGGCCTCAGGATTTCGCTATATACCGGTACGTTTATAAGTAGTCCGCATTGCATGACGTTTTCAATGCACCTGTTTTACGTACCTGCAACCTCTAGCAAGCTGTGTTCATTTTTTGGTTCAGTGCATGTGCACGCACGTGTGCTGGTAGCTACTGTAAGATATAAAACAGAAAACGAAGTCTTCTAATGTTGGAGGTGTGGACTAAGAAACAGGTGTACGGGGAAAATGGTGGGAGGAAAAGGACACACAGTGATGATAAGAGGGAGTAAGAAAGAGAAGATCGAGAGAAGAAATACATCGTCAAGAAAGAAGCAGTTGCATCAGACGCAGCAG
>OZ038483.1:31154076-31159076 GCA_964036315.1 Acanthosepion esculentum | reverse complement strand
GGGGAGAATCAAGTGTATTGGAAATGCATCGGCGGTGAATTATATGAAATATATATATATATATATATATATATATATATATATATATATATATATATACGTACCTTATATTCCACTCCAAATTAACTCTTTTAACTTTTTCGTATGTATACAACGGGTCATAAATTCTGATCTCTAATTCAAAAGTTTTTGGGGGATTGGGAAATATTGATATAGCTAATTTTTCTTGTTGACAAAGGTTGCAGGTGTTACCGCAGAATCGGCTGATTTCCTAATTTTCTTCTTCTGCCTCACTCTCTCTCTCTCTCAATATATATATATATATATATATATATATATATATATATGTGTGTGTGTGTGTGTGTGTGTGTGTGTGTGTGTGTGTGTGTGTAAACAGGCAGTAATGAAAAGTGCATATAAAAAGAATCGAGAAGTATAAGCAATCAATTGCTAAAAACAACTGATGGGTGTTCGGAGTAATATATCTCTATGTGTGTGAGTTTGTGTGTGCCTTGAGTGTATGTTCATGTGTGTCTGAGGCTGTGTGCATACGTGCATGCGGCTGCTTAATGTTGCTAATGTTAAATACCGTAAATAGTCCGTTTATAACGACAGGCAATGTTAGGCATGTCAATCTGGTTGTAGCATAAAAATGATAGTCAACATGTAGAGTCGATTCCTATATCCACACTCTTTCCTAACTCCCTCTCGCTGTCTGACGACCTTTCTCCTTCTCCCTTCTCTCTACTCTGACTCTCTCTTTCTTCCTCTGTCACTCTTTATATATATATATATATATATATATATATATATATATATATATATATATATATATATATATAAAAGTGAGCATAGAAGTCAACACTTAGAGGCGACAGTCTGTTTCATGCTAGATGCTGACGATTGCATCTAGCATGAAACAGACTGTCGCCTCTAAGTGTTGACTTCTATGTTCAATTTCATATTTACACACGCTCTATCTCTGATATTGAGCACTTTATCCCAAAAATACAGCACATCTTAAGACTATATTTCTTCATATATATATATATATATATATATATATATATATATATATATATTCAGGATCTCATTTCTTTTACTCTCTCATTATATACAATATATATTGATTATATATATATATATATACATATATATAGGCAATATATGTCTATATATATATAAATATATGTACAAACATATATATATACATACACACACACATATATATATATATATATATATATATATATATATATATATTCAGTATCTCACTTTCTTTCTCTCTGTCAATACATCTAATTCATATATATATATATATATATATATATATATATTGTATATGCTTGACACTGAGGGGAAATCAGAGATAAGGAAATACGACAAGTGGTTTGAACAACATCCAAGACGTTTCTGCCAAATTTATGTAAAAAAAATTTTCAACCAATAAAAATAGAAAACAATCCTATGAATGACTCATTTCCAAGAATTATTTTTTTGACTTAAAAGCGAAGCTAAAAATCAGAGGACATTTCGAATTTATAAAGTCTAAAGCAAAATTACCACTGAAAAGCAGACCGTATGTTCAACTGAAGAAAACAGATTTTAGAAAAAAAGAACAAAAAAGTCAAATAAAAATGAAAATATATTTGAGAAAAAGTGAAGGGGAGATATCAATGCTGTATGATTATAATGTAAATTGGAAAATAAAAACAAATTAAAGAAATTATATATATATATATATATATATATAAACTCTTGGCAAAGTATTTTTTCTCTTAATATTCCCATCTCTCCCTCGAAATATAGGATGTCGAAAGCGAGTTCCGTTACGATTTTCCAACTAGACCTCCTTTTCTCTACTTTGAAGTAAGAAATCGATATATTCCTGAGCATATTCCTTTGTGATAGAGTAAGCTAAACCATGAATATATATATATATATATATATATATATATATATATATATATATATATATATATATATATCGATAGGTAGATAGATAGATATTTATATGCATATATATATATATTCTCATACATATATATATATATATATATATATATATATATACATATATATATATATATATATATATATATATATATATATACATATATACGTAAACGTATATATATACATACACGAGGCTGTGATATGTGTTCTCTGTTCGTTAAAAAATAATGTCAGTATAGAATTCTCATGTTTTCTCAAACCTTCCTTTTTACTAAAAGTATTTCTACATACATATATATATATATATATATATATATATATATATATATATATATATATATATATGTATGTATCTTTGTGTGTCTGTAAAATTGGACACCGAGTTAAACAACACTTGGTTACAGTTTGTTTCGTCCTTGAACATAATCTTTAGTCCGCGTGTTTTGTTTTTGCTCGACTATTTATATATGCTGGTCAATGGTGCATTATAAGTAGTAGAATCAGTAGTCAACGACAAAAATATACGTAGGAGTAACGTACTGACTTTGAAAAATTAAGCACGCAAAACATATTCACAAATAGTAAATACGTGAAAAGCACAATACTTTCTAAACATATATGGGAAATTAATTTAAAAACATAAATATTCTCAGCATCAGCGTAAACATAAACTTAGTCCAATGAAGTCCTAAAGGACGAAATCCGTCACACGAAAAGCTTTCTGTTCTGTCATAATTTTTTCCTCTAAAAATTGTTATTGATATATAAAAAAATATATATCACCTTCCCATACGCGGAGAGCTTAGGGATAAGATCTCTGACTGATGATGAATCGATCGAGTTTCGATCCTGGCTTGAAGCGATTGGACGTCCACACTGAACAGTTATGATACAGCGAAACAGTCTGTCTGTGGATGACTATATATATGCTCTCGGAGATCCTATAGAGCTCTCTGAAGAAAAGGGTCATTTTAAAAACAGTGGCTGCTGCTATTAATGCATTGCTCTTCAATTACGAATTGAGCTCTCCTGGCTACTGCCGAATTTCGCATTGAAAACGTTAAAACTTGCTTTTCTATTTGCTGTGCGCTGACAGATTTTTAACTGATGCCAAATCGGCCGAGTTTAGAATCTGGCTTGAAGTAATCGGACGTCTAGCCACACTGAAGATCTGTGATGCAGCGAAACAGTCTGTTTGTGGGTGACTATTACTATATATATAGTGGATGACTATTACCATATATATTTATATATATATATATATATATATATGACATAACAATGTATAAACTTTCATATATCAAGAACAATATTGTGGAAAAAATGTAATTACCAAATGTGTAAAATGTTTTAGTGTGACGCGTTTCATATTCTGATTTATATACATATATATATATATATATATATATATATATATATATATATATATATATATATATGTATGTATATATATATATATATATATATATATATATATATATATACATATATATATATATATATATATATATATATATATATATATATATATATATATATATATATATATATATACATATGGTTGGGAAGACATCAGTCAGTATAGAATATATATATATATATATATATATATATATATATATATATATATATATTCTATACTGACTGATGTCTTCCCAACCATGGCGGAATTATAAAATAAATTTTAATGTTTGAATATTTGATGCTTCGGACCGAAAACATTTCAGTAACCGCCGTATGTAAGAATTTGAAAGATTGGTCTGCAAAGAGAGAGAGAGAAAAAGAGGAATTTGTTGTGAGATAGTGTATATATTCAGATAGATAGAAAGATCTATTAGTGAAAAAATTGATGATGCGGAAATACAGACACACACAAACGCACGCACGCACGCACACACACACACACACACACACACACACACACACACATATATATATATATATATATATATATATATATATATATATATATATATATATATATACAGACATGACAGAATTGAATAGACGCTCACAGAAACCGTTTATTTTATTAAACAAGTAATTTATACAAATGAAGTAATTATAAATGGTCATAAATTTAATAACTAATACTTGGTTCACATCCCTTTTGCTTTTTTTAATGCAAGGACCCTTCTAGGCATGCTAGCGATGAGTTCACAAATATCATCTTGAGAGATTTCTTGCCATGTTTCACGCAATAATTCTAAAAGTTCGGGCTTAGAAGATGGCTTCCTTTTCTTTTTGCGGAGTTTTCGATCTAATATGCCCCAAAGGTGTTCAATAGGGTTAATATCCGGGGACTGACTTGGCTATGGAAGTTTATTGATCCCATTTTGTCTCAACCAATGTTGTGTTGCTTGAGCAGTGTGACATGGAGCTCCATCTTGCATAAATAGCACATTTGCTCATTCTACTACTTGAAAATATTGGAAGGAGCTCTTTCTTTAATATATAAACATATTTGGTTGAATTAATGTTTCCTTCACACTCCACAAGATCTGAGCGACCATCACTCCAAATTGCACCCCATACCATTACTGAAAGGCCCCCATGTTTCACCGTTGGCTGCAGTCTTTTTAAATCAAACTCTTGACTACAGAGTGTCCATACCCATACTCTTCCACTGTCGGAAAATAATGCGAATCTTGACTCATCAGAGAAAATGACAGTGGTCCAAAAGATCACAGGTCTCTCCACTATCTCATGAGCCCAATCCTTTCTACGTTTAATATTGGCTGGACGGAGAAGTGGTTTCCTTCTCGCAGCTCTGCCATAGTAGCCTAGCTTGTGAAGATACCTGACAGCTGTTCTGGGACTGACATCAACTTGTGTTGCTATGTCAGAGACCTTGCAACGTGGATCCTGTTCTACATTTCTTTCGACAAGTCGCATGGTTCTTTCGGAGGGCCTAGTGCGGCCTGGATGAGGTTTTGTGCACTTCTTGCCCTCTCTGGTGAATTGTGCGATCACTCTATTAACAGTAGAAAGGGATATTGAAACATTTTCATATATCTTTCTTTTACTAAGACCACCTTCATGTT
>OZ038483.1:31069076-31149076 GCA_964036315.1 Acanthosepion esculentum | reverse complement strand
CTGGCAGATGTATAAGCTTATGTGTGTACGTGCGAGTATATATATATGAAAGCATACATAGATAGAGCTAGACAGATATAAAGACAGCTACATACATACTTACATGTATATATGTACATGTATACGCACACGCATGTATATATGAATACATAGATACATATATATATATATATATACATATATATATATATATACATATATATATATATATATATCAGCAATTGCTATTATATGTATATATATATATATATATATATATATATGTATACATAACATACATTTATATATATGTATATATATATGAGTCATTTTCGACGGCTTATCTACCCTTTATATATATGTGTGTGTGTATGTCTGTGTCTGTGTATGTGCGGACGTATCTACCTATGTACGTATTTTCTAGACATTTCTAGCTGATATCGATAAGGATGATGAAATTGTGGATAATAAAGCCTATCAATGATACCATCATAAACATTTTTTTTTATCAACCTTGGCACTACTGAAACATCACGCTGCGTCACCTCTTTGATATTAACACAGGTGCCAACGTAACGATGGTGTCAATGATTCCACCCTCTTATCTTTTGTTATCTCTTGCCCGTGTACTTTCTTTTGCACTTCAAAGAAATATCTAATCGCCCGTTGCACGCTTTCAGCTGAAATGTGTCTTCTTTTATTTTCGAAATTCCTCGATTAACTCTTTCGCCATTTTTTAAAGCGGGAAGAATCATTATCTATCTATCTATCTATCTATCTATATATCTATCTATCTATCTATCTAAATATAAAATATATATATATATTATTTTATATATTTATATTACTTATGTATAAGCTAAATTTACAAAAAGTAATATTCGACAGCCATATATATATATATATATATATATATATATATATATATATATATATATTATTTTTTATTTTATATATTTATATTACTTATGTATAAGCTAAATTTACAAACAGTAATATTCGACAGCCATATATATATATATATATATATATATATATATATATATATATATATATATATATATATATATAATATTTTATTTTTTATTTTATTTTATATATTTATATTACTTATGTATAAGCTAAATTTACAAACAGTAATATTCGACAGCCATAAAGACTCACTCGTTAAAAAACATTAGAGGACATTGATTCAAATAATTTACACGGTCTATTATACAAAGTTTAAGCATATATATATATATATATATATATATATATATATATATATATATGTGTGTGTGTGTGTGTGTGTGTGTGTGTGTGTGTGTGTGTGTGTGTGTGTGTTTACCGAGTGTAACAGAAAAATTGACCAAATCGAGTAAAAGAAAAATTGCCCATTTTTAGATGAAGATTTAAACCGTCGTGTCTTAGAAATGATTAAACATATCTTACTGGAATTCTTCGAGGTTTTTATAACACTGTTGAACTCTGCTGTGAGCAACAAGAATGTACAATTGCTCCCCAAGCTTGCCAGAACAATCGTGATGAAATCGATTATAAACTAAACGATATGTTCATCATTAATTAATCATAGCTAAGGATCGGATGCTCTTGAAGGATTGAAATAATATGGAGGTATGGAGGAACAAGTATTTCTTTTTTCCTTTTTGTTGTGTCCAAGTAATTGGTTAAGAAATAATAAAACAAGAGGTTGCAGATAAATAGTGTATTGAACAGTAAATACAACAGAAGTGTGTTACACGACTTGGGAGTGTGTGTCGGTTGACAAGCGTTCAGTCTATATCACTGTTCCCCCCAGCCCCGAGGCTTACTTTTCCTATTACTTTATAGTAAGTGGAAGAGTAGACAATAGCCTCTTTAGAGGGAGGACGCCACAACAAATTTCAAGTCTTTTTCCACTGCTCTTTATACTGTTATAGGTGAAACTCCGCTTTCACATGACAAACGTATTATGTATTGGGATGGATCTTTTCTAAGTCTAAGTTGAAATGCTGATCCCTCTTCCCGTTGTGGCCTCCTGATTCAGTTTACTCTGTACTGTTCTCTTTTTAAAAATTCATTCGCTGTTCTTTTGATGGTTCTGGAATGGACTTTGAAGATGGAAGCCAGAGTATTAATGTTGGTACCATTACTTAAGACGTGAATGATTTTTGCTCTCACCATTGCTCAGTTGAGAAGACAGTAGCGCTGACACAAAATAATTTTAACCTGATCTATTTTTAGCTGAATAACTCGAAGGGTTTTTCAGAGATATTTACAACAAATAAGGTCACGATGACTAAACGTCTTATCTGAAAACCTGGAAAGAAGAAACTCAGTTTCGTGGTTTCTTTTAGATAGTGGGGAGAAAGAAATATTCGTAAACCATGAATTTTTTCATTAACATAGTTAAGTTTCTGTTGGTATTTTACTCCTTTCTTCTTTGGCATATTCTCTTTAGGTCCAACATGTTTTTGGGAGCTCTTTTATTAACTTGAATTTTTAATAAACACCACAAATTCTCTGTTGGATTCAAGTCTGGAGACTGTGATGTTCATTCGAATGTATTGACATTGTTTTCAATAAACCATTTTTTAGTAGATCTAGCCGTATGTTTAGGGTCATTATCTTGTTGCAATACCCATTCATTTATTTTACTGCTGACCCAAACAATTTAGAGTCCAAAACAGCTATGATTAATTAATGATGAACATGTCATTTTCGTTTATGACCGATGTCATCACGATACTTCTAAACTTGGAGAGTAATTATAAATTCTGATTGCTCAAAGAAGAGTCCAATAGTGTTATAAAAGCATCAGTGAATTCCAGTAAGATATCGTTAAACATTTCTAAGATACAATAGTGCTTAATCTAACAATTAGACAATTTTGCTGTTACCGGTAACACGTCTCGGAGTTTCATGCAAAAAGTAATCTTCAAGTGATGAGTATAGAGTGACCCTTACGTTATATATATATATATATATATATATATATATATATATATATATATATATATATATATATATATATAGTCAAACCTAATGAGCCAGACAAACCTACCAAGGTTTCACTTAGGCTGACGATCTGCCTAAGTGAAACCTTGGTAGGTTTGTCTGGCTCATTAGGTTTGACTAGGTTTGCTCTACGTTTGTATCGAGGTCTTTAGTTGTTTACTCTTATCGTTTTTTTTTTCTTTGGGCCTTGAACCTGTGTCTGTGCGAATTATTTTCGACAGACTTTCATGTTCCTGGCTCTTTCTTTTTTTAAACCTTTTTTCCCTTCGTGATTGATTTGGCTATTGTTACATCAAGAATTCGAAGGTTTTTCGACACGAGTATAGTTACCTATATATATATATATATATATATATATATATATATATATTAAAGAATATCAAACACTTAAAATCACATAGGTAATATTTTTTATTTCATGAGACCTCAAGAAAACACCAGCTCAATCTTCAAGCCTTACAAACAAATCACAAATGAAATAAAAAAAAAGTATTCCTGGTTAAAAACAAGAGATAATGTTATGTTATTTCGAGAGTAGGAAAAGGCAGATTGTGTTGACCTATTTTGACATACTAACCTCAGTATTTCATTTGAGGATGGTGGAAGGGCTTGAAAGTGCTCAATATCAGTGATAGAGTGAACAAACTTAGTTTTATAAATGTGAGTTTATAACCCTCGGTTTCACTTCCTTGTGAACATCAGAAAACTAAGTATTTTAAAAATATATATTTTATAATTGTCAATATCAGTGTTTTATATTAAGCACTAAGGGAGCTTACTGGTTCTTTTTAAAAAAAAAACAAACAAATGAATAAACCATAATTTACATTAAAAATTAATCACGATCAACGTATTTCAGCACATACTTATTTTTAGTTCAATTAAAGTATGATGTACCCTTTATAACTATTATTATTATAGCTAAAGCCAAATCTTATATATATATTTATGACTTGTTGAACAACTACTTATTTTAAAACACTTAAATATGCCCAGTTTATTAAACAAGAGAAATGAATTGATGACAGGAATGAAAAAATCAGCCATTGTTGACTTTCATCGGCCGATGCGTCCCCACGAGTGACCCAGGAGATTTTATCGAGATTCTCTCTAAAGGTTGCTAACCAACGGTAAAGAGCCCAGATTGTCGTAGTATTTAGAACTAGAGGTTTGAAAGATGGATTCATATGAT
Organism: Acanthosepion esculentum; assembly: GCA_964036315.1. Lineage (NCBI taxonomy): Eukaryota > Metazoa > Mollusca > Cephalopoda > Sepiida > Sepiidae > Acanthosepion > Acanthosepion esculentum. The sequence continues at coordinate 31,144,905 of OZ038483.1, read as the reverse complement.
CCCCAAGGGTATTTACGCGGAAGTGAATATAACGAACTTTGTTAGAATTCGAAATCAGCTCTCATACAGTGATGTTCGATAAAAGTGACTCAACTGATTTTTTTTTTACTATAAAAATGTGTCCATTCTTTTTGGGGTTAAAATATTTTTTAATCTGACTAATATAAAGACCCCTTCCCGACCACCAAGAAAAAAGTTTATTCACCCTAAGGTATTCTATTGATAATTATAAATTTGGATATAAATGAGATTCCGGAAAAAAAACTGTGCAAAGAAAGTGACTCAGATATCGCATTCTAATGATTAAACTGTCAAATTTAAAGAGCTTTTGACAAAATATTGAAAACTCTTTTACAAGACACTCAGAACAATATTCTAGAGAATTCGAGAACAGCTTAAATTAAATCTAGAGTATTCCAGAATATTCCAGAAAACCTCATACAGTATAAAAACAACTTGAAATAGCCACTCAAGTCACTAACAAGATGAAAGTGTACAAACACGCATCAGAACCATTTAAGGCATCTATTATTGCCCTCTCAAAAGCAGGCAAGTCTACGAGAGAAATTGCAGAAATTGCTATAACCTCGCAATCAACTGTCTGTCGAGTGCTTAGGGCACATAATGATACCACTCCTGCCCCAGGGAAGGAAACAAGGGGACGAAAGAAAAAGATTGATGATAGAACTGGCAGGGTAATCAAGAGAGAATTTGCAAAGAATAGGACTATAACTAGCCAAGAAATTGCAGCCAGTCTAAGCGAAGAGCAAGGTGTTAGTCTTGCCTCTTCAACAGTCCGTCAGTGGCTTTTAGAAGAAGACTACAAATCTTGTACACGAAGGTTTAATCCGCTAATAATCAAAGCCAACAAAGCCAAGAGATCTTGAATGGGCTCACTATTACAACAATTTCACCGTAGAAGACTGGAAGAATGTTCTCTTCTCCGATGAAACAAAAGTTGAGCTAAATTCAAAGGATAAGGTGAGTCACTTTTATGGAACAGTACTGTATTTCCAGTTCTGAGTTGTATTTCATCCATTAAGGCATTGTCATTAGAAAAATACATAAGTGTATTTACTAAGGATTTATAGTAAAATATATTAGGGTATTTAGTATGCCATTATATTTCATAGGGAATGTATGGCATTGGAATAGGTCTTTGTTGTGACAATATGCTGTAAATGCTTTCATACTATTCATTCGGACCTATACACATATAATTATTTTTATCACTTTAAACGTTATTTCAGTGTATACTGATATTTGAATAGACGCTGCGTTCATTTATTAAACGGTATATTTATTTAATCTATCAGCCTGAATATTCGAGAATTCTTATATAAGAAAAATATTCTCCCGTCGGCAAGATCTGAACCTGCGTCACCCTTAACAAGAGAAACCGTCATTAGATCCGACGTGCTTATACCGACTCAGCCACGAAGGACATTTGATGATTAAACACGACTGAACAGTGAATTTAAATAAAATCCCTCTCGTCATAGACTCTCGAAATTTTATACCTGCGCAGTTTCGTATCCAAACATATGTCTTATTTAGTCTGATTGAATAAATTACAGTCATTATGTCTGCTAATTTTGAATAAAATCCGTTCATACTCACGAATAACTTTCAGTGTATTGAAGTTAAAGGATGAGATAAATTTAACATCAATACACGGAAAGTTATTCGTGAGTATGAACGGATTTTATTAAAAATTAGCAGACATAATGTCTGTAATTTATTCAATCACACATGTCTAAATGAGATGTTGCTGCCTAAATACACAAATATAAATCTTTGTTACATTTAAACCTCAGTGTTATGCAACAGTTACGAATCTTGAACCAACACTTATCTCATCTACTGGATTATGTGGTTAAAAGCGTTGTGGTTGAAGTAATTCAGTGACTTGACCAACAGAGTTATTAGTTCAGTACCTGGCAACAGCAGAGGTGATTAAAACTTAGATAGTTGTGTTACGAAAAGGAATTAAGTGAAACCGAGATATCCAGAAAAGGCATGGCACGTGAAGCTAGTGGACTAAATATAGGCTTCCTTTCTAAATTCCAACGTATATTACTTGAAGAAGGCTGGATCGTACAACGGCCGAAACGGCGTGAATATGAAAATAAAGCTGAGGACAACAGTCCGAATAATATAAATAGTAGTTTTAAATAAAACAACTGATAATCGGAAGTATCCAAAGCAACTGACCTCAAACTCGTTAAGGTGGTTTGTTAGCTGATTACATTTATGAATCCATCAAATGCTTTGTGGTCGGAATCGGTAACATTTCGTTTTATTTTTATTCGTCTCTTTTTAATGTAATTAAAAGTCTCAAATTTAAATGTTGCCAATTTTTATCATTCGTTTAGAATAAATGACTAACATAGGGCGAAATCAGAAATGAATAATAAATAAAGCGTCACTGAAACGATATTAATACAATTAGTTTTTGACTAGGTAAACCTCTCAAGGTTTCGATCAGAGTCAGCGATCTGTTGTTAAACAAACTTATGATTTTAAGCCTCATATTCACGCTCATCATACATAAATACAATGCGGACCAAATATACTTTTACTAACTTTTGGGGTAGGTTGCCTCACACCAAAACAAGAACAAAATTCCACATAAACATATAAGGGTTGGACAAAATAATTGAAACACTTAAAGAAAATTTATTTAATATCGAGTTGGCCCCCCTTTAGCCTCACAGACAGCTTTAATACGTCTTGGAATAGAATCATATAGCTTGCTGACTTCATCTAGAGGAATTTTCAGCCATTCTTTCATTAACACCTGCTCCAGCTCTTTAAGACACGACAGTGGAGGATAGCTGCTCCTAACTTGTCTCTCCAAAATGCACCACAAATGTTTAATAATATTGATAGCTTGAGATTGGGGAGGCCACTCCATATGTTCTAGCTCACTTTCATGCTCTTCATACCAATTCTTAACCGCTCAAGCGGTATGTATTGGAGCATTTTCGTCTTGGAAGATGCAGTCACCATCAGGGGATAAAGTCTGGGCCATTGGATGAACATGATCACCCAAAATGTTCAGGTAATCTTTTCTGTTGATTCTACCACGCAGTGCAACTATTGGACCGAGACATTTCCATCATATAACGGCCCAAACTATCACTGATCCACCAGCATGTTTCACTGTTGGAAGAAGGCAGTCAGGGTTGTAAGCTTCTTTGGGCTGTCTCCACACATAGACTTGCCCTGAAGTTGGGAAAAGATAAAACCTGGACTCGTCTGAGAATATGACTTGCTTCCATTGGTCTGCAGACCAGGCATTGTGATCTCTGCACCACTTCAACCACTTCTGAATGTTGCGAGTGGACAGAAGAGGTTTCCTTACGGCGGCTCTTCCATGTTATCCAGCCTTATGGAGTTCATGACGAACAGTTTTAGTAGAAACTGGACTATTCAGATGATTATTCAACTCAGCAGACACTTTGGCCGCAGTAGTCCGATGATTTTCTCCACATTGCGTTTCAATGCACGTCGGTTCCTGTCAGTAAGTTTGCAATCCGGCCCGAATTGCTGCGCTTGCTAAATGTTTTACCCTGTTTCTTGAATTGCATCATAATTCTTGATATGGTAGCTCTTGAAAAACCAAACAGTTCAGCAACCTTAGTGATCGAGGCTCCTGCCATGCGAGCTCCAACAATTTGCCCATTTTCGGACTCAGAGAGGTCACGCATTTAGCTTAAATTTTACTAAATTCTAAAAATAAATTAACCAAAGACAGTAAATTAGATAAATAAACGTATTTACAATAGATATAACCTGCAATTACGAAGTTCTTAATATAATAGGTCTTTGAAATATAGGAGTGAAATTTGTACCTTTTCCAGTTATTTTGTCCAACCCCTGTATATCCACAAATCTTTCGTTTTCGAGTTATTAAGTTTAAAGTTTACGGTTAAATGTATAATCCAAGATACAATCCAAAAATTTTTTTACAAACTTTTTGCAAGTGATACAGATTCAGGAGCTCTTAAAGTACCCCCATGCGGTACTATGAGATCTACGACATGCTAGGTCCACTTGACGCGTACTGATACCTGGATCGTCTCCCATTCTTATTGGCTAGGCGTACGAGCGGATATCGGTCTTCATCAATCCATAGTTTGTGATGCCACGGATCCTGTCTCAGCAAAGGGACGATAAACAGCAGAAAAGATTGGATGACTCGGCTGCCTTCATTCTGGAAACGAAATCAGCCGTGCAGCCACGCGCCCATTACCATTCGCGCGGCCGTATGTAAAAATCATATCTGCCTGCTCACGGTATGAATATCCTGCCACTGTTAAACGGAACACTTCCCAGTTAACTCACTGCTACACTTGTTAAACGTTCAAGAAAGACTAACCAGAAATGTACACGAATTACAAATGTAACCTAGTCTACATCGCAACATATACAAGCTTTCTTTAAACTTAATATCTCACAAACTATGACATATGTTTACATGAATATTTGTCCTTGATTTTGTGTGAGAAACCCACCCCAAAGTTTGTAAAATTATTTTTCATACACTCTGTATATGTGGGTAACAATACATAGCTTTTTATATATGAAGAATAATTCTCAATGTCTCCTCTCCTTATTGCGGATGTGTACTCTCATCAACGTAAACATCACTCACGTATGAAGAGGTCGTAAAAGAAAAGACGATTCGCATCACAGGAAAAATTTTCTCCACTTTGACCTAGAGTTCCCTTATATATATATATATGTATATATATATATATATATATATATATATATATAGAGAGAGAGAGAGAGAGAGAGAGATAGAGAGAGAGAAAGAAAGAGAGAGAGAAAGGCAAGTTTCATTAAATAATTTAGATAAGTTTTGTCTGCTTATTTTCAATAGGATCAGTTCCTATTTTCAAATAAGCTTTTCAGTGTCGGTATTAAAAGAGAGAAAATAATTACCCTGTTGATACATATTGTTTTATTCCAAGTACTTTCGACATTAACACACTGTCATCCTCAGGGTGTGTTTTTAAGACAAAAATGTAGTGTTCATTATTTACAAATAGAAAATCGCTCTGTTCATATGAAAGTTATAATTTTACGTGTGGAGTGAGAACCGCTATTTTTTGGGCCACGAAGTGTATGTTTACGCTTTAGGGGAGGTAACGAATTGTGATATTATATGATAATTATGAAGAGTCCTTTTTTAAAAAGAAAAAAATAATATAAGTAACTATTAATATAGACCTTAATATTTTGGTCTATATATTGTAAACATTTAAGAACATTCGTGCAGTATTCATAATTAATTTTGTTAAGGTTTGGTTTCAATGGTTTGATATAGACAGCTTCAAGGGTTTTTAGTTTATGTTTATTATTTTCATGAAAAAGTGTGGACGTATTTTCGACAAGAATTTTTCTAAATTGTGAGAGTGGACAAGCATGCAGTTGTCAATGTTTCGAGATATTAGACATGCCATTCAAATGAAAACTCAACCGCCGAGACAACGTGGTCGTAGTATGCCCAACATAAATATTTTTTTCCCGTTGGAGATACAATCACCTAGAAGACATTGAAATTTATATACAATGTTGGTTTTCTGCAAAAAATTGGTTGGTGGGGAAGAGTCGTTACTAATGATTAAATTGGATTTACTAGCATCTGTGGTGGAGAAGCTGGTATTTATTTATTTTTTTTAGGATATTTTCGTCTGGTTTATAATTAGAAAGCATCTGGTTACGATATAGAAGACATGTTTGGGGTTAGTTGAGGCATTATGATATTCAATTTGCTTTATATTATACGCGCATTACGGATAGAACATCTTATTTGTTCATCAATTATGAAATTTATTATTAATAAGAGTTTGTTTTATGTTTTTTCCTTCACTGTAGAAAATCTGTTTTGTGGAAGAATTAGTTTTTGCCCTGTTTATTAGGTTCTTTATCATTTCTATTTTATAATGATTTGGACATTTAACTCTTATAGTTAAAGGTGCTCGAATTTATGCGGGTGGGTTATTTATATGGGGAGAGAGTGAATATATTATGATTAGTGCTTGTCAATATAGCTAGAAAAGGGATTCTATTACTATTATTAAGTTCGTAAATTTAAGTACAGAATTATTTTGGAATTGTTTTTCGAGTTAATGTATTTCGTCCATATTCTTGACTAATATAAGGATATCATCGATATATATATATATATATGAAGTAGATAGAGTTTGTTTTATAAATTTGTTAAATGTATTATTTTCGAGATTAGACATGTAGACATTTCTAAAAGTCGGACCCAGAAATGAACCCAAGGAGATGCCATCCCGTGGTATGTTTATATAATTTTTATGATCGCATAGAACTACGGTGGTGCAAGTTAGCAATAGATTTTGAAAAATGCTAGGTTTCATTTTAAGTGGAGGTAGAGATGGATTATCGTATATGTTCTTTATAATTATGGTTATAATAATGTCGCTTACAAGGACGTTGTTGAACAAATTTTGAGCGTCAAGTGAGACTATGATTTGGATATTAATTTTTTGATTTTTTTAGAATTTGAATTTCTTCGAGGGTGGAATTTACGCAATATTTACTAGGAATCTTTGGTGTGAGGAGTTGTTTTATGATTTTTTGTTAACTGATATACAGGTGTGAGAATATCGACAGCAAAAATCTCATCCAAGAATATGAACGGGTCCTTATTCAATGAAACTTGACTCAATGAAAAAATGCACACGCAATATATATATATAGGAGGCACGGTGGAGTAATGGATAACGGCTTGGATTGAGGAATCGGAGAGCCGAGTTCGAATTCCAGTCGAATCCATTACATTCACGTACGTGCTAATACCCTTGGGAAAGGTGTGAATCCTTTTCTGCTCCCTCCAACTATGGGTAAATTGCAGAACAGACTGGGATCTATAGCCTTGGATGGCAACTGGTCTAGGAGAAGGACAACTCTGAATTCAAAGCCTGCGGAGGGTCGTTTGGGGACCTTGTGGCATTCGCTGCACCAGGTCCATGTATTTTTCCCTCCAAAAAGTGTGGATAGCCCTGCACAAAGCCTTCGCCACTATAATCAAATCTCATGTGTCGGTGTCGGGCTATCAGTTTGTAGGAACTGATCTGCCTGACCCTTATACGTCGAATTCGACGGGAGAGTCCATTATATATATATATATATATATATATATATATATATATATATATTGTTACTAATATCCCCTGACGAGTGGATGGAGCGATTGCTGGACACTCCGTCTAAGAAACTCTTGAGTCGGGATGCTGATTAGTCAGCGAAGAGCGAAATTTTATATTTGTATTATATATATATATATATATATATATATATATATATATATATGTCAAAATGACCAAAGGAATTCAGAGCAGCATGAATCCATCCATCTCTTATCTCAAATAACAACTTAAAAGAGACTATTTGTGGTCTGACCAAAATTCATGTAAAAAAAAAATAAAAAAACAAATGAAAACTACAGACAAAAGTTCATTTTCCCCACCAAGACATTCATTTCTGTAGTTCACTGCCACTAGCAAGCAGAAAATTATTTTTCTCCTGATGATGGCCATGTTGGCCGAAACTAGTCTTCGTCAAGACAGACATCTAGAAAGAAAACTCTGATATAACACATGCGGTGTCTGTTGCCTTCAGTGATGTAGACTTTTTGTGCCAAGGCAGCAGTCACTCAGAGAGTGGGATTAGCTTCGTGCAAAGACTTACCCCACGCAAAGGCTTTGCTTGAAGACTTCAGGATCTTACTGCGTCTTGGAACAGAGACTTCCCGTAGCCAAAAAAGGCAAAACCATTCAATGAAGTCTTGATATTAGCATCAATGGAAATAAAGCCTCTGGGATTAGATCTCAAGGGGTCTGACCCGGCTGGTGTCCCAAACCGCTGCAACTGGGCCCTAAAATACACGGCAACAATGTTGCGGGAACTGTTGTCAGAGATGTTCATGTCTGCACCACCTGTGCCAAAGATTGCATGTTTTTAGCTTGAATAAAATCCACATAAGAGCAGTTAATCGATAAGTTCTTTTCCGCGTATTCAAACAATGGCAATGCTCGAACACGAGTTAGCAACGTGAGTTCTCAGGCAAGTGCAAGGGTGTAAAAAGAAACTACTCCAATATACCAGAACAGAGGGTAAAATAATGAGGATGCATATATATATATATATATATATATATATATATATATATATATATATATATCAGGGGAAGAGCTTATAGTAGTTCTAAAGCGAGAAAAGTGTATATACTAAAAAGAAGAGAGAAACCGCAAACGCTTTTGATTGTAATATGCATTAAAAAAAATATTATGCTTTAGTTTTCATAATTGTGCTACACGGGTTTGCGGTCTTGCGACCTTCATCAGGCAAAGCGTGGCGATTTCCACATATTATTAAAAATAATAATTTTTTTTTTATGTTTTTCGATATCAAATATTCTCGATATTAGACATTCTCTTTTTAGTGCGTTAGTGACCCAAATGTCTTTCTTGAACTGGCAGTGAAAAGTTCTGCGTGAAGGGTTATATATATATATATATATATATATATATATATATATATATATATATTTATATATATATATATATGCATATATATATATATATATATATATATATATATGCGTGTGTGTGTGTGAGGGGAGTGATGTACTCTTTCGTCGAATTTGTAGTATGAGTCTCAACGTAATATAAGTGTTTATACCTGGCATGACATTTGTGTCCCGTGATTAGTTTGCAGACGTGTCCGTAAATGATATACTATTGAGGGTTTCGGGACAACGTGGATATTAACAATGATTATTTCGCCCTTGCACTTTTTTATTCAGGCTTTGGACGCAACCAGTTTCAAAGTCAATGTTACCACTGAAACAACTCGCTCTCCACTTGCTACAATCCGAGGTCATCTGCTCAAACGACTTACATTGCCTTTGAACCCGTATAACGGCATTTATTTCCCATATATATATATATACGAAGTTCTCATTTGTGGCCAGCTTCACTCTGGAATATATATATATATATATATATATGTATATATATATATATATATATATATATATATATATATATATATATATATATATATATATATATAAATGGACTCTCCCTTCGGTTTCGACGTATGAGGATCTGACGCTTGTAATTTACAAAGGTGGCCACATATGGAGCAAGGGTGAGGATTGTGGGATTGTGGGATGAGATCACACTTAGATTGGCTGACCTTTTAGATCTAGCTCTCGCTCCTTGAAGACGATTCAGACAAGCAGATTGAGAAACACGTCGATCTCCATTCTACCCGCTCCAGGGCTAAGCGCTCAAGGTTATGTGGTATATTGACAGCTGACAAGTTGCTCTCAGCTTGTCTTTGTATCTTAGCCATGGGCGTCCTACATTCCTGTAGCTCTGATCTAACTGGGTGTACATTAGGATCTTGGGTATCCAGCCACCAGACATTCTCAAGACATGACCAGTCCATCTTAACTGAGACTGTATGACAAAAGTCATGATTCCTCCAATATTACACCTGTTAAACAGGTCTACGTTAGATGTTCTATCTTGAAGGTTAACTCAACAGATTGCACGCAGACAGGTTTTATGGCAAACGTCCAGCTGGCTTATATGGGACCTGTATGGAGTCCACGACTCTGAGCCGTATAAAAGGATGGCTAGTACAACAGCTCTGTAAACCGGAATTTTCGTATCCAGTCGAATACCCCGCTCATTCCACAAGCGATATACATACACACACACACACACACATATATATATATATATATATATATATATATATATATATATAATATGTGAAAGTGTCTGTATACAAATATAAACATAAATACATGCATATATATATGTATATATATATATATATATATATATATATATATATATATACATGGATATATATATATATATATATATATATATATATAGACTATGGCGAACATGGTCAACAATATATATATATATATATATATATGTGTGTGTGTGTGTGTGTGTGTGTGTGTGTGTGTTATTCTTTAAAATATTGTTCTAATCTATAAAGTGAAGAGTGCTCAATAAAGGAGATAGCTCATTTATAGCGAGTGTGAGCATACGAAACAACACTGTCTGTTTCACACTTCAAGCGATATTAATACCATGCTGTTTGAATATCTATGCCCAAAACGTCTCTCTCTCTTTCTCTCCCTAGATCACACACTATCAATATATATCATTCTTCATATATATATATATATATATATATATATATATATATATATATATATATAAATATAAAGAGAGAGAGAGAGAGAGAGAGAGAGAGAGAGAGAGAGATAGAAACAAAATAAGAAAGAAAGAACGAACGAACGAATGAACGAATGAATGAAACGTGTATGGGAATATATTTTACATAACACATTAGGGCCTTTGCGAGACCACGTGTATTGCAACCATAGAAGTAGTTTGCGTATCTATGAAAAATAATCTGATGGTGTAAATCCATTTTTTGGCTGAATGTTTCTAGGGATGCTCATATGCATGCATACACATACACACATGCCAACAGATGGAATTAGCGAGCTAGCGTGACAGACAGACAGACAGATAGATAGATAGATAGATAGATAGATAGATAGATAGATAGATAGTGTTTAATTGACTGAGATGAAAGAGAACAGATAGATAGATAGATAGATAGATAGTGTTTAATTGACTGAGATGAAAGAGAACAGATAGATATATAGATAGATATTAATTGACTGGGATTAATGAATATATATATATATATATATATATATATATATATATATATATATATATATATAGATAGATAGATAGATAGATAGATAGATAGTGTTTAATTGACTGAGATTAATGACAATAGATAGATAGATAGATAGATAGATAGATAGATAGATAGATAGATTATACTGGAATCGATAGATATGGAAGAAGTAAAAGACAAAATGAAAACAAAATAATAAGACGGAAAGGAATGGTGGATAGAAGAGTGGGAAGGTGCAGATAAAAATTTTGCAGAACCAGATCAAAGGGAATTGCGTAGACGGCTGCTGCGCTTTCTACTTTGGAATTTTCTTGTTTGTTTCTTCGAGAGAGGAGCCGGTTGTGTCGGAGCCGAGGTCGCCATCTTAACGTCTCGTTGTTCACATGACCAGGTGCAGTTGGCCACGGAATTCACAGCTGCAACACATTTTTTTTATTTATTTATTTTTTTTTTTTTTGCCAAACAGATGTTGTTTGTCTCTTCTTGTTTACGTGGTCCCTTTTTAGACAGAAGTTTGGCTTGACCATCTCGGTAAGGAATTTCGGTGTTTTTTGTTCTTGGCGTTGGAGGTGACGGTGGCGGTGATAGTGGTAGTGCCAGCCTGATGATGGAGGTGTTGCTGGTGTAAAAGGCGGTGTCATTCGTGGTTTTGGCGGTGCTATTCCTACTGATGTTGCACAGATGGTGGTGGTAGTGGTGGTGGTGGTTGCAATGATGTCAATGCTGTTGCTATAGTGAGGATGAAGTTGATGTTGAAAACGGTGGTGGTGGCGGTGGTGCAAATTTTGGAGGTGGTGATGAAGTTTATGCTAATAGTCGTGGTGTTGGCGGAGATTTGGTGAAAATGTCGATGCTTGTGTCGGTAGATGTGGGTGATTGTGGCGATAAAAATTATTCTTTTTTTTCGGGGTGGTCGTGGTGGAGGGCATGTAGTTCTGGCAATAATGGTGATTGTGTTATTTCGTTGACATGTATGTACTAGAGAGGGTGGTAGTTGCAATAAAGATGGCGGAAAACTCGCTACGCATGATGATGGTGATGGGAGTGTCTTTGATGGCTGTAATGGCGATGGTGTATATGGTATTATGTTGTTGTTGCTGCTACAGTGATGCTGTCTTGATAGGGATGGTGGAGAAATTGCTAACACTGATGGTGGTGGTGGTGATGGTTTTGACAGAATTGGTGATGGTGGGGATGATACTTTCAATAGTGGTGGTGATGGAGTTCCTTTTATTGTTACCACGGTGAGAGAGCTGCTGGAGAAGATATAGACAATTGTAGTGGTCATGTTGGCGGTGGATTTAATGAATGTGGTCTTGAAAAGGGGGTTTTCGGGGGTGGCTTGATGGAGGAAAAATAGGGTATGATTGGAGAAGGAAAATGCATTGTTGATTAGTTGATGTCCCTGATACTGAGGATTGCGAAAAGGAAATTTTGTCCAAGATTGCCTATTTCATGTCATATAAGACACTTGTTTCTTTTGCGTGCCTTGCCCCTTCAGAGCAGTTCGGTTACTTATAAATAGTGGTCGTCTATGACGTTTTGTCAAGATCAGACTCACAGTTAATTCCATATAAGATGCTCACCCTTTAAGTTTAATACAGGGGGCCGACATTATTTTTGGGACACTTTGAAAAGTGTGCTTAAATGTGTTTTTTGCTGCCGAGAGCTTTTGTGTTGATGAGTAGGTAGTTCAGCAGTAATTGTCTATTAATGGTATAAACATTTATTGATGGGTTTGTCTTTGGTTTCATGTTTTTTTATTGTTACTTCAAGTTAAGCGACACTATTTTTCGGACATGACACAAATTCCGGGTTTTTTTAATGATTTAGCCGTCGAACGTCTACCATATGCAAATTTTCTGCAGGTAAATTGTACCCTGACCGTTACATTTGAGTATCTTTACCATTCACTGCGAAAACGTATTAAAATCCTGAAGAAGAATGCATTCAAAAGAAGTCATCAGTTTGGTCCAAAAGAAGAGAGAAAAAGACGGGCTCAGCATCAGAAAGATCGCCGCTGAGATGAAGCTACCGAAGTCAACAGTTGAATACATGCTAAGTACAGACTATGAGCGGAAGAAGAAGAAGAGAGGACAAATAAAAACAATTTCCAAGAGAACAGAAGGAAGAATGAAGAGGAGTGTTACGAGGTTGTTATCATCTGGAGAAAAGGTGACAGCGAAGAAAGTAAAGGAGAAGTGTGAACTTGACGTCAGTGTTCGAACTGTACAAAGAAAGCTACACGAAATTGGACTTAAGTATGCTAAAATCAAGAAAAGAATTACACTAACGAGAAAACACAAGGAGGCAAGGCTGGAAAGCGACAAAAGATGGATAACAAACCATGTCGACTTCAAGAAAGTGATATTTACTGATGAAAAACGTTTTAAGTTCGATGGATCTGACGGGTGGTGTACATGGTCGAAAAAAGGTGAACCTGTTATTCTCAACAAGAGACAGATGGGAGGAGGAGGAGGAGGAGTCATGGTTTGGAGTATGGTATTTCCGAATGGAAACTTGTGGCTCGAGTGGTTAAAAGGACGTCAAAATAGCTTGAGCTACAGAGAACTTTTGGAAAAGAGAGCCCTACCACTCATAGAAAAAGAAATGGGAAGTAATTTTATTTTGCAGCAAGATAACTGCAGCATCCATGTGGCCAAATCAGTGAAAAAGTGGATGTGTGAAGCAAATATAACTACTTTGGAATGGCCTGCAAGAAGTCCAGACTTAAATTTAATTGAAAACATATGGGAAATGCTTGCAGAGCTTGTTTACGATGGGCCAGAAATAACCAGAGAGGCTGAACTGTGGCAGCGCATAAAAGATGCTAAAAATAGACTGCTAGAAACATGAAGAGACGTTATTATCAATATGTACGAACATTATGAAGATAGACTGGTAGAAGGCATTGAAAAAAAGGGTGCTGCCATAAACTATTAGCATTGTTTCTGCAATGTCCGCAAAATACTGTCGCCTGTGTAATGAGAAAATTTGTAAAAAAATAAAAATACTTCTAATTTGAATTCTGCTTTTCCATTTGTAATATTGAAACAGTTTTTAAATGTTATTGCCATTACACTAAAACAGTACAGACTGCCTGTGCTACCTAAAACTTGAAAAAATAAAGTGTCTGAAAAATAGTGTCGGCCCCCTGTATGACAGTATTATTGAATTACGCTACGCACAAATGCTGCCAGTCGACAGAATTTAGTAAAGATTAGACTAACATTTTTACAGTGTTGTGTAAGCTATACAGGGCCCGGAACGACATTAGATGGTTACAAATTAAGGGGCACAATTTTTGCGGATATGTGGGGAAGATAACCTTTAACCCGAGACTTGAACAGGTTAAGATTGTAGTGATCGGGAAAAACATGATTTTGGGACTCGGTTCCGCAGAACAGTCATTCGAGTGGAACTTATCCCCAGTGGTTGTTCAAGTGTTTCATATAAGATACCCAGATACCGTTATCTATTCGATGATCGTCTTGCTTCAACTTGGTTTTGAAATAGGCTTTATTATAGCCCACTTTGTCGTTCTGTTGTTAATCTTTAATATTAAATGGTATAAAATCGTTCATAACTTTGACATGCCCTATTTTCTGTATCCCAATGCGTTCAGTTCTGTATGTCGTTTCGTACACGGTGCATGCGAACGTGACAACTCGCATTACACTTTGGAATTGTCATAAATACTACTCCTGAATATACAGTCTATAATAGTTAAAACATTTCGGTCAACATTAACAAATTGAATTTTTTTAACTAGATGGCTTAGTTTTTTTCTGTTCGCCATTGTATGTGGTGCCTTTTATATTTTTCTGAGCGTAGGCCTTAACGTATATAAACATACGTTTGAGATGGAAATTTTCATTTTCTATCTATTAAATGAAGGATTTTAAGGTTAGCTTTAGCATATTTAAATTCTCAACAACACTAATCATCCGATTTGGGAGTATTTGGATGAAAGACGTATTATTTTTTCTGTTTTTTTTTTTTTTTACAAGTAACTGAAACTACAAGTAGAATCGCGAATGAGGAGAGCCCTGTAGATAAATGTACGAATAATTGCTCTACTGGGTAGAACAACTCGCTCGTGTAATACTAGTGTCTAAGCACGTTCCAAAAATATTAGGGTGAGTTAGGAAGAATTTGTTTAGTTTATCAACTTGATTCTTCCAAAACTAAAGTAGAATTGCATTTTATTCGATCAGACATTCGCCATTATTTGAAATTACGTGTTTCCACAGACAGGCAGATCTACAAAACCCCTTGAGTCGCTGTCTTTGTCGTCCTTTTGCTAATCTTTTTATTCTGAGAGATATTTCCATTTCATAGTTATATTAAACACGTAAAATATTTAATATGGAAAGATATTGAGGAAAAACCGTTTTATATAGTACCAGGAGTAATCAGTGAATCTTAGATACAAATGAAAATCTAAAATATATCAAGGGAACGGATTACACTGATCATGATTTTTGGTGCCACGAAGCAAAACGCATTTTTCAGCCAATTTGATTGTGCTGATTCCGAAAATGACCATAGTTTTTCATGGTTAGCTACCGTTTTCGCTATACAGAAATTACTCATTTTTGGAAAAAAAAAAGATCAATTTAAAATTTTCGCTGATCGCAAAATTTAGTTAATAAATGTCGTAGAAACCCATCAATTTTCAGTTAGGCCGAACAATTTCTATCAGCCACCTGAAATAAACTATTTTTATCAGCAAACAGTGTTTTTGAGTCAACAATTTTAAAATAGAAGTAGCGAATTTTTCCAATTTATCGCTAAAATTCAAATTAATTGATTATTTTTTATCAGTGATGCACTTTAGTAAACCTATTAATTCAGGTGACATAAAAAAAAATGAAACCCTAAAATCTTGTTTGGTATTCATAAATTTATCCCATCACTTTTATCCCTTCATTACGGAAGGAAGCCAAACACATTGAGAGCATTTGGTGTTCATAGTTGAAAATAAACTCCAACTAAAAACATCCCAATTGAATGCACCTATTCCTTTGTACATGATACTGGAGTAACAAAAGGGACTTAATAACATTGAACATGATAGACAATCAAGAAAGAGAATTTTTTTACCATAGTTATTATGTTCCCGAAAGTTTTATTTCTGCTGTTAGTTTATTAAATGATTTGACGAAAATACTTGTTGGCCTCCATATATTCAATCGTGTATTTTTAAAGACAGGGTCTGGTTTTTATTGCAAAAATCGTATTCCTCAATAAGCAGACCAATATTTCTTGGTTTAAATACGAACTGAGAAGTTTCTACGATTTTATTTTGAGAAATATTACCATCGGTCAATATCATATATACAGAAAACAAATGAAACTTTTTTTCCTAAAATGAGGCATTTCTGTACAGCAATATCTGTAACTAACCAAGAAAAAGTAAAGTCATTTTCAGATTTAGCGCCTTCAAATAGCTAAAAAAAAAGAAAAAAGTTGTTTGATATCTCGACACCATTTAAAAAGAAAATTGTTGACTCGTGTAATTAAACGGTACATCAGCCTCTGTTTTAGTTGTGAATTATTTATCTCCGCTTTATTGAATCTTTCTAACTATTGACGTCATTCCTGACGGTCCGGGTACACTCGTATATACATGAAATATGAAGTTAAATCTTCAAATATATCTTACTTACTCGTTGTTTCGCATATATATATATATATATATATATATTCGCTGTTCTTTCATAAAGTCGTTACTGTCTGTGGTTTTACGCCATAGAGTCGTGAAGAAAAAAAAAAAACAAATGAAAAGGTTTAAAAGAGAAAATTGACTAAAGGTTTAGAAAGAAATAATTATAGGCAAATAGTTTCAATTTTATTATCATAACCCCCCCCCCCCCATGACAAGCGGATACTTTTCTTCCAAATTCTGAGTCGGAAACGTAAGTTTGTATAATTAATTTCATTTATTGGTACTAATTATTTATTTCTTAAGACTGGGTACTTAAAGCGTTATCTCCAGAAATACACAGCTCGACAATTTTTTTGACAAAACACAATTTTTGTTATTGTTAATATTATTATTATTAGTAGTAGCAGTATTGCTGTTGCTGAGACTGTTATTATTATGGTGTTGGTGGAATAAGAAAAAGAAAAAGAAAAAAAAGTATACTACGAACACCAGCAACAAAAATAATAACAACGGCAAGAAGAAAAAGAACAACAACAATAATAATAATAACAGTAACAACGGCAGCAACAATAACAACAATAATAAGAAGTAGAAAAATACTAACAACAACAAATATAATAACAATAACAAGGGAAACAACAACAACAATAAGAAAACAACAGCAACAATAACAACAACAATAATAAAGGCAACAACAACAATAATAATAAAGGCAAAAGTGTGAAAGGAAAGAAGAAATAAATACAGAGTAAAGTACATAATAAAAAATAAAGCAAAATGAAATTTAATAGGGACATTGACGGAATTAAAATCAAAATAAAGACGTAATATTAAATTTAGAAATTGACTAAGCATAGATTATTCAGTCAGGTGGCCAAATGTTGAAAATACTGAAGATGAAAAATGTACTGGGTGTCCCTAAAGTGTGAACACATAGGAAATCTCATTAGCTATGTTTTATTTAACTCCACAGATTAAACATGGTTTTGTCTGGGGTCTGCTAAAAGAAGAAGGTGTACTCAATAAAAATCACAGATTCAACACACTTGATTAAACGCATAAATAGTGAACGTGCTATCTCATCGAGTGCACGTGAACTTGCATCACAAATGATGGAAATCATATTGAAGATGTTATTCGTTAATATTCCATTTCCATAAAAAAAATCCTTGAAATTTCATTTCTTGAAAATGCGCCTTTTTGCCTATGTTTCCAGACTTTAGGGACACCCTGTATTACGGCAGACCTCGAAAAAGGGAAAGTCAAACTACTTGGAAAATCTGCATTCGATATTTTCGTTTTTAGCTGATTTGGAACACCAATCATATGCGTGAAGAGAAGTACTTTTTTTTTTATACCAAGTACTAGTGCCGTCTGGGAACAAACATGCCGGTGGAAATTTTACCAAATTATGAAAAAGTGAGTCGGGATTTTTTTTTTTAATTTCTTAGAAGATAATAATGGTACCGCGAAGAAAATTATTTGAAAAACAGTAACTGTTTCGAACCAAATAGACAAGGTGCCGGGATGAGGTATTATGAGGTTGGATTATTTTGGAGTGAGTTAGGTTGGGGTGAGGTGGCAGTATTTGAAGGGAATAATTTCCTCGTTTCCATATTTGTATTTGCTACACAACAGTATAAAACAGATGAGAGTTGCGTAGGCTGCGGAAAAAAATCAACTGCAGTTACTGTTTTTTTTGGTAACTATTTCTTTTTAAGAGATAGAGTCAAGAAAATAGAATAAATGATAGACGAATTAGATGAAGCTATGGTAGTACTAGTAGCAGAAGTAGTAACTATCGAAGAAACTGTATAGTTATTAATATTGCTATCAAGAGTTCGCATATTTATAGACAGCTGGAGTCAAAGCAAAAACAGATTTCAAGGAACAAGTGAAAAATGGTAGTATTAAAAGTAGGAGAGAATGAATAGGAAACAGAAAAAGTACTCTATTTTCTTGTGTATAATGCGACTTGTCTATAATATTCCTGAAGCTAAAAACAAAGAATAATTTACATCGTTGAGTATAATACGCCCCCGCGTTTCTGAAGCTAAAAAAAGAGAATAAGTTACATTATAATATAAAGTATAATACGACGCCATTTTTCTAAAGCTAAAATCAAGGAATAATATACATCGTTGAGTATAATAAAAATTTATGTTTCTGAAGCTAAAACCAGGGAATAAATCTCATTTTTGACTATAATACGACCCCGTGTTTCTGAAGCTAAAAACAGGGAATAAATTATATCCTTGACTAAAATACGACCTGGTAATACAGCCCTCACTAAATGTATACCATATTATCCAGTAAATGCTCAAGGCTCTACTTATATTTCGCTAAATTATTTTTGTTTTTGATATTAAAGTATAGTAACCGAACTGATGATTAGCCATTGACTGTTTCTTCTAATTTCCATTTCATAACTTATTTTCGTATTTTCGGGGAAAGCTGCTACTAGACATACCCGGTAATACACTTTTAGTTGTTAATGGATATGTTATACATATATTATCAAACCATGAAAATAATAAAAACAGCATTGTCTTTCATTAAGAATCAAAAGCGAAAACTTTATTAAAAAAGAACAGAAAAATCAAAATATAAACGAACTTTATCTTATAAGCAAAACTGTTCGAATTATATATATATATATATATATATATATATATATATATATATATAGGGGACTTCAAAAGTATGTATACTGTAAGTATTATAATAGTTTTAGCAATTATATTGATAGGTTCGTAATGACAAAAGTAAGCAGGTGTAGGCTTTAAGAAAGCTTTATTCAACTGAGAATACAAGGTTCGTGTATGGTGCCCTTTTATAGTCCCAGTAAACAGAAATAGCTCTCTTAAAGAGGAGAGTAACAAAACCAGGGGAAACCACTCTTGATTATTCATAACACATATATCAACAATTTAGTTATATGAAACAACAACCTCGTAGCATTATCGTCCCATTTGCCCACCGGAAAGAATAGTACATAATTCAGACAATAGAAAAAGTACTCGATAAAGTACTTGCTTTCAGAAGCAGCTGACGAGATATATAAGAAAAAATTTGTAACGTTAGTTTTATCAAAACATGACATAACTTGTGTACTGCTTTTACTAATTTTTAAATCAATTTCGGTGAATTTCCAGTCTTTGAAACAAAAGAAGTTCAATTCGGCTGATTCCCAAAGAAAAAAATATCGACAAGTTACGATGGAGAGAGGAAAACGACGCATAACCTACCTAGCGAGTTTGCGCAAATGGATGTCAGGAAAGGATTTAGGGGAGGTAAAAAAAAAAGTCAAAATATATGAAGAGCTATAAAGGTCAAGAAATTGTGAAGGGAGACGACAGATAGAAAAAGAATGAAGGTACTTATTCCAAGAATCAACTTCCTCGGCATCCCTGTGAGTCCTAGGTTTGGTTGTTTGGTTGATTTTGTTTATGGGTTATTTAATGCCGAAATCTAAAAAAAAAAATGAGAAATTTTAGAGTTTCAACTAAATATAATTCGAAGGCAATTTTATGCCGTTAACTACTGATAAAATATTTTGTTCGTAATTTTACTATAAATATGTATTGTTGGTAATATATTTATATAAAAATCAATTTCTAGTATTTTTATACTTTCATATTGTTTTTATGGGGGTTCACTATTTGGCCATATCTTGGATCCTAACAGGTACTACCACCCCGAGTTAGGGCAAATCTGGGAACAACAGCAATTAAAAGTGGTTGCACGCTCCTCAAAACCTACAATCCCTCGATCAGAGGCTTTGCTGCCGAATGAAGTTTATCGTCATACCCAAGACTTCTGAAATCTAGGTGGACTCATTCGTGGTATTCGTCAATGACAATGAATGTCACAGTGTACAACTTGTACGGAAATGATTTCAGAAATACGAAGATATCGTTTTACACTGACTTACAAAAAACACTGCTCTCAATCAAGTCGAGCCATTTGAACCAACTCCGTAGAACTTTCCACCAGGTAACTAGCAACTACCTGAGGTAAACATCTTGCCTGCTTAGCTAAGAGCTGTTTTGCAAACACGTGCAGGACCTACATCTTATTAGACAGGTGGTCACAATCTTCTAACTTAGTGTGTGTCTAGCTCAAGTCGGCTACTCTGTCGACTCCATTAATCTTTCCTTTTTACCTCTCCGCTCTATGTTTTGCTTGCTCGTCCATTCCTTTTAAAATCGACAATACTAGGGCATGAATAGTTAATATGGAGTGGACTCCCTTTCTCGCGGGAAAGTTCGTATGAACAACAACTCGCTTTTTTCCCCTCTTGAGTCACGCATGCGCAAACACATCAAAACCAAGCTGATCGCGCTCACAGACATTTTAAAACACACAAGGTCAGATCGGAGGAGAGGAAAGGCTTTCATATTCAGCGGGAATTTTATTGCTGACAATCTCGTCCGACAGCGTCATATATTCTTACAATTTCGAAGAAGGCTATCTGATAGCTAGTGGCGATTCTTCATAGCTTCAATGTGTTTGCTACTGTCATAAATCATAAGCGCCAACGACATTCTAGTCACCTCGAACCCGGGAAAGCTTTTTACCCTGCTGCGGTCTTGTCACTCATATTTTCACGCCACGAGAGACAATTTACCACCCGCTGATATTCGCATTTGTATCTTCTATCTTAGCTCGGCAGAATATGTTTCGCCATTATATTTGGGGTATTCCTTTGACATTCTTATCTTACAGCTTACTTCATTGTTCCGTTCGCGGCGTTTTTATTTGTTTCCCCATTTCTGTTTTTGTTTGTTTCTTTCTTTTCTTAACATGAATAGCGGCTGACGAGATATATCGCGAGAAATATATTTGTCCCTGAAGCGGATCACAATCTATTGTGCAAGAGCGTGTTTTGTTTGTGCGTCAGCTGAGGAAATATCCGTCGAGACATTGTCTTCGTTTTTTGTCTTGTTTTGCTTTTAATTGTGAGCGTCTGATGAGATATCCTGTAAACGATTCCGTGGTTCCTAGATACTGTGAAGACGAGATATCTCGTGGAAAAATGACTTCAACTTGAGACTGCTGACGGGATATTTTGCTAGAATGTGTTTGTTTAAGGAAATATCTTGCGATAAAGTACTTGCTTTCAGAAGCAGCTGACGAGATATATAAGAAAAAATGTTGATAAGTTGAATGAGTTACGAAATAACTTTATAGATTTATTTCTTTATTATTATTATTATTATTATTATTATTATTATTATTATTGTTATTATTATTCCTTAAATTTCTGGTGTATATTCATTCTTTCCGGGTCCCAAACAGAGACCTAAAGTCAGAAATGGTTTCATGGCATTTTCCATTGAGCATTTGATAAAGGACAACTAAGATCATACATATTTTACATCGATAAAGCTCTTCGTAATATGTGAGTTGTACTTGTGAGTACAATTTTTGCATTTCTTTAAGAAATGGGCTACCAGGAATCCATTCAATGTGCCCATCAGAGCCTTTTCCAATCAAACCAAAGATCCAACTACAACTGGAATTGGTGATGTCCTCACGTTCCACAGTTTTGAGGTTTTTGATTTCAAGGTCATTGTACTTTGATATTTTTTGAAGATCTTCAAAGATACATTAAAATCTGCATGGGCTGCCATGTCAGGAAGAAGGCAGATTTTGTTTTTGTGATCTCTGATCTTGATATCTGGACTATTTGCTGTGATTGTTTTATCTGTTTTTAATGTAAAGTCCCATAAAAATTGTTTCAGGTCCTATCTCCGTAACCGGAGCTGCGGGGTATTCATACAATTTCTAGCAATTCCTTTCTGTAAATGTTGCATATTTTCCAACGGAAATATTTTATTATTCTTTTATTTCCTTTGATTTCTGGTGTGTACACGTTTCTGTCCGTGTCCCACCCAGAGACCTAAGTTTACAAATGGCATCGTGATATTTTCCATTGCAAAAAAATATTTTACATAAATAAACCTCATCGTGAAGTGTGGGCTGTGCTCGTGCCATATCAATAGGGAGGCACTTGTTTTGTTTTCGGTCTCTAATAACAATGTCTGGGTTGTTGGCTTTCATTGTTCTGTCTGCGTGTATTTCGTTCTATCGCCGTGACCGGGTCTGGGTACTGTTCATACCAATTTCTTTCAGTTTCCTTCACGTTGAAGTTGCAGATTTTCCAGTGCAGATATTGGCCAACTCTGTCATGCCGGGTTTTATATTCAGTGGGCTCCACTACCGTGCAACCTGATACAAGATGATCAATTGTTTCTGGATATTTATCACAGAATCTGCAGTTTGAGCTAACACAATATTTTAGTATGTGTGCTTGATAATTTCTAGTTAACAAGCACTGATCCTGTACAGCAAGGAAAAAAAACTTCCTTTTCAGCTTTAAACCCTGCACTACATCGCCAGTGATGAGTACGGGTTTTGTCTACGTCAGCTTGTTTGGTACGGGCAGAGTATTGGCCATGAAACGCTTTATCTTGCCATTGTTTCTGTATCTGGTCGGTTACATTTGTCTTTGCCTTGTTTTTTATGTGTTTTGCATCTTCAATCGGTGTATTGTGCTTTACTTATTATTATTATTATTATTATTATTATTATTATTATTATTATTATTGCTTCTTTTGATTTCTGGTGTCTGCACATTTCTTTCCGGGTCCCGCCCAAAGAAATGGTATCATGATATTTTCCACTGACCAATTAAATACAAGACAAGACAACACATATTTTACATAGATAAATCCCTTCGTAACGTGTGGGCTGTACCCATGCGAAGAATTGTTTTGTTTTTCTTTAAGGTATAGGCTTCGAAAAATCCCTTCAATGAATCTAATGGAATATTTTCCAAACAATCCGAGAGCTCCAACTACAACAGAGATTGTTGATGTTCCTATGTGCTTCATTTTTAAGCTTTCGATTTCAGGTCCTCTTATTTTGATAGCTTTTTGAAGATCTTCAAAGATACATTGCAGTCTGCAGGGACTTTCATATCAATAAGTAGGCAATGTTTTTGTTTGCGGTCTCTAATAACAATGTCTGGGCGGGTAGTTTTGATTGTTCCGTCAGTGTGTATTGTGTAGTCCCATAAAATTGTAACGGGTTCTATCTCCGTAACCGAGTCAGGGTAGTGTTTATACCAATTTCTTTCAGTTTCCTTCAGGTAGAAGCTGTAATATTTTCCAGTACAGATATTGGCCCACTCTGTCATGCCGGGTTTTATATAGGGTGCCAATACATTGCAACCAGATACAAGACACAAGATTGAGCCCAGTCTACCTTGCTATTTAGACCATAGCTGAAGAGATAAGAGATAGATTCCTGCCTTTCCTAAGAGCATCATTATTATTATTATTATTATTATTGCAAGATTATTATTATTATTATTATTATTATTATTATTATTTTCTTCGGTACGTTACTGGAATTGTTTCCCATTGCCATCTTCGTTTTTGAATTCTGAGTTTTCAGGCTTTTTGATTGGCTGCGACCCAAGACTATAAACCCCAGTCTACCTTCCTATTTACATCATAGCTGATGGGAGAAGGGATGGATTCATGCCTTTCCTAGAAAATAAACGCAACTGACGAGGCGGAAATTTTAACTATATCTTTGTTGTGTGTGATTGATGGGCATATGCTTTCGTTATTTAATCTACTCAAGCACGCACCCACACATAGATGCCCCCACACATACATGCGCACACACATACACACACACATACACAATTTGACTGATTTTTGATATTGAAATAATACATTCCCCTACAACTCAGTTTGAATAAGCCCTACCTTGGGCAGACCATTAAAATCATATAGTTCCAGGCAAAAAAAAATAATTGGGAAAAAAAAAGACAGTTACGAGAAATTATTACTCGATTCGAAAATTAGCCAGGAATAAAGAGAATGTGTTTGAATGATTTTTTAAAAATTTTGTAGCAATATCTGTACACAGTAATATGTTAGAATAAAATGTAAGTATGATTTTATATAGTAAAATAAAAGTAAGAACAATTAAGTACACTTAGCTAAAGAAAATAATTTAATATTTTGTTGTAACCTAGAAAAGGTTACTGAATGAGGAATAACCAAAACAGAGGTTGGAAATGAAATATAACATCAGCGAAATACAATACTCACCACCACCGTGAAGTAGGTAAACCACTGCTAGTGGTGGACTACGTAGACAGCATATTACCCTCCACTTAAAATAGTATTCAACGTATTTATGAGGTTTGGGGCACACCCATTAGTGTTCATCTGTACGATATATAACATATTTGTAATTACAATTATAATTTTGAAAATATTAGTTGAGAGTTGATAGTTTCGAAAATGTAAATGCTATGTCAATCGTTATATACTGATGTCCGAATTACTCTTCTATTTTTCTCGAAACTTTATAATGTTTTCTATTGTCGAATTCTTTCACACCCGGCAGCCTCTTATGTCTGAGTGGCTATACTGCCTTGCTTGGGTAAATTCGATTAAAATAATGCAGTATTTGATTAAAATGTATACTTAGAATGTTTATTAAGATATTTAACCTGTTTTAATATAATTTTGATTAAGCCAGGAAAGTTTTCTTGGTTAATTAATTTGAATTTTCATAAAAGCGCTGATTGCAAAATCCATCGAGAGTTTTGTGAAGAATACATTTTACCTTTACGGCGTCTTTATATATACGAAGTCTGCTGAAAAATTACCTGGACTGGTTCTACAAAAACAAAACTACTATACACATCAATTCGGTATTTAATATCCACCCAAGTCGTCCCATTTTGAAGATACACACTCTATTCATTGTCGTTTCCATTGATGGAACTATTCCTGGAACTTTTGTGTGATAGAGCGTAAATGTTTCGTGGCATTCTATTTGGATTTCTTCAACGTCTTAAAATCTTGTTCATTTCATGTAGGATTTGATTTTTTAAAGAGGAAAATGTCACAAGAGACGAGATTTGGGACATATTGTTGTTGTAGGACCTAGGGAATTCTGTTCTTAGCAACAAAAACAAAAAAAAACTGCTGCAAGAGCCATGATCACTGTTGGAACCTCTGTGCTGTGATGAGACGGGCACCCTCTACACACTTCCCTTCAGAGCATTGTAATAAGCAACAAAACTGTTATAAAGGTTATAAGTTAGTAATTATGCGCGATAGAGTTCAAGGGCAATCAGTGCCAAGCGGCTTTACTCTGAATATTTATCCCCGTTACCATGCCAACAATCCTGATATTTGATCATATCTCATGCATATATATATATATATATATATATATATATGACTGATAATTTTATGAACAACAGCCCCCCTTGCGCTAATGCAAAGCTCTTCAGTAAAATGAACGGAGCATGCCGGCTGATTAGCATTTGTTTACATTCGTAAAAACAACACGCTAGATATAGCTGTGTAACTCTGTCGAGTGAAGATAACTCAGTGGTAGATGCTCTGACTGACACCAAATCAGTTGGGTTTCGATTCTGGCTTGAGGCATTCGGGTGTCTAGTCGCACTGAGGAGCTGCGAAACAGTACTGTCTGCGAATGACACACACACACACACGCACATATATATATATATATATATATATATATATATATATATATATATATATATATATATAGTTAAATTCTCAGGTCAGTTCTGTGAACAAGACAAACTGGTATAACTTAACAATTTAAAAAAGTCTTAGCTTTTTGCCGAAGCGTTTAGTCTTCCGACTTTTTCAAGGCAAAAATGAAATCGAAATGTTTTTGTTGTTATAGTTACGTTACAAAATCCAAATTTAAAGAAGAGAGACGCATCTTCGTAAGCCTCTTTCTGGTTAATGTAAAATTCCTTTATGTTAAGAGTTTTTTCCTTCCGACAATATAGTTAAATTCCCAGATCAATTGTCGACAAGGTTTGCCAGTGTGTACGTGCAGCGTTACAATTTTCGTACGCTTCCTTGGAGTAACGTCCATTGCAGTCAATGGCCGTATGACATCTTATCGATAGTCGAGACAATAGTGTCTGGGCGGGATGAAAATCTGTTGCAATCACGGCCGACAAAATATTTTTCAAGGCCAAACAAATTTCATCATATACCCCAAAAATATATTCATAATATTGCACACTAATCTGAGGAAAAACAGAAATCGATTACACCCCGTCACTCCAGTGGATCTAAAATTTACCGTATGATGAAAGAAAGGAAATTAAAGCAGTTGTTTCAATTAATTTGCACAAGAGTATATATGCTGTCAGAGGGCGCAGTTTTCTTTAAGATTTCTCAAATATTCTAGACAAGAGATAAAAAGATATTCCGTTGTAAATAAACGAAGCATCTACTCAAATATGGGTATCCACTAATAAACAAGGTTTAAAGGACTAAAAATAGGTTGGATTAACAGATAAAATTCCATTACTTCTGTGGTAACCTAGAAATGGTTACTAAATGGGGAATAATCAAAACGGAGTTTGGAAATGAAATGGTAATCTTCATAACATCAACAAAATACAATACTCGTCAGCGGCATGAAGTAGGTAAACCACTTTTCGGATACTCTTATACTTCCTACAAACACACAATAAAGTTTACATTGAAGTTTGTATCGCCATCCAACATTATAATGGCTACTCTTCTCAATCGAAGATTGAGCAAGCTTCTCCCAATTATCGTTGGCCTTCACATCTCTAAGATTACAAGTCGAATAGCACTGACTCCTGCCATATGAACCTTTAAATGTCGAGGAGCTCTCATGGTCAGTTTTCTGTTGAATTATCCCCATACAAGGCAGTCTTCTAAACAGACTGCAGCCTACCGCTATTATGAAAGCGCGCTTAGACCATACAGTTGTTTTGTGTAAATTGAAGTTAACCAAATCAGATTGTTATTTATATAACTTCTGATTCTTACTTAGTCTTAAGTTTTCTCTATATTTGTAATAATGTCTCTTTGTATCTACTTTTGTGTATGCGTGCATGGATGTGTTAACTCTATAACTAATCGTCTTTCAACGTTTTGATGGAATAGTTCAGTTTTGAGATTTCATTTTCCGGAATGTCTACTGGAGATAATCGTTCAATTTCAGACCGGGGTCTATCAATCTCTTACCGACAATTTGTAATTGAAGTGATTTCCGCCAGTTTGAAACTCTTCGTTCACAAGTGGCTTATTAGCCAAGAAATTCACTATGATTAATGACAATTGCCCCAACGGAAAATCAATTTACGACACTGTTATTATATACTAATATACACAGAATAAATCTCATCACACAAGTCAAACACGTTCATGCAAACACTCACACATACACACACACATATAGACACCCCATTTTCATCTATTAAATAGTGTGTATTACATCTCTCGTCCAGGGCGTTCTAGAAATCTTAGTAATGAAAATATCTAGCAGTGATTGAATTTGCACCGCCCTTTTTGGGGGAAACTACCGTTTGATCCAGCGCTTTTATGGCTCGGCCACGAAAAGTGTCACAGTAAGAAGGCTCTATATTCTGTTTTTAAGGAAAGCACATATTCTTCACCCTGATTATTTTTCTCAAAATACCATAACTACCCAGTTTTGTATCCGAAATATTAACAATGTAGTACCTATAGAATTAATCGATTCATTTTTTTCGATTTCTTCACACACACACACACACACACACACACACACATATATATATATATATATATATATATATATATATATATATATATTTAAAAATATGTTTTCAAAAACTGAAACTATCAGGTCATCCCATAAGTTCTGTCCGAATTTTGAATAAAGAAAACAAGTGACCAAATGTTACATTTAATTACAGATTCAATCAATGTATTTTCACTGATTATCTATGACTTCCTTCCATCTATTAACAAGCTTACTAATTCTATTACTGTAAAATTCTTTTGGCTTTGATTCGAAGAACTCACAAATGCCAGTTTATGTGTTACAAGAGCTGTTTCTTCCAAATGATTATGTAAGCTACGAAACAAATGGTAGTCTGAAGGAGCAAGGTCGGGAGAATAAGGTGGATGAGGAATTTTCTCCCAACCAAGTTCTTCGATCTTTTGTGACGTGATTCTTGCTGTGTGTGGTCGCGCATTGTCCTGATGAAACATTACCCGTTTTCGATTAACTAGAGCAGGTCTTTTTTTTTTCTCAAAGCTTGGTTCAAACGCTCTAATTGCTGACAGTATATTTGAGCATTAATTGTTGCATTAGGTGGTAAGAATTCAAAGTGGATTATTCCTTGGCAATGCCAACTGATTGAAAGAAGAACCTTTTGCCCATGAAGTTCCCTTCTCGGCTGTGGCTGGGGTCCTTCCCCTTTACCAAGCCACTGTCTACGACGCTTAACCTTTCGATAAAAGATCCATTTTTCGTCGCCAGTCACAAGTCTATCAAAAAAAGGTGAAACAAGTTGGCGAGAATGGAGAGAAGAGCAGATGTCAACACGGGATTTGAGGTTGTTTTCAGACAATTCATGAGGCACCCATTTTCCAAGTTTAGGAACTTTTCCAAGTTGTTGAAGATGACGATGAACAGTTGTATGGTTTGATCTGAGAACCAATGCCAATTCCTCAACTGATAAAGCAGGACTGTCTTCAACGGCTGCTTCAAGAAGCTTTTCATCAAACTCAACTGGACGTCCGGTTCGATCTTCATCTTCAAGGGTGAAATTTCCACCTCTGAATTTTTCAAACCATCTTCTGCAAGTTCTTTCATTCACACATTCCTCTCCATAAACTGATTGAATGTTTCTAGCCGCTTCGGCTGCTGAGTTTCCTTTCTTGAACTCATAAAGCATTATGTGCCTCAAATGATTCTTGGGTACTTCCATGTTAGCAGGGTTTTAATCAAACAAAATTTAATTTTATTGTTCTCTGAAATAAAATTAGATCAGTTTAAATGCATCTAAGCATAAAAATAATGTTCGGCGCCATTAGACATTATAAAATACTCTTTAAATTTCATTCATTTTAACAAAAAGTTAAAATTCGGACAGAACTTATGGGATGACATAATAAAAACATCAAACTTAATTATAGAATTAAATTAAAATCCCTAGTACTGTTTCATTTGCAAACGAATTTTGCAATAACTTATTTTGAAATTTACTGAGTTTTATCAGTACGTACATTCATAATATTAGTTGCTAAGAATACGGGGACATAAACTGAGTGAATGTTCCCACCCCTTCACCGTTGAAACTGTTAGATGTAGACGTCTCTTCTACTCCAATAGCTTCATGTCTCGCACATCTCGCCTGTGGAACTCCCTTCCTTATTCCTGTTTCCCTGACACACATAATCTCCAGCTATTTAAGTGTAACGTCAATCGACATCTCCAGTTGCCTTGATCTATCCACTTCCCTTCTCCACATCCTTTCACCTTTCATTCCTATCTGCTCTCGCTCCAAATCTTCTGTAACCCCCTTGCCTTTAGCGATCCACTATCTTTCTCCACATCCCCTCCTTTACCACTCCTATCTGCTCTTCCTCCAAACCTTCTGTAACCCCTTGCGTGCTAGTGGCTTCCAGCCTTGCTTGGGGTGATAAGCTTTAAAAAAAAGGGGTGGTAGGGTATTCATTTTCACTGACAACCAGTGTATCAAAATATGAGTTACTTTCCAAATGAGGTTAAGTTAATTTAGGGTAGGGGTGCCTGTTTACCAAATGATGACATCCGTTTTTCGCATGTCTGTTTTTTTTCAGTGACAAAAAGTTTTTCGGGACCTTTGTTTTGCCGTTACATTTGTACTTGTATACATAAAGTTTTTTTCAAATGTTTTTTTTTAATATGAGTACGTCGTATTAAAATACAATTTGAAAATTTTATTCCTAATTCTAATCACTAACAGACTATACACCTTTTCAAAACAAATGTGTGTGTGTGTGTGTGTGTGTGTGTGTGTGTGTGTGTGTGTGTGTGTGTGTGTGTGTTCGCGTGTGATAGAGAGAGGTCACTGAGATCAAGACTATACGGCGAGAATCTATTTCTTGATTCAACGTAAAGGAATCTTCGGACAATCTATATTTTCTCCATTTCTGTTATTGAGCAATTTTACCCATAAATGTATATTTTTATTATATATATGTGTATGTTTGTGTCTGTGTGTGCGCGCACGCATGTGTGTGTGTATGTGCGTTTGTGTTCTTTACAGTTTCATACAACTATGGGTTTCATACGTGAAGCCATCGGCAGCCACAATAGTTTTTAATTTGTTCCTGGCGATAATGTTGACATTTCACTAGACAAGACTTTGTTGGTTACATCCAGACGCACCAGAAACGAATATATCAAATAATAATAATAATAATAATAATAATAATTTTCTTCTTCTTTTTCTTCTTCTTTTTCTTCTTCTTCTTCTTCTTCTTCTTCTTCTTCTTCTTCTTCTTCTTCTTCTTCTTCTTCTTATTATTATTATTATTATTATTATTATTATTATTATTATCATCATCATTATATAAACACATACAGCTATCTGTGTATCTATTCAGATAGCTAGAAAGACATATATTAACAGACTTCTTATATATATATATATATATATATATATATATATATATATATATATATAGTGAGAGATATATAGATAGACAGATAGATAGATATATAGATAAATAGATAGATATGTCAGGTCAGGTCAGGTCATTCTGATGGAATGCTACTGGTATCATGTAAGCCAGTACTACCTGTTGCATGATCGTATAATCGGCGACTAAACCGGTTCCCCCACCAGGTTAAACTGGAGAGAAGGTAGCTAGAAACCCTACAGGAGAAAAAACAAGACCTGTCAAAAGGCGGATGAAACACTTTGAGAAGTCAAAGGCCATCTAGGTATCTCTATGTCAGGTCTGTCCAGAAACCTGCCGTGACTGCTACTAGTAAAGCTGTAAATCAGTACAACCTGTTTCAGCCAATAAAGAGGTTAAACTCTGTGATAAAAAAAATCATGCATCCCATTAGGTGTCCAGTCATCTCGCGTATGCTTGTGACTGGGCAAATGCTTAAAGGGGTAGACAGGGTACCATATGTGTTGCACAAACATTTTATATCGCCATCTTAATGTGCAGATATCACTACAAAGTCCTATGGCAATTGAGGAGCGGCAATGTGTGCAGGCTTGACGGACTGCACATGGACGATTTGGGAATTTTCTAACGTCGCTGTTTTTCTGGTTGAGCAGCTACATCCTTCTGTGGATACCTTAGCATCTGAGCAGCTCTTCTCAGGGAAAAACTGCTAACCCATCAAATTGGGAAAGATCTGGATAAGGCGACCTAACAAAAACTCTGTTCCTTTTTCAAGCTGGCCGGCTTCCGGCAGTCTGCGGCTGTTCATCTTTGCAGACGAAACACAAGTCAAAAGTCAAAATTAAATTTTCATCATCAGAGACACTTCATGAAAGTTGGTTCTTGAAATGTGATAACCCTTTTAGATAGTGCTCAAAATAAAATACCTGAACGCAGAACTGCCATTGTAGCAAAGGAATTATCAAGGTACAATATTGACATAGCGGCTCTCTCTGGGACCCGCTCTAGTGATGAGGATCAAGTGATGGCAAAAAGCGCAGGCTACACTTTCTATTGGAAGGGAGAAACATAAGGGGGCGTGGGGTTTGCAATAAAATCTGATCTTGTTGCGCATCTTAAGCATTCTCAAGGCATAACTGACAAATCATGATAATTCGTATACTAATACCAGGAAAGAGATTCATGACATTAATATCTGTTCATGGTCCGACCATGTCCAATAGGAAATGATTATTGATTTCTACGAAGACCTCCATTTAACGCTATCAAAAATTCCTACGGCTGATAAAATTCGCCTTTTGGGGGGATTTTAATGCAAGAGTGAGAACAAATCATGAAACGTGGAACCCTGTAAGTCGTTTTGGACTTGGTAAGGTAAAGAGCAATGGTTTTCATATTCTCCACCTCTGCACTAACCTCAGTCTTGCTATATGCAATAGCTTCATGTCTCGCACATCTCGCCTATGGAACTCCCTTCCCTATTACTGTTTCCCTGACAAATACAATCTCCAACGGTTTAATTGTAGCGTCAATCGACATCTCCAGTTGCCTTGATCTATCCACTTCCCTTCTCCACATCCTTTCATTTTTCATTCCTATCTGCTCTCGCTCCGGATCTTTTGTGGCCCCCTTGCCTTGATCGACCCACTGTCTTTCTCTTTCTCCACATCCCCTCCCTTGCCACTCCTATCTGCTCTTCCTCCAACCCTTCTTTAACCCCTTGCGTGATAGTGGCCTCCGGCCTTGCTTGGGGTGATATGATTAAAAAAAAAATGCAATATTTTTTAAATAAAAAGAGATTCATAAGATACCTGGATTCACCCAAGTTCTCGCCATAGTCACATCATTGATTACATAATTTGCCTTCAAGATGTTTGCAGTGTCACGAATGTGGCGCTGATCACTATCTTGTAAGGGGAAAAATGAAACTGCGTATAAGGCGGAAAGTTCGTTCTGGTGGGACAAAACTCCCGAAACGGCTTGATGTGAATAATTTGAGGAATCCGGTGGCACGGGAAGAGCTTCAAAAAGCTGTGGATGACTCCCAGTTTGATGGTTCCTGGGACGATTTAAAAAAGACTTAATACAACATCAGTGTTGATGTCTTGGGATTAAGAAAAAAGAAACATCAAGATTGATTCGATGAGAATAATCTCGAAATCAACCAGCTTCTTAAAACCAAAAACGATCTTTATCAGAAGAGGTTGAGTGCATCTGGCAGTGATCATCAATCATTTTGCCATTCCTTTAAGGCCTGTAGATCCTTTCTTCAACGTTACGTCAGTTAAACAATCAATATTGGCATGATATTTCCAAACAAATTCAGGATGCCTACAATCGTAAAGACTCCAAGGTAATGTATATCCTTATAAGAAAGACCTTTGGGCTTCAGTCAACATCTATAACTCCACTGAAAACTAATGATGGAACTAATCTCCTTAAAGATTCCAAAAACATTACAGCGTTGAACTGAGCATTTCTCGGATTTGTTTGATAATCCTTCAGGTCCTGATTTGAACATAATCAGCAACCTGTCTCAGTCTGATGTTGTGTGTGAAATGGCATTTCCGCCAACATCTGAGGAGACTAGAAAGGCGATTCAAGATGTCAATATTGGGAACGCACCAGAACTGGATGGAATTCCTGTTGAGGTGCTCTTACATGGAGGAAACGAAATGGCAAAAAGAATACACCATCTAATTTCAGATGTTTGAAATGGTACATATGTCCTTCAGGATTGGATTGATGCCATTGTTATGTCTTTGTATAAATGAAAAGGTCAAAAGTCAGAATGTAGCAACTACGGGGGAATAAGCTTACTTGAAGCTGTTCGTAAAGTTTTTGCCAAAATCTTGCTCAATCGCCTCCAAAGTCAATCTATTCTGAAGTGATACCAGAGAGTCAATGTGGGTATTGCACTGGTAGAGGCACAATGGGCGTGATCTTCACAGCTCGACAATTGGTAGAAAAGTGCACTGAACACTGTGTCCCGGTCTACCAAGTCTTCGTTGACCAAACTAAGGTGTTTGACACTTTGAATAGGAACGCCTGTTGGACAATTCTAAGAAATCTAGTTTGCCCATCTGAATTTTTCAGGCTGATTAAAGAGTCGTACAGCAACATCAAAGGTAGGTTGAACTTCAGTGGTGCTCTGTCTGAACCAATTTCTGTTGAGAATGATGTAAAGCAGGGTGATATACTTGCACCTACTTTATTTCCCATCTTTTTTGCAGTGATGCTCACACATGCTTTTAGAAACTGTAGCATTGGCGTTTATTTGCATTTCTGAACTACCTGGAAAGTTTTTGACCTGCGACGATTTAGTGCTTCCACAAAGGTGTTTCAGCAAGTTATTCGTGAGCCTCTTCATGCGGATAATGCCGACTTCGTGGCTCCTACTAAGGAATACATACAAACCATGAATCTTTTTTCCTGATGCATCTAAGTCTTTTGGGTTTACTATTACTTTGAGGAAGACCAAGATAATTTTTACAACACCTCCTAGTGAACCGTATCGTAAACCAAAAATACTTGTGGATAGCAGGAGGCTAGAGGTGGTAGATACCTTTGTATAACTTGGAAGCATACTCTCACGAGATGGGACTCTAGATGCTGAAATACTTCATCGCATCTAGAAAGCTACTCAATCTTTCGCATGCTTGGAGAAGCGGGTGCGGTCTGAAACATCACACTTAACATCAAGGTAAAGGTTTATGAATCATGTGTTTTGACTGCCCTTTTATACTCTTCAGAAATATAGACAAAATACAGACATCATATTACCTCTCTTGAAAGTTCCTCAGAAGAATCATCAATATTTCATGGCAGTCTTTTGTACCTGACACAGAAATTCTGGAGAAAGCTAATATTCACAGTATTGAGAAGCTAATCATTCTCAACAAAATGCACTGGACAGGTCACATGGTGCGCATTGATGACTCAAGGTTGCCCAAACGTGCCTCTTATGGTGAACTATCTATAGGCAAGCATCCCAAACACAAACCTAGAAACGCTTTAAAGATTGCAAAATTGAAAATATTTCGTCACCCACAAGGGCTCGGAGACGCTTTTGAACCCTATCAAAACTGGCAGCTCCCACCCAAATATGACACTAGTACTCCATTTGGAGTCTGATCTGGCTCTTGTAATGGTAAAGGATAGCAGAAGGAATCAGGTATTTACTAGAGTGGTACATTTTACCTGCATCCTTAGCAATGGATCTTTTGTATGAGTTACACTTGAGGTCGCGTGTGAGGTTGAGGCCCAACAGTCTTTCAAAGCAGGGTGCTTTCCCGAGAGGAATCCCGTTTATCCTGATTGGTGGTAGTTCAGGTTCAGAATGTAGAATCACTTCATACGACACCAGAAGTATTGAAAGAAAATGGCTATTTTTGTAGTCATGTTATAACACGTTTATGTTATAATTTTTGAATAAATAATATTTGCTCTACTTTTTGAGAATAGTATTTTTGGTTATTGGAATTAATTCCGTCTCCACCAATCCTATATATATATATATATATATATATATATATATATATATATATATATATATATTATTTACATGATTCGGACTATTGTCCTCATCTTTGTGGCCATATATCTTACAACGTTTCGGCCATTGTACGCTCCGGCTTTCTTCAGGTGGTTGGAATATCGAACTGAACACTCACTGGGGTAGACTGTTCTAGTTCCACGTGCCATGTTTAATAGATGTCAGTTATCAGTTATCTCCTGTTAATTCCCCTCTCCAAGTTCAGTTCGACATTCCAAACACCTGAAAAAGGCCGGAGCGTACAACGGCCGAAACGTTGTGATAAATATGGCGACAAAGATGAGGACAATAGTCCGAATAATGTAAATAGTGAGCAAAAATTTTGTTTCAAATATTACATAGGCATTCGTTGCAATTTTAAATTTGTGTTTCATGACATCTTACTTAGCATATACCATTTTGATTGGCTGAATCGATTATCAACATAACATTTCTGTCTATTTTACATTTCTATACTTTCCTTATATTTTATTTCTTTATTTGCTCCTTCCTTTTCTCTGTAGAAAAGACTATATCTTATGTCTTTCTTTTTTTCTTTCTTGTTCTTCTTTTATTTTTTTCCTACCGCCTGATGAGATATGATAATATACGTCGAAATATGAGTGCATATATGTAGCGATTTTATAAATGTTCCAATGTAATATCCTATAATAAATACACATATACAGGGTGTCCATAAAGTTCGTGTGCACTTTAAAAAAAATTATAACTTTATATAGATATAATCTGTAAAAAATGTTATAAAGTTTAATGTACCTAGTTTTAAGTATAACTAAAATAACTAATGTGCGATTTCAGGCATTACTGTAAATTAGTTGGCAAATGTTTTCCGTGAATCGTATTAACCTTTGTATTGCTAATGATGGAGGAAACTTAAATAAAATTTCAATAAAACCTTAAAAAAAATATATATTTACTTCTTTCTAATCATTTTGACAAATTTTATCGCAAATACAAATAAAGTTGTAAATTTTTAAAGTGCACACGAACTTTATGGATACCCTATATATATATATATATATATATATATATATATATATATATATATATATATATATATATATATATATATATGTATATATATGCCTTTAAATAATTGTCGGACTTTGCCCATTTCATAATTGGTCATTTGTTTACATTTGATACGCCATGAGCAGTTATGAATGTACGCGAGAGATTCATGGAAAGATTGAAGTTTATAAGCAGTAAATTCGACCTTGCCAACCGAACGATCCTCAGTGGCTGAATCCTCAGTGGCACGTCAGACTATATGACGGTTCCGTATAGGATACAGGTTCGAATCCTGTCGAGGACGAATATTTTCTATGAAAATTTCTCGGACATTCAGGCCGGTAAATGTTATTTAACACTGTTTATTATAAACAGAACATTTACTTAAATACTTGTATCTATAAAATAGAATGTTAAACATAAAAATGTCTTTATATATATATATATATATATATATATATATATATATATATATATATATATATATATATATATATATATACTACATTTGGAAAAAATGCAAAAATGGACTACATTTGGTGCAAAAAACCCGGGCTGCGCTTTGAAATATTCTGACGAAGTGTTTAGGATACTGCAAAAAATGGATTTCTTTCTTCGTTCTCTCTGTCTAATGAGAGGGTCGTGAGTACATTTTAATCTGTTTTATACTCACTGGGAGCTTATTTACGTCGATTTGCTTTTTTGTTGTGATTTAATAATAACTATATTTTAGTTGGGGCTCTTTATTTAAACGGTAATTGCTTACAAAACAATGTTATATACCAAGCCACGATAAAATCACCAGATAATGAAGAAAAAGTATACACAGGAGTAACTTGAAGGACACTGTAAACGTAAAAAGAAATTATGTACACAAAACATCTTACAAAATAGTAAATATGCGAACAGCACAAAGCTTTCTAATTATATCTGGGAAATTAAAAACAAAACTCAGACCACACCAAAAATATCTTGGAAAATAAGGAAAATATCATCAGTCTACAACAACCAATCAAAAACTTGCAAACTTTGCTTGGGGGAAAAATAGTTATCATTACCTTTTCCAGACCAAAATAAATTATTAAATAAAAGATCCGAGCTCATCTCAAAATACAGACATGAAAACAAATTTTTACTACGTTACTTAAAAATTGAAAATGGAAAAAGTAAATAAATAAATAAACAAAATGACAATAAAATAAGCAAAATAAATGAATCCAAACAAATTACCAAATGACACCTGTTAGAATAAACGAAAAAAAAGAAACAAAATCAATAAATAAAGTAAATAATAAAAAATTAGCAAACTATTATGACCAAAATATTAGTTAGACTATAAAAATCAAACCAAAAATCGAACGAAAAAAATAGCTATAACTGTTATATAACGATAAAAAAAATGATAAAAAAAATATCCTACGTTATTTAAAAATCGAAAACCAAAAAGAGAAAATATACAGTATAACAATAAATAATAACAACTAAAATAAATTGATCTAAATATATAAATAAACTAACAACCGATACCGATAAGGTAACCGTTAGAAAAAACAAATAAAGATAATCAATCCAAATAAATACATGAAGTAATAAACAAATTAAAAACTGTTCCTGCCAAAATAATAGTTAGAACAAGCAAAAACAAAACTATTAAATAAGCCATATAAACACATTTTTACTACGTTAATAAAAACATCGATCAAAAAATAAATAAATATATAAGATAAGAAATAAAAATAAAAATAAAAACAAGCAAAGTAATTTAACCCAAATAAATAAATAAAAAAATAAACACCTTCCGGTAAAACAACCGCCAAAATAGACTACCCACAATGCACCAGTGACCCGTATAAAAATAGCCGAGAAAAATAACAGCACTTGTGGCCTGACGATTGCATCTAGCATGAAACAAACTGTCGCCTCTAAGTGTTGACTTCTATGTTCACTTTTATATTTACACACGCTCTATTTCTGATATTGACCACTTTATCCCATAAATATAGCACATCTTAAGACTATATTTCTTCATACATACATATATATATATATATATATATATATATATATATATATGTATGTATGTATGTATGTATATATATATATATATATATATATATATATATATATATATATATTGTCATTATATATATAGGTAGCTTCCAATGCTAATAAATAAAACATAACACTGTTTTAATAGTGCTGTGATATAGCCGCTACAAAGTCAAAAGTCGAGCAATATTAAACCATATCGCTTGAGAATTTTCACCACCAGTAACTACTAAAATGGATAGCATACTTAACTCAAAGAGAAAATAATGACATGATCAAGATGTTGACGTCCCACATGACTTTAAACAAGCTGTTAGGAAACCCCTTTAATACTGAAAAGAGCCATAACAGTCACAGTCTATTTTCCTAAAGAATTGTTTTAATAGAAAACTTTTATAAATTTCAACAAAAAGCAGCACTGGTTGCTCGATCAATAAATACCGATTGTTTCCTTATAAGGGAACGGCTATTACCATTAGCATTTTAAAACGTTTAAACTATCTGTCGTTACAATATTTATGATGTATTTGAGTTGCAACTTATATCCGTTTATATCCGCCTTGGATTAAGGCCCCCGGAAATCTTTTCATCATTTCTCTTTATTTTTCCTCCGTTTCGGATTATTTTTCAGGTTTTCAACTTAGCTCTATGTGAAACAAAATATTATTTTAATGTTTCTAAACCTTCATAACTTACACCTCCAATAATTATCACGAACCCTTACTGTTAGCCTATACTAACACAAATTCCTTTATACAATCACTTCAGAAATAGATCCACACAAAATGATGGCGGTGCTATGGGTTCACCTAAAACAACAAATTCCACCTGCTACGTTAACTATATATTTATATTAACTAAAATTGTACAAATTTCATCTATATAAAATTCTCAAATTTAAACTCATATCTACTAAACAATAACCGAGAATGATCCTGAAAATATATAATAGCTTATAACTTTTATAAATAACTATAAATTTAATTTCCTTTCCATGAAATGTTTTCTATAAGGAATTTATAGCTATAAAACTAACATTAACAATAATTCCGCTAAACATATTGTAGACAAAAATATAAAACTAATCTTAGATAAAGATAATAATAATTTAAATAAGAAAATCATTAAACAATTCCTTGAATTGATTTAATTGATTTTTACGGTCTGTCAACCCTATATATTTTATTTAAATCCGAAATATATTTCTTCTTCTTTTACCAGTACATATTGTATTAACACTTTTCTTTAGAATAACAATGATTTTTCCAGATATAAGTCATACTATTAAACCCATAACTGGATTAGGAGATGCATCCATACCTTTCCCAATAATATTTGCGCGTAAGTGAATATATTGAACCCGAGTGGATTTCGAACTCGGATCTCCGATTTCTCATTCTGAGCAGTTATAATTTCGCGAACCGGAAATATTAAATTCTAGAGAAACCACCTGAAAATTAAGCATGAACTAAACGAAAAAATATAATAATTTTCTTTACTTACTACAGATAAGTAAACAAAAAAAAAATCTCACAGAATCACCATCAGCAATCCAAGAACAAAATAAGAAAATCTACAAACTAATTCGCTTGTTCACTTGAAGAATTTATCTCTAATAATGATAATAACGATTAAAAATATATTTTGGTTACATAACCAGTATATTATCTCGGTGATTATCTTGTATTTAATCTGACACTAGCTTTATTAAATTTCATATACCCAAAGAACATGAAAATAAAACAAATCAAATCCAACTCTTATCAGCAATACAACAATATATCACGAACGGCTACATAATATTAAAAGCCTTATTCCTAAAAAGCAAATAAATCCAGCATCAATAAAATTTATTCTATTTTAAGAACAAATATTCAATTCATTTTATAAGTAGGAAATAATGGCAATATAGCACAATCTAACCCGTTAAGATGCGACACGTGAAAAAACACGACAATGGACATATTAATGCGTGAATACGCAGCAATTGGAAACTAGTAATATGACAGAAAGCTCTAGCATATGATAATTTCTTTGATAATGGCTTCTGAAAGATGAAAGCGCTCAGAAAACGTTGTTCAAAGTCTTCTTGAAATATGACAAGATCTGAAGAAAAAATATTTCAAAAGAAGATATGTGGTTGGTCTTTTTGACGGGTATTATGTTGCATATTTTAAATTCTTGGATAGCTGAATCGAATGTAAGTGCGTCTACATTCAGAAAGCAATTTCTTTTTCCCCTTCATAAAACAGAAATTAATTACTGAAGTTACTGAAGGACCCAAATTTCATTTGTCGTGTCAAAAACGAATTACACTTGTCGAAAATCAGAAAAACACTGTGAATTCCCAAATGAAAACCATATTTTTTAAACATATTTCTATAGCAACGGAGGGCCGACTTTCTTATTAAACTTGCAAATTACAATCGAGTCATCTTTCCCTTTTTCGCAGACCCACCTAGAATTGATTACAATATAGCACATTTGACAAGGTTCACTGGAATAAAGAGAGAAAGAAAAGGAAATATGGTAGAGTGAATGGTGGCATAAAATAGAAAGAAAACGAGAAAGAAAATGAAGCATGGGAGATATACAATGGCATATAAAAGAAAGAAAGAAAGAAAGAAAGAAAGAAAGAATATGAAGCATGGTAGACAGTATGGTAGTATAAAATAGAATAGAAAGAAAGAAAGAAAGAAAGAAAGAAAATGAAGCATGGAAGCCTGAATGGTGGCATAATAAAGAAAGAAAGAAAGAAAGAAAGAAAGAAAGAAAGAAAGAAAGAAAGAAAGAAAGAAAGAAAAAAGAAAATGAAGCATGGAAGCCTGAATGGTGACATAATAAAGAAAGAAAGAAAGAAAGAAAGAAAGAAAGAAAGAAAATGAAGCATGGAAGCCTGAATGGTGGCATAATAAAGAAAGAAAGAAAGAAAGAAAGAAAGAAAAAAGAAAATGAAGCATGGAAGCCTGAATGGTGACATAATAAAGAAAGAAAGAAAGAAAGAAAGAAAAAAAATATGAAGCATGGTATACATTATGGTTACATAAAATAGAATAGAAAGAAAGAAAGAAAAAAAGAAAATGAAGCATGGAAGCATGGAAGCATGGAAGCCTGAATGGTAGCATAAAAAAGAAAGAAAGAAAGAAAGAAAGAAAGAAAGAAAAAATATGAAGCATGATAGACTGTATGTCGGCATAGAGTAGAATATGAAGAAAGAAAGAAAGAAAGAAAGAAAGAAATAAAATGAAGCAGGGCAGACAGGATAGTGGCATAAAATAGAATAAAAGAAATAGAGATAAAAGAAAGAAAGAAAAATAAGAAAAAATAGAAATGAAATGAAGCATGGTAAACTAAATGGAGACATAAAAGAAAGAAAGAAAGAAAGAAAGAAAGAAATAATCAAACAAAGAAACAAAGAAAATGAAGCATGGTATACTGTATGGTAATATAGAATAGAAAAAAGAAAGAAACAAACAAACAAACTAGAAGGAAAAAAGATAAAAATAAAAAAGGAAAGAAAGAAAATGAAGCATGAAAGACAGAATGGTGGCATAAGAAAGAAAGAAAGAAAGAAAGAAAGAAAGAAAAAAAGAAAAGAAAGAAAGGAAGAAAGAAAGTAGAACTTGTATGATCAGGAAATGCAAAGAGAGAAGCACAAAAAGGATGCCACAGAATATAATCTTGTTAGAAAAAAAAAGACAAAAAATACAAAACAAAATT
Organism: Acanthosepion esculentum; assembly: GCA_964036315.1. NCBI lineage: Eukaryota > Metazoa > Mollusca > Cephalopoda > Sepiida > Sepiidae > Acanthosepion > Acanthosepion esculentum. Next base: position 31,102,583 of record OZ038483.1, on the reverse strand, counting down.
CTTGGGCGGATATCAAGAAGGAATTGTCATTAATCATCGCCCACGAAGCCATCAACACTCTCCTAACTCCGTAGGCACGCCATCAAACTCGCCCATCCCCCCCACCACCACCACGAAAAAGATTTCTGCATTTAGCACATCCATTTATCTTCGGTTATCCATTTCACTTTGTAGATGATGCTTCCTTTCTTCAGCCAGGGAAGGTGATCTAACGATGTGGCTTTCAGTCTTGCTTCGACTTAGCTTCATTCTTTGATTCCATTGTTCTATTGTCTGCAGGAATTCCTCCTTTTGAATAAGCACGGCAGATATTTTATTTATCCTTTATGAAAATGGTCCTCCTTTGGATTGACTTCTTTTTGTTTCTTCTTCGTTGCATTTGTTTTCTTAGAAATCATTTTGTATTTTCTTTGTTTCTCCCGTAACGACGCGTTAATCCGAGTCAAATGTTGCATTCTACATAGATTTGTTTGTTTTTGTTCCTTTTGATTTTTTTTCTTTGTTCCTCGTGCATTTCTACGCATGCTGGGTCAGCTTGACAACAAAGCAGAAAGCATGAAATTCTTTATTTGGCTTTTCATAGCATCACGCTTGAATTGTTACTAATTAATAACTATAATTAAACAGGTTCCCTTCACTGCTAACCTCCTGAACAGATCCAGGTTTATAATTCTAATATCTTAATTTCTTACGAGACTCTAAGGAGAAGAGCTTAAATTATACAAATTGTAACGTGGGAACAGTAGAATTATTATCAACAACATCAATTTCGATATTGAAATTATTTATTCCTTTATTTAATTATTTTTAATTTAACAAAAAACAGTCATTTACCAGGTCCTTCAACTGAGGCCTAATTTTAAAAAAAAAACTTTTTAGAAATTTATCGAGTTTTTAATTATGAGAAATAGTAGTTGTACGATTTTCTGTGTCTATCATAATATTGGGTTGGTGCATAATTAACAGGCGTTTTTTTTTTAAACAATATTTATTATGCAAAAAGAAACACAACAATTCAACAATAACATTTTTAAATGATTATTCCGAAGCGTATGATTATCGAAAGGCATTTTTATAACCTGTAAATAAAATAATGTTTTTATTAAAAAAAAATAGTAACCAAAACAGAAATGTTTAATAACACAAAAACGCCTGATAATTATGCACCAACCCAATAATAATTCGTGTCTGTATTGTAACGGTTATCAGCACGTAAAGTGAAATCAGCGACCCAAGTTCAAATTGCGGATTAGTCTGCTGCGTGTACTTTCGCACTAATATCTCTGTGAAAAGCATGGTTCTGTTTTAGTGGGGGGGGGTATTTGCCTTCCATCAGTATGTCTGATGCTAACCTCCAGGAGAGTGACGCATTCGGCCTCCACGGACTAAAATTTTCTGTTGAAATGAAGTGGAGTAACTATACTGAGTTAATTGTTAGGTCTACTGCTTGGAAATTTGGTTCACTATGTCGTGCTAAACAATTTTTCTCACTACAAGCATAGACATTTCTCGTTACAATTGTGCAGTTTTAACTAAGATATAGTATAATATATATATAAAATATTAATATAAAATATAGTCTAAAATATATAAAATGTAGTCTAAATGACATAAGATATATAAAATATTAATATAAAATATAGTCTAAAATATATACAATATATGAAAAAAATTATAAAATATAGTCTTAAATATATAAAATATAAATATAAAATGTAGTCTAAAATATATAAGATATAAATATAAAATATAATGTAAAATATATAAAATATAGTCTAAATTTCATAAAATATGCATATATAATTATAAAATATAGTCTAAAATATATAAGATATAAATATAAAATATAATCTAAAATATATAAAATATAGTCTAAATTTCATAAAATATGCATATATAATTATAAAATATAGTCTAAAATATATAAGATATAAATATAAAATGTAATCTAAAATATATAAAATATAGTCTAAATTTCATACAATATGCATATATAATTATAAAATATAGTCTAAAATATATAAAATATAAATATAAAATATAATCTAAAATATATAAAATATAGTCTAAATTTCATAAAATATGCATATATAATTATAAAATATAGTCTAAAATATATAAAATATAAATATAAAATATAATCTAAAATATATAAAATATAGTCTAAATTTCATAAAATATGCCTATATAATTATAAAATATAGTCTAAATTATATAAGATATAAATATAAATTATAGTCTAAAACATATAAAATATAGTCTAAAATTCTTCCATGCATTGAATATTGTTGCTACATCTACTTGTTTGCTTCTGCTATGGATTTACAAATGTTTGAATAAATTCAAAGAAGAATCTGCAATGTGATCGTTCTTGACCTTGCATCTCGGCTTCACTCACTTTCCTGTCACAATAATGTATCTTCCCTGTGCCTTTTCCAAAAATATTTTCATGATTCTTATTCCGATGAGCTCTTGTCTTTGGTACCGCGAGTTTACGAATTGACAACTAGGGCTCATCATTTTACAACAGAAATGTGGCTAGGAGTAACCGTAAGTTTTATGCTAAGTGTTTCTTCACTTGCATTTCTCCCTTATAGCAAATCTCGGCCATCCTTTTGCTCTCCAGTTAACATTGATGCTAAAAAGATCTTAATGCAAGATCCATCGTTAAATTCTGTCTTCTTAATTCTTTCAATTATTCTCTCTCTTTAATAATGGTAATTTTTAGTAATACCACACCTTGAGTCTTAGTGGCTTTATTTCCTTGATTGGCTTGAAATGATTAACAAAAATGTTAAATAGTATACTCGATTGGGCTATTTCGTCTTGAGTGGCAAACAATCACTGCCCAGAAAAAAAACTCTGGATTCACAATCATGGAAAATACATCAAGAATCAACTCAGTTATCTTTCACAAGAATGAATAGAAATTCCAATTGAAAAAAAGAAAAGAATGAAAAGGAGTTTATCTTTGTCTTGAATGGACATGACATTAAAAAAAAAGATAGAATATCTAACTCGACGTCCTTATAATGGAAAAGTTCATTTCTCTCTATTTTTTATTTCTTGCCTTAGATTATTATTTGGTGTTGTTTGCGATGTCCTATATTTTGGAGTCATCCACTGACAGTTCTTACTCACATGATTTAGAAGAACACGCAAAGAACACATTTTCTGACCCCAGGCTTGTTTCGCAGCTTGAGGTCGCGAACTTTGTAAAACCACGAAACGGCTGATTCTAAACGACATTTTCCTTATAATTGCGACGTTTCCATTTTCTCATTTCTGACCAAAGGTGTTTTCTGCAAAACAGTACACAATTATTATTATTATTATTATTATTATTATTATTATTATTATTATTATTATTATTATTATTATTTTAAAATTCTTCTTTAGATGCATTTATTTCATAATCGCATGCCAGGTCATAACCACTGACAAGCGAATGATGTGAATTTTTCTTATTTCCAATTAATTAGACAAATGACAAACAAATTAAGTTAAAAAAAAATAAATGGGCAAAGCTCTTCACAGGGTATGGGCTAGGTTTGTTAGAACTATTTCTTGGATTTTAGTTTTTAAGAGCTACATTTTTTTCAATTTCCATCTCTAGATGCCATTTTTCTTCTTCTTCTTCTTCTTCTTCTGCTTATTATTATTATTATTATTATTATTATTATTATTATTATTATTATTTTCTTTGATATCTGTCGTTTACACATTTCTCTCTGGATCCCGCCCAGGGACCTAAGGTTAGAAATGGCATCATGACACTTTCCACTGTAAAAAAATAAAAAATAAAATAAAATAATAACTATTATTATTATTATTATTATTATCATCATCATCATCATCATCATCATCATCATCATCATCATCATCATCATCATCATCATCATTTTTTTTTTTTTTTTAAATTTCTTCTTAAGATGCATTTGTTTCATAATCCCTAGACGGGTCATAACCAATGACCAATGACAAGCGAATTATGTGAATTTTTGTTATTTCCAATTAATTAAACAAAAGATACATATTAACAGAAAAAAAAACTTATATGGGCAAAGCTATTTACAGGATATGGGCTATGATTGTTAGAAATATTTTTGGATTTCCTGGAGTGATGGTGCACCAGGGATTTTGTTGATTTGCTCTTAAGTTCCTTACTTTATCAGATACAAAGTTCAAACCACAATAAAAACAATTTTATTTTTTAAGTGCCACATTTTTTTATATTATTGTCATTAGTATTTTTCCTGATTTGTTTTATATAATCATTCACAAAATCTCTTAACCGAAGCCTTAAGAAATTTTTGCGCCTATTATAATGAGTTTCACTGTGCGTGTGAAAGTCCATCATGATTTGTATGAAAGTGACCATTTTACAATCGTCATATATAAAATAAACCCATACCAGATGACAAAGTACCTAAGTGTCAACGATACAAGGCAAAGTGGAAAGCATTCACAGAACTGTGACCTAAGTGGCAAATGTCCGGAGGCAGAGAGTTTGACCAGCACAGCCAGAGACGAATCTCCAACTGCAGGATATCTACCAGCCGCCCCACGTTGTCAGATATGGCACAAGGCCGAATTTAATATAGGGTATCCGAGCCCGTAGGCTCGTCCAAATTTCCCCGTAGAAACTGTATAAAATGGGGTCGAGTAGCTGTTTCCCGAGCCGAGACTCTGCCCTTCGACATGGACTCGTCTGGGGATCCTCCCAGTCCGGAGTCAGAGAGTTTGACCAGCACAGCTGGAGACGAATTTCCAACTGCAGACCAACATGCAGTATTTACTACTTAATTATGTGAATGGGGACATATCGATTATCGTCCGTAGGTATGCTACAATAGTAAAAATTTCGGTTAACTACTTTTATCAAATGTTATTTAGAGCATGGAGTGGAATAACAATATCTGAACTCCATCATCAAGCAGCATGTTAAAAGTTACCTTGTTTATACTGAAAACTAAGAGTATAATTGGTGTAGTTAAGAAAAGATTAGAAAAGTCTTTGTAGACAATTTTACCATTGGCTATTCATCATTGAATATGCTAACCGCAAAACTAAAACTACAAAATTGCATAAAGAAATGAAAGAAATGTGTTAATGGAAATGGGTTCCAGTTTGCTAAATCTAAAACAGTATGTTTACACATTTTTAGGAAACGATGACTACATCCTCAATTAAAAATAAATAACAAACTTATACCAGTCAAACAAACCAAATACTTAATAACAAGCTACACTTCAAAGCCCATATTAATTACCTGAGGCAGAACTGCAAAAAGTGACTAAACATCTTAAAAGTTCAATCAAAAATGGAATTGGGGAACAGGCAGTAGAACAAAGTTATACATGTATAGAATTCTAATCAGAACAAAATCGGAATATAACTTTATAGTCTATGGTCCAGAGCGAAGATCATATATTAACAAATTACAACCCATCCAAAATCAAGGGGTAGGGTTATGTGTGAATGCATTCCGCACCTCTCCTATGCAAAGCCTCCATGTAGAGGCTAATGGACTATCCTTACGTTTAAAATGGAAAAATCTCTTCCAGAAGTATGCCATAAAACCCAGCATATAAAATACATAATTTGGGCACCCGGCATGGTGTAATGGTTAGCAAACCTGTCTCGCTAAATCAGTTACGACTGAAAAGTGAGTTCCATCCTCACTGGGTGCCTCATACTTTCGGTCTTGTGTCACATCAAAGCTACGCTTGGAAAATCACTATAAAATACATAATTCACAGTATACCCAATTGTATAACAGCAAACTATTAACAACACTGTCGTTTGGAATATGTAATAAGGAATCTCTTTCACAAGTAAATAAAAAATCCCCACAGCATAGCACTAGCTGCATCCCCAAATATACCACCTTGGATAATCACAGAACTAAAAGCGGATCTCACATAAAAAAAAAAAAAATTAAAAAAGAAGAATCCGTCAATGAAATTGAATACCAAAATGTTTTGGTGAAATGAACGACAAATAAAGTGAATTAAGATGGGACCAAAAAGGAAGATAAAACAAGAGCAGCAGAGTTCAATGGACAAAACCATAAACAAATAAGATTATCCAACGAAGCGTCTATTTTTATTGCAGAATTAAAAGCCCTGAAGATGGCGCTTGACCTCATAATCATTCTACCGGATCAAAAATATATCATATTTACAGGCTATCAAACCTCGTAGATATAAAGAGATACAGACATATATAACAGACATATAAATATATTTTCTTGGATAGCAACTCATGAAAAAGCGGGCAAATTGGCCACGAAATCTTTTAACATGCAAATAGTGGAAGTAAAGGTACCCTACAGATTTTAAAAGGGAAATCACGGAATTCATTAGGGGAGAATTTAAAATAGAATGGGATTCTATTCAACATAAACTCTATGAAAACCAACGAAAAATCAAACCAAAAATAAAAAAAGCTGGCGGCGATAGCGGCTGCTGTTGCCCGCCCGACTGCCTGCCTACTTAACTGCCTCACTCCCGTCTCGTCCACTCGTAAGCGGTGAAAGATGTTCGTGTAACAACCTTTGCTTTTTTCTACCATTTCATGCTACTCAATACAGAAACGAGTTGGAAACGATCTGAAGACAATAACCAATAGGTTTTGTTTCGTTTTCGAATTTCATTTTCTGAATTTTTTTTTTCCGAAACATCCAAAGTCAGCACTTGGCTCGTCCACTTTTCGCGCCGACCACTACCGAGGCGCACGACGCTCGTCCGGCGGCGGCCGCTGACCGTCGTCCCAGACCCCGGACCTGCCGTACGTGGTCGACGGCGGCAGACAGGTTTTGCGTCCTGGCCGAGGCGCAAGACGCTCGTCCGGATAAGGCGAAGACCGGCGGTCGGGTCGTGTCGGTCCGCCGCCGCCGCCGCCGCCGCCGCCGCCGCCGCCGCCGCTGCCCACGGCATTCTAACGCTCCCGGAAGGCTGCCTCTCTCGCGCGCCTGGCTGCTGACTGGCCGAAAAGAAGAAACAGTGCTGATCCGAATCCGAATTGGACGTGCAAGATTACCCAACATACACCTGTTCAGAGAACAAGCAATGCCCAAATGCAACTGTTGCAACTATAGTAGAACATATAATAATAGGTTACTAAAAGTACAGTAAAATATGCAACAAATACTATCAAGGCACGGTGGAGTAATGGATAGCGACACGGATTGAGGAATCGAAGAGCCGAGTTCGAATTCCAGTCGAATCGATTACATTCACTTTAATGCTAAAACCCTTGGGAAAGGTATGAATGGGTAAATAGAAGAACAGCCTTGTATGGCAACTGGTCTGCCGCAGAAATGGCAACCTACTGCGGGAAAATATCTGCCTCGTCAGTCATGTATCAAAATGATCACATAACTGGCTGACTACCAAGGTCCAAACCTTAAAAAGTTGTTCTAAAACATAAACCGTACCAAAATTATAGGTTTCTTGAAACCTCTACAAAATAAATAAAAAATCGAACAGAAGAAACTGGACTGTAACGAGGACGTTTTCAAAAAGATGAAATAGTAACTAGGAGCTATGATTAAAAAGGAATTGGTTTTGGCATTAAATAAACCCCAAGTGTTGATATGTCGTTAAAATACACACACACACACACACACACACACAGTGGCTATGTAAGCGGTGTTTAAGACCACAATCATTTCTAGAGATTCTAATCAACTCTGAATTTGTTAACAAGCACCACACAAGCACCTTTCAGGTGAACAATATGGCTTTCGTTTCTCTATATCAACCGCAGATGTGCTAACAGTTACTACTGAATTTCTCTATCAAGCTTTAGATAAAAAAGGCGAGTTGACGGCTTTGGCTTTAGAAGGCGTTTGACAGAGTTTGGCACGTTGGCCTTCTTCACAAACTCAAAGGTTATGGTGTTTCTGGCCAAAGAGTTGACTTAATGCAATCCTTTTTAACAAGTCATGTCATAAACGGTCACGCTTCTAGATCTCTTCACATTAATGGGGGCTCCCCAAGGGCTCTACTCTTGGACCAACGTTGTTTCTAATTTTCATAAATGATCTCTCTCATGTCTCATCAATTCTCACCTCGGTATTTATACTGATGACTCGACAATTTATTCCTGTCTTAGTAGTAATTTCGATTTGTCCGACAAAGTAAAACAGACAACTGCTCTAGAAAATGATCTGCAACAAGTGGTTTTTCGCATGTTGATTTCAGAACATAATAACACATTATCCAAAATTGTCTAGTAATATATCTTTATTAAATGTAAACTGAATAAGAAGTTCATAGTATATTTTTGGCAAAGTACTCAGAATTGCTCAATCATCTCACTTCACACGACCTCCTTTCAGATAAATAATATGGCTTTCGTTTCTCTAAATCAATCACCGATATGCTAACGTTTATTACTGAATTTCTCTATCAAGCTTTAGATAAGAAAGGCGAGTCGACGGATTTGGCTTTAGAAGGCGTTTGACAGGCTTTGGTACGTTGGCCTTCTTCACAGACTTAAAGGTTATGGTGTCTCTGGCCAAATAGCTGACTTTTTAACAAGTCATGTCATAAACGGTCACGCTTCTAGATCTCTTCACATTAATGGGGGCTCCCCAAGGGCTCTATTCTTGGACCAACGTTGTTTCTAATTTTCTTAAATGATCTGCCTCTTGTCTCATCAATTCTCAGCTCGGTATTTATACTGATGACTCGACAATTTATTCCTGCAATACCAGTAATTTGGTAAATTTCGATTGGTCTGAAAAAGAAAATGATCTCCATACAGTCAACCGAGATAAGAAATGGCAGGTAAATTTTACTGCCTCCAAAACGAAACTGCCAGATTTTAATCAGCATAGACATCCATTTTTGCTTATCATCAGCATGGCTGATACTAATCTCCAGGTGAGTAACATTGCGTCTTCTTTCGCACGGACTTTCCACTGACATGAAGTGGAATGATTATATATTAACAACTGCTAGGTAAGTTTGTTTACTGTGTCGTGCCAAACAATTTTTCTCGACAGAATCCATCTTGAATGGTTATTCATTACTAGCAGTCTTCGCCCTCTCGCTATCGCTTCGTATATTCACTATACGAAATCTTCGAAACAAAAATTTTAAATGAACATTTTATTCATAAATTGGATTGTTATAGTTAAGAAAGATTTTACAAATAGATGCCCAGTAAAATGCAAATTTCAAACAATTTCCTGCACTATATAAGACAATATTAATGGACCGAACAATTTTTTTTATATAAAAATCAAAAACTTTAAGTAAAAGAACACTAATGAAGGACAGTTATTAATGAAATATAATTTTAAGATCAAAACCTGAAGCATGATATCACATAGAAATAGATAATATATACAGATACTAAGCTTTTAGCGTATAAATTACTATAATGTAATTTGTACATTATTTATCATCTCTCAGTTGCGTCTCTGTCCTTGGAAAGAGTGCGCTCAGGGGCTTCTCTGTCAAAAGGCAGAGGGCAACTGAGAAAATAATACTGAGAGGTTCCCAGCCCTGGGTAACAACTGCCCGAGGCCATGCCCTCCCATTGTACAAGAGGGAGGGATCGGTTCTCGCACCGAGGCCAGCGCAACCGATGGTTGCGGGGGCTGTGGGCAATATTTGTGCCTGCCCGGGTGCACGCCCTCGGGTCCCCACTTTAAAAAGACCTTGTGTCACATCTCATTCTCGTGGAGGAAAGGGCAAGCACCGTATAAATTACTATAAAATAGAGTTGGGACGTTTTTAACTCCAGCAAGTGCCACTTAAGATCATCGCACACAATTTCATAACTGAATCAATCAAGCTGTCATCGAAACCGACGGGAGAATCCATTATATATATATATATATATATATATATATATATATATATATATATATATATATATATATATATATGTATGTATGTATGTATATAATAAGACGGCTAATTTGAAAACGTTCTCTTATTTAAAATATATAATACATATATTAATCCCAAACTGAAATAATATAAATAATAATTACAATATAAAAAAAATCAGCAACTATATTTACTTACTTTTATTTATTAGACATTAAATTACATGGCTTAACCTGAAAAACTAACTTCATTTTTTCTTGTGTTTAGAAATAGGTATTGCAAAATGAAGTCCTCACATTTGCCTCGGCAAAGTCTATCAGCGGACAAAAGGCGCCGGTAAAGAATAGTTTTTGCTGTGTATTATTCGTATTGTCTTTTTATAGATATATTTTTATAAATATCTGAAATTTTACGTATGACACACATGCATATATATATATATAACAACCGAATGCCTCAAGCCCGGACCGAAAGCCAACCAATCTGATGTCAGTTAGAGCTTCCACTACTTCACTCGACAAATTTGTGAGATCTAGGCCATAATTGACAACGATCTCACCATGTCAATCGGGTCCATAGCTAGTGTCACGGGAGTGCCCGAGGTTAGTATCAGGCATGGGGTGCGTAAAGACATTCGGCATTTCTCATACAAGATGAGAGAGGGTCAATATTTTATCCAAGCCATGAAGGGCAGGAGAAAAGTCCGTGCTACGAAGCTTTTGAACAAACCTAAGAATTCCATCCAACAGAACATGCTTTTGTTTTCCTCAGTCGAGAGAAATATGTTCCGAAAGTGATGAAAAACAAATATCCAGATGTTTGGAGGGATCACCAGTGATGGCGATGTTATGCCTCCATTCATCTTCACACAGGGCCTCGGGTTCAACGCGGAAACCTGCATCAAGTTCCACGAGGAGGTAGTGCTGTCCTGAGTGAAGAGCGTGGCTGCTGAAAGGTCCTATATCCGACAACAGGTCTCTTCACATGCAGCCTGTAGTTCTTGGAGAGGACCATATTTATTCGAATCTCGTGGACTGAGCTATAAAATTACGAACAGAGAACTATAGCAAATAACAGAAACCTCATCAAATGAGGACTTCTAACAACTGCACTAACTAATATAGATAGAAAATGTAGTAACTGGAAGAGAAAATAATGACATAATCAAGATAGTAACAATCCCACCTTCTATTACGAACAAAAGGTTACAAACGAAGACAATGCCCCATCAATACTGGAAAGAGCGATAACAGTTAGTGGACTTTAGAAACCTATTTCCCTGATTTTATAAATTTCAACAGGCAGTAACACTGGCTGCTCGGCCAAGGAATGGCGAATGTTCCCTTATAAGGAAACGGATAATATTGCCATTACCAATATTACCATATAGGGGGGATTAGATATAAAAATTGCTAAATGCAGAGTTTCAAACACATACAGATGAAAAAAGAAGAAAAGCAGTACGGTTATTTAAAGTTTTATATACATATCTACTGGGTACGATGGGTAAATTGTCGCCATTTTATATCTTCAATTTCGTGCATGCGCGTTGTTTGTTTTAGATGTTGTAACCACAGCTCCCCTTACACCTGACCATCTAACTCCCCAGACTGCAACCATCGTGATTGTTATATGTGGGGCGCAGTTGAGCGAGAGATCAACAAAACTCTTTGTAACACCAAAGATGAGCTGAAGGCAAGGATTATGGCAGCATTCACCAACTTAAACAAGGAGACCGCCCAGAAGAGTTACGGGGAATTCGAAAATCGTCCGAAGACCGTAGCTGAAACTAATTGCGATATTATTGAATAGATTTACTAATTAGTATTTCAAGATATTTTTTGTGGAATTTTAGTAAATATATCTGTTAAAATCAGATGTCAGTGTTATTTTCATTTTTGCCAAATTTAGACGACAATTTATCCATCGCACATTGTGTATATATATATATATATATATATATATATATATATATATATATATGTGTGTGTGTGTGTGTGATTTGGCAGCAATTTTTCTTTTAAACATGTAGCATTGAATGTTAAAGACAACATAGTCTTGCATATTTTCTTTTGAATTTTCTGATATTCTCTAATGAGACTTTTTATTTGAAAATGATTTTGAAATATGTATTGTCCATACGATGACCTAGCGCTTTCGAACATCATTGTTCATCTTCAGGGTCAATATTTTTAGTCAAAATTTTTTTTTCACGCTGTCACATGATAAAAATCTTCGCCTGCACCTGATAACATCATCGCGTCTTTTGAATTTAAAAGGATTTTAACGTTTAATTAGTTTGTAAAAAAGTAGCAACATGATTATGCTACAAGATAATTGGCAAATGTTTGTTTAAAAAAAAAAAAAAAACTTTGACTAAAAATATTGACCCTGAAGATGAACAATGATGTTCGAAAGCGCTAGGTCATCGTATGGACAATACATATTTTGAAATCATTTTCAAATAAAAAGTCTCATTAGAGAATATGAGAAAATTCAAAAGAAAATATGCAAGACTGTTGTCTTTAACATTCAATATATATATATATATATATATATATATATATATATATATATATATATATATGTATAAACTATTTCAATTTGGATTTTCTTCTACGTTCTGGCATTTGCAAAATTTTCTCATATGATGAGCAATTTGCTTTCTTTAAGGGACAGCGAACCTTAAAATTAATAATGCACCAGAGATACGAAGCTAGCCTCATTTATGAGACTAAACTTATCCACTTATTCTTCTTTTAAATCCCTTGTGGGTTTTACCTTCTATCGGCCTTATTGAACTTGTCATCCATCAACGGAATCCCGTTTCTATAATGAACAATTTCATCGTAAAGTCACACCTGTCCGTTAACTGACATCAACTTCCACGCATAACCAGTCGTGCGTGAAGCCGGAATACCCTCCACTAACTAGTTTTGTTTCCTTAAACTGCATGACCCGACCCAACCTAGCAATCCTTTGGACCTCCGACGCACGATGCCTATCATATGTTTTTCCAAATGTTCGGTTTGAGCAGAAAAGAAAATAGATTAAGTGTTCTCAGGACGATCCATATTTATAATTATTTATTTACCTATTATTATTATTATTATTATTATTGTAGTTGTTGCTGTTGTTATTTATTGCTTTGTTCGGGGGCGCCATGAGCTGAATTTCAATGTACAATCGTGCGTCATGTGACAAATAAATTAGAACCCGAGGGAGCTCGAACCTGTGATTGAACCGCATTCCATCTGTGCAACGCTAATTTATTTGTCATCTATGCCATTATTCGCAGATCACGCATGAGAGAGAGAGAGAGAGAGAATGACAGCGTCTGTGTGTGTTTGTGTGTGTGAGAGAGAGAGAGAGATAGATAGATAGAGAGCGAGAGATAGAAGAATATTGAAATTAAACCCCCTCTATCATTACGGCCCAAAATTGCGTGCGAGCCGAGATCAAGTGTGAGAAACAGACGGACATGGAACTGGCTTAAATTTTAAATTTTTACTTGGGACATCGCTAGCTCACAATCATCTGGCAGTTTCTATCCTTATACAAAATCAGGTTGGGAAAGACAAGTTTTGAGAACGTCATATTGTATCGCACTTCCACACTAAACCTGCTGCAGACTCTCTCAAATCCAAAATCGGTTGCTTTGAACAAACATTAAGTCAGGAGTATAACTTAATTAACTATTCCGAATAATTTCGCTTTACATAAATGGTTTGGTTTGGCCTCAATTGTTTTATAGCATATCAACCTCTATGGCGACAAGATTTTTATTTTTGTTGCTGGTATGTTTTTTAAAAAATGTATTGCTGCTAATATTTTTGTTCTTTAAATGTATTGCTAGTAATAATTTTTTTCTTCAAACATTCAGTGCTGGTAATGAATAACCTATTACAAAAATGTATTGCTGGTATTAAAACATACTTTTTACACTTTCATATTGTTTTGACCCCACTTTGGGTGTCAACTATTTGCCCATCGCTAGGACCCTAAGAGGTGCTTCCACACCGGGTCAGGTTAGGCCTGAGAACAACACCAATTAAGATGTGGTTCCACGCTTTTCAAAACCTGATCAGAGACCTTGCGGTTGGATGTAGTTTATCGTCTCACCCAGGACGCGGATATAGTTTATCGTCTCACCCAGGACGCGGATGTAGTTTATCGTCTCACCCAGGACGCGGATGTAGTTTATCGTCTCACCCAGGACGCGGATGTAGTTTATCGTCTCACCCAGGACGCTTTACGCAAATGATATTCCAGAGAATCTGCAATACAATCAATCCTGGCCGGGCTTCTCGTCTCCAGTCACATTCAACAGATGTTATGTGCCTGTCTGTCCAATTTTCACTACAACTGCTTAGATGAGCTGTTTTCCTTGGTAACCTACTACATGAATTTAAGTGTGCTACTAGAGTGGCAGTTAGGTCTCAGTTTTGCTGTTGAACTAGCTAGATGCAACCGCCACATTTTTTTGTGCACTTTTCAACGCCAATCACCAACTTCTGTCAGTTCTTTGTTTGTCCTTTCCTCATTCCTCCCCATTTTTAATGTTCTCTTTCTCTTTCACATCATTCCCTACAACCCCCTGCGTCTTAGTGATATTGTGAAACGATTAAAAATATATGTATAACGTCGACCCTGATGAGTACCTAGAAGGATGATCGCTTGGGAATACAAGGTGCTGTAAGCTTGGATGTGCGGTGGGTGTAATGGATAATGGTTCGAAATTGTGAATCGGAGAGCGGTGTTCCAATTCCAGTTGGGTTCGTTATATTCACTTACGCACAAATACCCACGAAAAATGTATGAATTCATTTCTTCTTCCTTCTATGGGTTAATTAGTGAGACAAAACTCATTATCATCTCCCAATCCCACAAAAAAACCTCTCACAATTTAAAATATTTCCTGGCTTTAAGAAAACTGCTTGATAAGCCGTAGAAAGCGATTTAATCATAATTCTAAACCTTCAATGTGTTTTATTGTTTTTCAAATATAGGGTGACCCCAAAAAACGGGACTTTTTGAAGTGCGTATTGCCAGACATGAGCAAGTAGCAACACTGCGAGACAGTGACCTTGAGCAAGTAAACATTTCGCCATTTTAGTAACGAGAATGAAATTCACAGTGTCCCAGTTGAGATGTTGCAGCAGTCAATGAGGAATCTCAACAGCAGATTTCAAGAACGCATTCGTACAGGAGGACGCCATCTACAGGACGTAATTTTAAAAAAAATGAAAATTCCATCATTGTTTTTTAAATGGCATGTTTTAAGGTTTCAATTACTATGAATTAAATATTTTTCTTCCATCACTCTTGGTTTTATTGGATTGTTAAAAAGTTTTTAGAGGGTTACCCTGTCCTTCAGCAAAAGATATACAGTGTCATTTCGTCCAACCAGAAAATATTATTTTAAAACCAGTTTGAATTTCTGGAATAAGGAGTTATCATTATTTACGCTCGGACTATAATCAAAATGTTTGGTGTCATTATTACAACGTTTCAGCCGTTTTGCCTCCCAGCCTTCATCAGGTGCCTACCTATCAGTATAACCTTCAGGGAAGTTCGAATTGAACCCTTTATTTATGGTTTTTGATTGTTTTGTTCCGCTGTCAATGATATCTCGTCTTTTTCTTTTCTTTTTCTTTCTTTTTTTTTTGTTTGAAACTGCTCAGTTACTTCTCGATCTGTTTCCATGGAGTTAAAGCCTTCACTATCCACCCCAATACTGCATATCTTGGTATTAAATTCCTATGTGACTAAATTCACGAACCAACACTTTAATCCATTAGGTTATTGACCCACTGGATCGAAACGTTATGGTAGTAAAAACAAAAATAAGAACAATATTCCGAGTGTAAATAATGTAAAGATTACTATTAATCACTTTTATATGCACCAATGTGGCACCAAGCTGATATTAATATGGATCCCAATTCCCTCAACACAAGCGCCATAAGCTACTGAAGTGAGATTTAATGAATGAGGTATGAACGTACGAGGAGTAAGAAATGAAGGTTATGAGTAAAACAAATGACTCTGGACTTTATTATCTGGAGATTATGGTAGCAATATACAGGAAGCATCTGCGCGAGACTTGGTTCCACAATGTTACGGTTCTTGGTAAGAGGCTTTCAAGGTGGAAATTTCTTCTTACCAAAGGGCAGGAAAGGGGATTCAACTTAATGGATTTGGCAACTTGCAACTGCGTGAGCTTATGAATGAATGGTGTTTGTCTTGTGCATTTTCCGTGGAAGTAGCAATGGACTACCGAGAGCCTTGGTCCGTTGTATATGTGAGAAATTGACCGTAGGGATAAAAATAGGTCATTACGCACAAAGATACGTTGACGATTTTGTGGGTGAAAAGTAACTCATCATCCAGAAGGTCGCATCGACTATTTTGGACTCTATCAGTACTGACATGTAAGTATTGAACAGCTTCAGCACAGATTTTGTACTGATTTGACTCATCTAAAGAAAAGCCGCAGAAGAAGGAATTAGATATTTTCAGAAACATTACAAGGAACTGACCCTATATCCGACATCTTTTACGATAAATCGTATATGCGAGTTTCACTTCAAGAACCTGTGTCACCAAAGGCACTGAAAGCAAGGACCCTCCTTGAGAGTGACTGGATAAATTTCAGGGTTTGATCGATAATTGTAAAACTTGGCTTTAGAGGCATTGAACCTTATAAACTAGTCTTAACTTGTGCAGCAGCAAATAGGTCAGAGCTTCAATCATCTTGATTTTTGGGGGGCTATCCACATACTGTGTTATGATCTGCATAGGTAATTGCTAGAAATCTGAGAATATACAGAGACAGATCGTTAATAAGAAGCAGAGAGAGAACAGGACCGAGGAGAGAACCTTGTGAGATTTCTGTATTTATGACATGGTCTCTTGTTTTTATTTTTAATGTTTTGTCCCTTTCAGTTTGTATTGCTTACCACCTATATCTTTTCTCTATTATCTGTGAATTGACATTACTTATGAGGTAAGGTAGTTGTTTCCCGTTGTCTTTGCTTCGTTTTTGAGTTGCCCATCACAGACCAGCTGTCACTGTCATTAGTCTAGACTTTCCAGTCTACCTCATTTTTTTACCACCTAGCTGCAAGAACAGAAAGTTCTATACTTTTCCGAAAAATATTTGTGAGAAATGAAAGTGAAAGTGAAAGCAACTTGATAGCCGCTAGAGACGAATCTTTACATTTACCCAGAGACGCATCGAACTCATTTTTACATTTGTTTTAATTCAGAGTTGCCCATCACAGACCAGTTGTCAACATTATTCTAGACTTTCCAGTCTACCTCATTGTTTACCACCTAGCTGCAAGAAGAACAGAAAGTTCCACACCTTTCCGAAAAGCATTTGCGAGAAATGAAAGTGAAAGTGAAAGCAACTAGATACCGCTAGAGACGAATCATCATAGAGACCTATATGCCAATCTAGTACCACGCTTAAAATTATGAAGTCGATAACATTGTAAAATCATCTTTGGGTCTTATCAAGTACCTCTAAATACATAGCAGAAGCACCAAACCAGATATGGCAGCAATATTCAAAGCATTGACGAGTGGTAGACTTATCAATATCAAAGATTCTGGTGAGAAATGCTGCGATAGTGGTATTTATAATTTCTTCTTTTATAAACCATGATTCCCTGTCGACTGTGGCTTCAGAATACACCGACTTCAACTCTACAGAGAGTTAGGACTCCTCCACCAATGAGGCGTCCTGCGTTTGACGATAGACTAAATCCAGCAGCAAGGCCTCTGATCGGGAGGTTTGAGGAGCGTGGAAACCACGTGTTAATTGCTGGTGTTCCCAGATCCACGCTGACCCGGTTTGGTAGCACCTTTTAGGAACCCTGCTACGAGTAAATAGTTAACTTCCAAACTGGGTTCAAATTGTATAAATAGGTTTTAATACCACCAATATATTTTTGGAAAAAAGAAATTACCAGCAATACATATTTGGGGGGAAAATATCAGCAATACATTTTTGAAAAAAACATACGAGCAATACATCTTTTTCTTCAGATCATCGCTCTCCATAACTTCCCACCTTTTGTTACTCTAAGCAGATTTTCCTTTGATTTTGATCTCTAGGCGCATAGTAAAAGCGCCAGAAGTGATGTGGCAACAATATTCAATGTACGGACGAATGGTAGTCTCGTAAAAGATTATTTGGCACGACACTTTCATATGAAAACTTACTCATTGACTCGATATTTCCAATTTATATTAGTAGAAAAGGTTAGATACAGAAGGCGCAATTAGATACCGTCTTGGAGGTTAGCATCAGCCATACTGAGAGAAGAAAATATGTTTCTCTAGGACTATTAATGACAGCAGTTTAGTTTTGGAGGTGCTAAACTTAACAAGCCAGATAAGAACAGATCGAGTGAAAGTATATATTCCGTTAGAGTATAACGAAGTTTGTCATGTGGCTGAGTTATTTGCTTATTTTGTAACGGCACCCGAGTAGATGGTTTTGCGGGTGTCATTTAATAAAAGACAGATTTGAGATTTGGAACTAGGCCAAAAGTAGAAAATTCATGGGAAGCCAACCGTTACTACCAACCATTTATTAACTGATGTGCAATTCACTCGGTTCCCACTCTTTCTCGAACGATTGCCAGGAGGTAGAGATTTGAGAATGACCGGCACTTGCAAGGGCTATAATTTCGTGTGACACAAAGAGAACAATTTATGAGACTGAGGTCATATCGTCCCAGCGGTACAATCATTAACTAGGGATCATGAACCCTTCTCCTGCTGTGTGGCAGATGCTTGAGATCGCTATCAAGTTTGAGATCAGGTTTAGGTAAAAATATTAATTTCTGTGACAGGAAGTAAGGTGTGTGCGCGCGCGGGTGCGTGTTGGTGGGTGAGGCTGCATAACTGTTATCCGTACAGAATACGAAATCAGTCAACCCTATTTTGAATTCAGACTCCGGCTGCTCAATGCTTACTCAGCTCTAATGAAAATGAAAGTCAATAAACATCAAACTTGCGTTGTACCGCAACTTGGCAAAAACGTCTCTCCTTTGTGCTACAACATATTGGTCAACAGAGCGGGTGAGCATACGCTTTGGAAAGGACCTCTTTCCTGAATATCGCCCAGTCAGCTATATTATCAACTAGCTTAAAAGCCTCCCTATCGGGCGGCATATATGCCTTCTCCTGCGGCGGGTTCTTGACTCGATCAGGAGTTTGAGAGTCACTAAGTCTTTGCAAAGGAAGCTCTCCTGGCAGCTGTTTGATCCGGGTTCTCATTTACAAGGGACATTCTTTTCCTCACTTCAGCCTTGGCTCTTTTGATTGCAATCTGGTCCTCTGTTGGCGGAGATATCTTTAAGCGAGGCATACTGCTGCTGTATGCGATAGGCAACAATAAACTACAGAAGAACTCCACATTGATCGCTGTATTTCAGCATTGCATTAATATTTAAGCTTACCTTTTAAAAGTTCAACAATAATTATTCTGCCGCCACTTAATTTAAAGATAGTTTGATGTGAGTAGGGTCCTTATTTCCCGTACAAACAATTATTTTTATTTCATGCATGACTTTCGCAATTAATTTCGATTATACCCAAATTTATTTACAAGCTATAAAAATTGTTATCGTACAAAACAATTCTTCGCAAAAAAATCACGTAAAATTATCGCCGACAACAATCGCAGTAATGAATAAAATCGAAATCCAAAATTCCTCTAACATGAGCTATTGAAAGAGAGTTTTGTCCCTTTAATTGAAAAAGTGTTATACAATGACACACTGACATTGACATTTATTATATAGAAGAAGATGGGTTATTGAGAGTTGTGCCCATTTAATTGATAAACGTGTGACACAGTGACAAAGTTATATTAGAATTTATTATATAGATAGCTGATATTTATTCGTAGATCTGCTTATATTTGCGAAGAAACAGTGAGTTGTAGGCGCTACTTCAATGTGATCTACAATAACACAGATCAACTAAAGCATATGATCTAAATGCCGAATATGATCTGAGAAAGTGAATTGCATTATTATTTATGAAGTTTTATCAAAAAGTATCCGGACTGTTGCTATGGTAACTGAGCTAAAGTATGCAGAGTGAATCCGCTTGGCACAGACTGACCTTGAATTCTGCAACGCACCCACACGAGGTTATAACGCTTTCGCTTACTCCCCTTGTTTATAGCAGTGCTTTGAAGGAAGTTTGCGAAGAGTGTGATCGACTCACCACACTGAAGCCGCGCCATCAGTGACTATGGCTTGTGCAGTAATTTTGGCCCAAAAGCAACATTACGCATGGCCAGCAACTATCATATTCCCCAGATGTCGCCACTTATGGCTTTTCTTCTTCAATTATAATATCCAACTTGAAAGGAACAAGATTTCAAGATGTCGATGAAATCCAAGAGAATGCGACGAGGAAATCCAAAACAAGGATTTTCCAGGATTGCCTCCATCAACGGAAACATCACTGCATAAATTGTGTAGCGTTAGAAGGTGACGACATCGAAGGAGATTACATGAAAAAGTAATGCGGAAGTCTTTATGATATATATATGAGGATGATTGTATCAACATTCGAAAGCTGGTAGTAAAAAAAGACCTTATACAACTGGAATTTATAAACAGGGATCATAACATTCATGTGTCGGTTTGAGGTTACTGTATTTTTATTAAAAATTGTTTGCGAGAGTGATTCTTGCCATTTATATAATTAACTTCATTATCTGCTATTTGTATGAATGATTCATGTAATGTAAAATGAATTGAACCACATACTTGATATATATATATATATATATATACATATATATATATATATATATATATATATATATATAAACATATATGTGTGTGTGGGGGGGGTGTATAAATAAACACAAAATGAAAACATCTTAACTAAGGCGTTTCGCCCTCTGAGAGACTTTAACAAGGCAAATTTATATATATATATATATATATATATACAGGATGACACAAAAAAACGGGAACTTTTTAACAATCCAATAAAACCAAGAGTGATGGAAGAAAAATATTTAATTCATAGTAATTGAAACCTTAAAACATGCCATTTAAGAAACAATGATGGAATTTTCATTTTTTAAAAGTTACGTTCTGTAGATGGCGTTCTCCTGTACGAATGCATTCTTGAAATCTGCTGTTGAGATTCCTCATTGACTGCTGCAACATCTCGGCTGGGATACTGTGAATTTCATTCTCGTTACTGAAATGGCGAAATGTTTACTTGCTCAATGTCACTGTCTCGCAGTGTTGCTACGTGCTCATGTCTGGCAATACGCACTTCAAAAATTCCCGTTTTTTGGGGTCACCCCATATATATATATATATATATATATTAGGATTTTTTAAAAATATGATTCCTTCGCTACATAAGAGTTCTCATGTTTCAAAAGCGAGAGCCGAGACCCTCAATATAATTTTTGAAATTAAGTTGAATTAAGGTGTCTGGTCTAGCTTGATGAGGAAGCGAGACCAGGCACCTTAATTTAACTTAATATCAAAAATTATATTGAGGGTCTCGGCTCTCGCTTTTGAAACATGAGAACTCTTATGTAGCGAAGGAATCATATTTTTTAAAAAAAATATTATAATATAAGCTCTACTTCTGTATGGAGCACTGTCTTTTTAAACATAAAAGCAAAAATACTAAGGAACTCCGGATTATTTACCTAACGTGTTCTTTCCTATTTTTCTGCATACCTGCACACACACACACACACACACACACATATATATATATATATATATATATATATATATATGTGTGTGTGTGTGTGTGTGTGTGTGTGTGTGTGTATACAAATATCATCATCACCATGCCTACAAACAAAACCTAAATATCCAGACCAATAGTTGTGTATGTGCGCGTCTACATGTGTGTATGCGTGTGAGAGGAAGTGTGTAAGTTTGACTATTCAGCAGGCAAAAGATCAGATAAGGATCAAGAACACACCTACCTGCGCCTTGTTCAAATGAACATCGCCACACATAAAAAGTCACGGTCCCGATACCGAAATAAAATTAAAATATCGTATGCATGCCCGAGCGCATGGATGTGTATCTGCGCCTGGGCCCGCATTATTCATATGTGTGCGTTTGTGTAAACTAAAATGCGTACACCTGTTTGTGTGTGTACGTGTCTATGCGTGTGAGAGTGTAACCCCGACCAGACACGAGGGTGGGAAAATTCCCCCTCCTACCACCAAACATAGTCAAACAAACATAAATAGATCCAATTTAAAAAAAATAAACCTGTTTGTCTGATGATCACAAAAGTATGAAACCCAGGGTCACAAACTCATATCCATACAACTAAATATATATATATATATATATATATATATATATATATATATATATATATATATCGCTTACGAAAAATAGGTAATCCGTATGGGTAGACCCAAGGAGGATAAAATCCAGAGAGCTCAATGTAAATCAGAGCTAATAATTTAAATAAAAATAAAAACAGACCACTTTAAGGTTCCATGTAATAAATTATTTCACCAAAAGGGCTGTTGTGAAATAATTTATTACATCGAGCCTTAAAGTGGTCTGTTTTTATATATATATATATATATATATATATATATATATATATATATATATATATATATATATATATATATATATATATAAAAGTGAACATAGAAGTCAACACTTAGAGCCGACAGTCTGTTTCATGCTAGATGCAATCGTCAGGCAACGATTGAAACAGCATGAAACAGACTGTCGCCTCTAAGTGTTGACTTCTATGTTCACTTTTATATTTACACACGCTCCATCTCTGATATTGAGCACTTTATCCCATAAATATAGCACACTTTAAGACTATATTTCTTCATATATATATATATATATATATATATATATATATATATATATATATAAAATGGTAACAAATCCGTTGGCATATAATCCAAGTGGATCCTAGTAATATAAAATATTAAAACTGATCCACAAAACGAGCTCAATGTATTTATTATTACTGAGCAAATAATTAATAAAATCCAAAATCACCTCATATGGGGTTTAGCCTATTTCAGGAGAAGAAAACACAGGTCGTCTGTCTTATCAACCCCCCTGTGGTTTGATCAGTTTCAATGTTGCATTCAGACGAACGGCACGAGGCAGGGGTCAAGGAAATGTGGAAGGTATTTGTCGTAAAGGGAAGAAGTTTTATAAAATTAAACCCGAATATTAACTTTATGACCTTAATTTGGGGTTATATGAAAAATGAAATATTAATTAAAAAAAGGAATAAAAAGAGGTTTAAAAATAACTTTAAAATATATAGATAAAAAGATGTAAAGGATTAATGGAAAAGGGTTGGGGAGATCTTAGAGGAGGGAAAAGTTTAAAAATTATAATTAATATAGTGTAAAGAGGTATAGAGAGGGACAATAGAAATTAGAATCAGGTATACATTCGACATTTGAAGAGTTAGAGTGAAGTGAATATTACGGAAATATAGTAGTTAAGTTAAACCTATATTATAGAAATTTGAATCATTTTTTTTTTCACAAATTCATTAACCCTAATTCATTCCTCTGATTCCATAGTTGGCTTTGGTTATTGTATTTTATTATTCTAATTTTTTATTCTAAACATAAGTCACACCAATCTCTAAGACTATTAGTAGTAAATGTGGAATCTATAATCTTCCAAACTATCTGTGGGCTGAAACCTTTCTCCTTCTATTCCCAAAGTTTTTTTGAAAGAGTTGTCTGGAGTCTTACATTAGGGTTAGAAAATGAGAGCCTATGGTTATAAAATATGTTTCCATTCCCACGCAGAAACTCCAATGTAAACATTATAAACTTTCATAATTTTTGGGGGGAGGGGGAGGTTGAGGGTGATATAACCCTGGTAGATATGCATTTACGCTCTACTGGAAAATTTTCTTTAGATCTAGAATTTCAGGAGGATTCAATACTAGGTTTGTTGTTTATCCCATAGAAATTTACATATATATATATATATATATATATATGTGTGTGTGTGTGTGTGTGTGTGTGTGTGTGTGCGTGCGTGCGTGTGTCAATAAACATAAAATGAAAACGGACTCCAGACGACTTCAAAATCACCCGCAACTCTTCTGGACGGTCTCCTTGTTTAAGTTGATGAATGCTGGCATAATCCTTGCCTTCATTTCATCTTTGGTGTTACAAGGAGTTTTGTTGGTCTCTCGGTGAACTGCGCCCTACACAATAATTAATGGGGTTGCAATTTGGGGAGTTAGGCGGTCAGATGTAAGGGGTGGTGTGGTTGTAGAAATTGTCAGACAGTCATGAAATGTAAAGTGCTTCTCTAAGACGATTAATGAGAGTAGTTTAGTTTTGCAGGCGCTAAAATTGACAACCTATTACTTACCCCAGACAAGAATAGATCGAGTAAAACTTTTTTTTTACCATTGTTATGAATGGAGGCATAACGTCGCCATTACTAGTGATCACTTCAAACACCATGATGTTGACTGGATATATCATCCAACTCTTTCCGAATCCTCTGCACTGTCCTCAGATTGACACCCAATTACTCTGAAATGTTCATATTGGAACTTCCGACACGAATACCAAGTAGAATATCATGCCAAATTTCTGGCGTAGTGAATTACGTCATTGTGCTCTTTTTCTCAAAGACGTTACCCAACTGGCCCTACTATACTGTGCAGTCGGTAAAATCAAGATCAAACAACGCGCATGCGCAAGATGAAAAATATAAAACGTCGACAATTTACCCATTGCACCTTATACATACACACAAACACACACATATATATATGTGTGTGTGTGTGTGTGTGTGTCTTATATATATATATATATATATATATATATATATATATATATATATATACCTCTAATGAAATTTATCAAGGCAAATATATATATATATAATAATTTTCCGTGTATTGATGTTAAAGGATGAGAGAAATGTGCTATAGCTGTTTAAATTTCTTTTATTTTTTATTTTCATTTCCCAAGTACTTTCGATCTTCTCTTAAGATCATCTTGAGGTGCCCAAGTGGTACAAAACTATATGATGTTCATTTGTAAAGCATTTGTATAAAGATGTACGTTGTTTCCATTACCATAATTTTTCATTATGCTTTTTAAATGCAAAACGGTTAACAATGTGCTGAGCGTTCATGAGAACATGAAAAATTATATATATATATATATAATTTTTCATATAATATATATATATATATATATATATATATATATATATATATATATATATATATATATCAATGATAGAAATTATTAGGAGGATTTGATAATTATAATTAAGTAATTTATTGAGTCTGAAACCTCAACAGAATGCAGAAAGCGCGGGACGGCCGTTTCGTCCTATATTTGGGACTCATCAGCAGTGCGCATCCACTATCGAGAATTGAAACCCTGACAGGTTATCAAGCAAACGTCTTGTATATCATTGCTTGAACCGGCTTCTAATGCTCAAGGTTGAGCGGCTTGGTGATAGTAGTCGTTGCTCCGGGGGCACTGTCCTATGGTTAGAGAGAATCTCAGTTGAGTTCCACCACGGAATTTGTGAGCGAGCGGCGCTATGTTGAGTCTGATTTGCTGCCTCTTCGTCACCGAGGCCCGTTGGAACAGTTCGTATGACGTTTGATTGATAACCTAACTGTCAGGGTTTCAATTCTCGGTAGATGAGTCCCAAATATAGGACGAAACGGCCATCCAGTTCTTTCTACATTCTGTTGAGGTTTCAAACTGAATGAATTAATTATATATATATATGTCATTAAGAAAATCAATAAAATGATTTGGGATATTCGATTGTATAATTTTCCAACAATTAAAATCAAGATGAGACTGAATTTTGGGGATTGGTATACCTCTCATATTTTTAAGAAAAAGAAGATCCCGTCATATGTATCTTAATACGGTTGTAGCTCATATTTTTAGATGTAGAGCACACGCTGAGGAAGAATCCTGCATGGAGATCACATGCTGAAGTGACACTTTCTTTTGTTAAATACCTATATTCTATATTCTCTAACTTGAAAAAAATATTAATAATAAAATTTAGTTGTCTGAGATCGGACTCGCCCCGATAATAATGATCCGATTTTTGTGTATTTTTCTGTTGTTTTTTTATTTATGAAAGCAGAAATGCAAACATATATCAATAGGGAAAAGGAAGAAAACTCAAGATTTTAATTTCTGCATAAAATATTGGTAACCATCGAATCATGATACTTTTAATGTTTAAAAATACAACGTATATTTATTCCGAAATAAAATAGAATAAAAATGATCAGTACAGCGTATTCGCTCTTTATCTATATTTAACTTGCGAATAACCTTTGCGAAAATGTAGCAACTTTCTTGCTGAAAGATGTCACTGTCATTGCGGAAGATTTATTGTCAGGAATGGGTTCTCTGGATCTTTCATGATGTTGAAGGTACCTCCCACACGAAGGATGAGACCTACTGATTCCGCTTACATAAGATAACGAGGCACACATGAGATCTCGTCCAACTTCCTGTCATGCCCTTCCCGGTTATAAGCAATCATGTCTCTCCACAATATCCTTTTTTTTTTAAATGTCTATGAATAGCCATAACTTCATGGGAGAACGTAGTGGTTTCCCGTTGCCTTATTCAAAGTTTTGAATTCAGATTTGTTTTTCTCCTGGCATATCTTCCACCCAAATCTATTCAGACCAGTCGTCCCTGCTGTTTAAGTAATAGTTTGTAAGAAGAAGAAGAAGAAGAGGATTCATACATTTCCAAAGGTGAACGCAACTGACTAGGCAGGCACTGATATATACATGTAATTATAAATTCTCTGCCTCGCTCTGTCTTTTTTACAAATACTTTCACGGTAATTGCTCCGAGGAGCTGCTTTCGCTGGTTCCTAGGCCTCATGAATTTAAACGTCCCACGAGGCTGGCATCCCGTTCCCACCCCTTCACCGTTGAAACTGTTAGATGTAGACGTCTCTTCTACTCCAATAGCTTCACGTCTCGCACATCTCGCCCGTGGAACTCCCTTCCTTATTCCTGTTTCCCTGAAATATACAATCTCCAACTATTTAAGTGTAACGTCAATCGACATCTCCAGTTGCCTTGATCTATCCACTTCCCTTCTTCACATCGTCTCACCTTTCATTCCTATCTGCTCTCGCTCCAAATTTTCTGTAACCCCACTTGCCTTGATCGATCCACTATCTTTCTCTACATCCTCTCCTTTACCACTCCTATCTGCTCTTCCTCCAAACCTTCTGTAACCCCTTGCGTGCTAGTGGCTTCCAGCCTTGCTTGGGGTGATAAGCTTAAAAAAAAAAATGAAATAACTTGACTTCAAGTTTAATAGTCACTGATGGTGACCTTTAAGCGAATAGGTTGGTTTGCGTTATATCTGAACAAAATCTAGAATTTAATGTTTATTCTCTTGTTAAATCTTTTAAATGTCACTTGACGTCTCTATTTAAGAATTTATTTTTCGGCGCACCCACGTCGCTACGGATGTGACACGAGATCTAGTTTTAAAGAAGGTTTAATGGAAATACTGTTTAAAAAATTGGCTTTCCCTTCTGAGGACGCCTCAGGCGCCAGGCAATAAACCCAACCCCCTTCCGAAGGAGAGATACTGCTTGTGGAGAAGGCCCCTTGCGACTTGGACTTAACATTTTTGATACTTCCCAAGCATGTGCCAGATAAGTATGCATCTCTATTTGTGTAATTCTGCGTGCTCTGTGGCTATGTAATCCTGTCTTGTTCATTGTTGATTTGTCATAGTAGAAATATTCTTCGGTTGCTAGAAAATTAATCTTAACATAAAATCAACGAAGAATCCTTTCCCATGTGGAGTCATTTATCTAACAAGACTTCCAAGAAACCGACCCCAAGATAAGCCTTTCCAATAGAGCATCTATGGATTTTAGAATGAAAGCAGTGATGGCTGATTCTCTCGTAAAATTCGGGACGTGGAATTAAGAAACACCTCGAATACCTGTGTGTGTATCAATTATAACAAATTTATTATAGATGAGGAAATTGAACATAGAATAGTTTGCGTTAGGGGTAGTTTCGGACAAAAGTGCAAGATACTACATGACCACAACATTAACTTTCTTCAGATCGAAACTTTCAAATAGATGCTGTGTACGGTGCACAACCGCTGAAGACATATTTAAATTGTCAGCTCTATACAACCGCTTTTTCAGATCAGTGATTAAAAACGGCTTTGAGCGAATGAACCCTGTAGTTTTAGCGGGGACCACCCTCGTGAACTTGTCCAACAGCAACACAAAAGGCTGTGCCAAATATCCGAATGAATATTACTTGAAGTAATATTACTTTAAGACTTTCCTATGCAACATCGACAAATAAAATTTATCACATATATTACACAAAGAGAAAATAATGACGTAATCGAAATGTTGATATTCCACACAACTTCAAACAAAAGGTTAGGAAGGAAACCCACATCGATATTGGAAAGAACGTTAAAATCTACTGGAGGTGAGAAAGCTATTTTCCTGAAGTCTTGTTTCAATAGAAATATTTCAAGCGACATTAGTAATCGCTGTTCGGTCAATGAAGTTCAAATGTTTCCATATAAGGAAGCGGTTAATATTATAAAACTAAATTTCATTATAATGAAAACATCTATTTCATAAGAATTATTTTAACATTGCTTAAACTAAAATCTCGGTACTGAAATTTTCGTATGAAAATGTAATTCCTGGATGTTTGCATAGAAATCAACACCGATGAATTTAAGATCTACGTTTATAAAAAAAATACTAATAAAAAAACTACTGCCTCTTACCCTATAATAGTACTAAACACCAATGCATTTATTTCCTACGTTTATAAACAAACACTGATAAAAATTCCTGCATCCTACGCTATAATAGAACTCAACACCAATGCATTTAAGTCCTACGTTTATAAACAAACACTGATAAAATCTCCTGCATCCTACGCTATAATAGAAGTCAACACCAATGCATTTAAGTCCTACGTTTATAAACAAACACTGATAAAATCTCCTGCATCCTACGCTATAATAGAACTCAACACCAATGCATTTAAGTCCTACGTTTATAAACAAACACTGATAAAATCTCCTGCATCCTACGCTATAATAGAACTCAACACCAATGCATTTAAGTCCTACGTTTATAAACAAACACTGATAAAATCTCCTGCATCCTACGCTATAATAGAAGTCAACACCAATGCATTTAAGTCCTACGTTTATAAACAAACACTGATAAAATCTCCTGCATCCTACGCTATAATAGAACTCAATACCAATGCATTTAAGTCCTACGTTTATGAACAGACACTGATAAAAACTCCTGCATCCTACGCTATAATAGAACTCAACACCAATGCATTTAAGTCCTACGTTTATAAACAAACACTGATAAAATCTCCTGCATCCTACGCTATAATAGAACTCAACACCAATGCATTTAAGTCCTACGTTTATAAACAAACACTGATAAAAACTCCTGCATCCTACGCTATAATAGAACTCAACACCAATGCATTTAAGTCCTACGTTTATAAACAAACACTGATAAAATCTCCTGCATCCTACGCTATAATAGAAGTCAACACCAATGCATTTAAGTCCTACGTTTATAAACAAACACTGATAAAATCTCCTGCATCCTACGCTATAATAGAACTCAACACCAATGCATTTAAGTCCTACGTTTATGAACAGACACTGATAAAAACTCCTGCATCCTACGCTATAATAGAACTCAACACCAATGCATTTAAGTCCTACGTTTATAAACAAACACTGATAAAATCTCCTGCATCCTACGCTATAATAGAACTCAATACCAATGCATTTAAGTCCTACGTTTATGAACAGACACTGATAAAAACTCCTGCATCCTACGCTATAATAGAACTCAACACCAATGCATTTAAGTCCTACGTTTATAAACAAACACTGATAAAATCTCCTGCATCCTACGCTATAATAGAAGTCAACACCAATGCATTTAAGTCCTACGTTTATAAACAAACACTGATAAAATCTCCTGCATCCTACGCTATAATAGAACTCAACACCAATGCATTTAAGTCCTGCGTTTATAAACAAACACTGATAAAATCTCCTGCATACTACGCTATAATAGAACTCAACACCAATGCATTTAAGTCCTACGTTTATAAACAAACACTGATAAAATCTCCTGCATCCTACACTATAATAGAACTCAACACCAATGCATTTAAGTCCTACGTTTATAAACAAACACTGATAAAATCTCCTGCATCTAATATAAAAAAAAAATATTAAAATCTTTTAGTGCAACCAGATGGGCAAAAATTATAAACAGTAATGCGACGAATCAAAAAACAACACATTTCACACGTTCTCTCCGGTGAACGGGTAAAATTCACAATACACTAGTAAAAATTATAAGCATCTAATCTGTTAATTATAACAGATAACGACACACGTATCAAATCTCGATTATAACGATCAGTGTACTGTATCAAATTAATAAACCATTACAAGACCGAATCTCTTGTATTAAACCGATAATATATATTGTACGTACGACAATAACGATCTCCCAAAGGCTGAAAAACAACTTAAGTTATATCAGTGTCATTAAAAAGCATCTCGACACCCACAAACAATCTAATGTTACCATTAGAAAAATTCTTGTTAATAATGCCATCGTCCTATGTAAGTTTCGTCGCTGACTCAAAATTATAGAAGTTCATAATATAAAACAATTCAAGACAAGCATCAACCTCACTTTATTTAACAACAGAAGCTATCTAAGAAGGCGCACCAACATAAAATCATGGCTACATCCTCTCAAACAACTTGGGATAACTACTAGAACTACATCTACAAAATACAACTTAGAACACAAAGATTAAAAAAATTAACACCGAACTCTTTGAAAAGGTTTAATGAACTGAACGACAATAATAATTACGAACAGTTTCTGCAATCCCCTAATTCGCATAGCAAGCAAACGCTAAGAACACT
Source organism: Acanthosepion esculentum (assembly GCA_964036315.1). NCBI lineage: Eukaryota > Metazoa > Mollusca > Cephalopoda > Sepiida > Sepiidae > Acanthosepion > Acanthosepion esculentum. Next base: position 31,071,674 of record OZ038483.1, on the reverse strand, counting down.
GGAATAACTTGTTATGCATATCTAAATTCATTCAGTTATGTGTCATGCGGGACACACGCTAAGTCGATCATGTATCTTTCGATACATGACTGACGAAGCAGATTTTTTTTTCCGGCATTTGTTTGCTATTTCTTTCTGCGGTAGACCAGTTGCCATCCAAGAATATAGAACCTGGGCTCTCCTGCTATTTACCCATAGCGGGGGTGGGGGAACAAGAGGATTCATACTTTTCTCAAGGGTATTAGCACGTGAGTCGTCAGTATCTTGATTTAGTGTTAAGCCTGGATGTGCGGATAGTGAAATGGATTACGACTCGGAATTCAAACTCGGCTCTCCGAGTCCTCAATCCGAGCCGCTATCGATTACTTAACCGTGAGTTCTTAAATCTAAATTACTATTGAAAAAGAATTTGACTGATTCATTTTTTACGGATTATCAATTCTTTGCAAGTTATTTAAAACCAGAAAATATTTTTAGATTTAAAAAAAAAATAATGTTGATTTAGTGGTACGAGTCATACTAATTAGCCGGTGGGAAGAAGATGAGAATTCATACCTTCCTCAAAGGTATTTGCGCGTAAGTGAATATAACAAACCCAACTGGAATTGGAACTCCGCTCTGCTATTAACAATTCCGAGTCGTTATTTATTACACCATCCGCACATCCAGGCTTTGTTGACCATGTTCACCATAGTCTGTGAATGTAGAATTCAGCGCAGTACGTAATCTGTTCAATGAAACAACGTTAAAGATTAACACTTACGAGTCAGGCACTCTACTGAATCTGACTATATCGCCAATACCACCAGCAGCTGTTCCGTAATTCTTCAGTCTTCGATATCAAAGGCTGGCAGTGAATATTCCGGAAAAAAACATGATCGCCTTTATACACGTCCCATGGAATATTTTGAGCCTTCTGATTGGTTAAATCTTCTATTGGTGAACTATAAAATGAGTCAACTCATTTTGGCTGGCTCACTAGTATACCAAGGTACCCAAAAACTCCAACAGGCTTAACACTAAATCAAGTTACTGACGAGGCTCGACGTCGAGAAAGTCCAAAAGAATGCGACTAGGCAGCTGCTAGCTATCCACAAAATGGAGTAACAGGAATGGAAATGTGAGGAAATGAATGGAATGTGTGGCTTCAGAAGGAGAGTTTTGAACCTGTGGAGAGTTCATTGTAAACAATACATGATAATATCCGTTCTGATTGTATTAAAGCGGACATTATCTTTAAAAAACAATCGAAACAACATAATATTTAGCCGGAATATTTCGTTGAAAAGATAAGAGTTCTCCACCGTATCAATCCTCGTAGCCGAGAGTTAATGTTAGAAAACTCCCTCATAAATGAAGAGGAGACTTCAAGTGATGCGATACTACAGAAGGATGATGGGAATGGCAACGACAGAAGTGAACAACGATAAAGCTTTTAGAAAAATGAGAACGAACACTTCCCTTTCATTTAGGATGAGAATGTGTTGAAAATTATGCGTCACATAATGAAGAAAGAGGGCTTGGAGAATTTAACACTCATATAACATAATGAAGGCAGGAGGAACACAGTTAGTTGATGGATTAAATTGTTGCTTTTTTTACAGCTTATCAACTCTTGGCAGGTTATTTAAAGCCAGAAAATATTGTTTTTAGATTGCAATTTTTTTTGTTTGTTGGAGATAATAATGAATTAGTGATATAAGTGTTACTAATTAATCCACAGCTGGGGGAGAAGAAGGGAATTCATAACTTTCCCAAGGGTATTTGAGCGTAAGTGAATATAACAAACCCAAATGAAATTAGAACGAGGCTCTCCGATTAACATTTCCGTTGCACCACCCACACTTCCAAGCTTACAGCGTCTGGTATGCTTCAGCGTTCACCCATCCAGGTTTGACTTTGCTTAACACCGGTGATCGTGCGGAAGCAGGTGTTTCAAAGCTGTAGGACCGTAAGGGGGGGAACCCGAGCAAACCACCGAATGAAATTCTGTGGATGGCTTGCAGAGTTGGAGTTAAATGTTGCTTCGAAATACAAAAGACAGGAATTTATGTCGAGACATGGTCGCCCACGTCTTGAAGGAGTGCTGTATATAAAAAGATGAGGCATGTTTTGCTGGAAATAATAAAATCCTACTATTGTAGAATTTTAATGGATTTTCTGTAAAACAAAATAAGTGTCAGCGGTGAACTGATTGATTTGGTTTGCTCTGTTTTGTTTTATGACACATCAACAACAATGAGTCATTTAATGCCAACAAGTTTTATTGCTGGTAATTTTTTTTTCCTTCAAAAATGTATAGTTGGTAATTTTTGTTTTTTCAAAAATGTATTACTGGTAATAATTTTTATTCAAAAATTTATTGATGATAATAATTTTTTTACAAAGTATTTCTGGTATTAAACCTATTTTAACATTTTCATAATGCTTTGACACCAGTCTGTAGGTTAACTATTTCCCATAGTTGGGTCCCTAGCAGATGCTACCACCCCAGGTCAGTGTGGACGTGGATATACCATGAGTTAAGAGGTGGTTAGACGCTCCTCAAAGCCTCCTGATCAGAGGCCTTGCTGTTGGACGTAGTTTATCGTTTTACCC
>OZ038483.1:31054076-31066576 GCA_964036315.1 Acanthosepion esculentum | reverse complement strand
GTGTTTGCGTGTGTGTTTTCATTGATTACGACAGACAATGTGCTTTTATTTAGTTTTTATACAATTTCTGATGCGATCTATTTTTTTCTTTTCAGATTATAATTTATATAAAAAAAACTGTCCGAATGTTCCTTTTATCCGAGCACTTTCGGCTGTACATTTAGCCATTTTCAAGGATTGAATATCTGTTAAATAAGAAATAGTTTGTTGCATGTATGCATTCATATAGTGTTTTCATTTTTCATAACATGGTCATGATATTCTGTCCATGTTCCCAGTTAATATTATTGAGTGTTTTTTTCTGTTTTTATTAATAAGGCAATTTCCGCCTGTAAAAATCTTTTCCGTTTACTTGCTTCCCTGATAAATACAATCTTCCAAAATTCAAATGTAACGTCAATCGCCATCTTCTTGAATCCCGTTCATTTTTTGTCTTTTCCTCAATCCTCCCTATACTCAGTCTTTTCTCTCACTTTCACTCCCTGTAATCTCACGTGTACTTGTTACATTCCAGCCTTGCTTGGGGTGAAATGATTAAAAAATAAACCGTAAATAAAAACAGAAAAATAATTTTTTTAAATCAAGTTAAAAATAATCTTCTAAATTATTAGCCCAAAACTGAAACTGAGGAATACCAGCTTTTCCCTTCTTACACATCTTATCAACCACAAGTCTACACACTCTAGCATACCTGAGTCAGCACCGAGGTTGTTAAGAAACTTACAAGATGCATCTCACATCAATTACAGTCAGTTGCAATCATTAAGTTGTTCAAAGTGTTGTTACACAAGATGGACTCGTCCAAAGTATACGTATACTGACAGAGAGAATACCTGCGGGTTGAGATACGTTGAGTCAGGGTGAGAGATACGGAGACAGTACACAGGGTGTTCACAGAGAGTTATACGAGAGTCCAGAGAGAGAGAGAGAGAGATAATTACGGCTTCACTTACAGAGACTTGTACATATACTTTCTACTAACCCGTATTCCTGGACTACTAATCTTCACTTCAAGTCTGTATTCTTACGTTTAATAGACTTATTTTTTCTGTCTCAATTACTGGCGTTGTTTATTTATTTGTGCAGGATTCCATTCCCGGAATCCACAACATTAAAGTAAACGCTTTGTGTTCTAATCATAATAGTTTCACAAAGATATACTACTCATTCCTAATGATTAAAATGTCCTCTTTGTTAATCTCATCAATTTCTTTCAGAATTTAACTTAAAACATTATCTATCCCCCATCTTGAACAAGCAAAAAGAAAATATACCTTTACTATTTTGCATGTGTTCAAGCTAGATCATAATGCTTCTCAAACTGTTGCCAATATTAACTGAGCATAAGGTGATCCACTCTTGATCGGACAGTTCGGCACTGCTTTCTGAAGTTCAGCAGTGGGGATACGTGTCTTGAAGATAAAGGTTGTAGAGAACGTCTATCGGCAATTGAAAACCAACATCTGAAAACAGTAGTCGAAAAAAATCCACGTAACAATGTTTCAGACGATGGGTGTCAGCATTTAAAAAGAGAATTGGCAAGGTGAAGAAACTAGATAAATGGCTTCCACGTGAACTCAGTCAGTGTCAGAGTTTTGGCGTTTTGAAGAACGTTCGTTGCTGCATCTGCGAAATTCGAATGATCCATTTCTTTCGATGAGAAATCGATTCTTTCTGACAATCGTAAACGATAGACTCAGTCGCTTGATCATAACGAAACGCCGAACCACGTTCCAAAATCAATATTGCACCCACCCAGAAGATTATGCTGACTGTCTGGTGGTCTGTCATTGGTGCTATCCATTACAGCGTTCTGAAATCAGACCAGAACATCACTGCCGAAATTTACTGACAGCAACTGGATGAAATGCATATTCAGTTAAGCAAAATGCGACCAGCACTGATAATCGTCGTGGACCAATTCTACTTTATGGCAATGCACGTCCAAGATGTTGCCAGTATGGCTCTACAGAAGACTGTAGAATCCACCACTTTTGGTTTTGTATTTTCACCAGCGCTGAAGAAGAGGCGACGTACAATCCACCTAGAACGTGTCACACTGATGTTGTCACTAGTGAAAACCATTACCCACCAACTGCGTTCATATCCATTGTTTCGTCTCCAAAATCATTCAGTAAGTGAATAAATACTGCAAGTGAAATATTTTTCACAAACAATGACAGACCTCTGCTTTTTGTAAATACTATATTGCCAGACTGGCGTTCAGCTTCTATGTTTTAACATGGAAAACTATTTTATGGCTTATTTTCGTCATCGATTGTAGATGCGTCATCTACTGTCGTATGACGTACAACCGACTCTTATATTAATGACAAATAAGATGAAATAGCTGGTATTTGTAAATATGTAACTTTGTTCTTATAGAATTATTCAGAGCTGCCTTTAATACGGGTTTAGTTTCTCGTTTCATATGTCCACTGCGCAGCCAAGCATGTATTGGCTTATGTGAAATTTCTATCTTTGATTTTATATATTCTCGCGCAGTTTTACTTGTCATATTTTTAAAAATTCGTATTTAGAAAAAATGATTGTAGTAAAGATGTTTTAAAAAAATAACGAAACTTTATTTTCTGTATATTAACAACATAAATTGTTTAGGTTTAAATTATCGCTGTGGTTATTATTTTTAATTTAATTATTTCACAAATAATCAGTTAATGAAGGAAATGGTTCCAATGTAAATTTATATACAAAAAAAAAAATCCTTGGGTGTTTCAAATCTTGCAAACGTTTGATAAAATGTGTGTCTGCTATTTTTTCCGTGACACTGGTTATATGTCGATGCGCACTGGGAATACGCATGAACTACTGTATGACAAGAGAACCAACTGCTGATATATCCATATCGACTGACCGCAGAGTTGCAAGCCGAGCGCTGAGAAGAACTGACGTTAAACTCTAAAAGAATCATTACTTATCTTTCACGCTAAATTTGATTTCATCTCAAGACCTGCTCAAAAACGTCAGAGAAATTAATACCGCTCCAAGGCATGTGCTTGCACGCATGCGCCATGCTGAACATCATCTGCGCAGCGTCTTTCAAGACGCAACGAATGAAAGACAAGTCATCGTTCTCTTTAAATAGATTTTAATCCACGCGTAGCTTTCCCCTGTTCGTGTATACACGCACGTACGTATCCATACTCACCTGCAAGCAAATGTAAGCGCCTATGCCTAGTGACCTATGCGTTCAAGTTTACAACAAAGAAGTGTTTGGAGTGAATGTCATGATACACAGCCCGGTTTTTGTTGAATAGTAAATGAACGAAGATACGATTAACTTTACCATTCATTATACTTGATGCTCTCGAATTAGGTTTTTCTCCAATTTTTTTGTTTTGTTTTATTCTCCGTCGCTTCCTCCTTCTCATGAACCTGGATTTCTTCTTTTGTCTTTCTCTGGTTTTTCTTTTTCCTTTCCATTTCTTCCTTCTCCTAAACATTCTCTTCTTTTTTTTTTCGCATTTCCCCTGGTCACATCTAATGTTTATCTCCCATTCCCCTTCTCACTATTTCTTCGTCCATTATCTTTTATTCTTACACGCTCCCTCTTCGTTTTTCTCTTCTTATTCGTATCTCATTCTCTTCTTCCCCTTTTCTTTCTTCTTTAGCTCCTTTTTTGTTTCTTCTTCTTCTTCTTCTTCTTCTTCTTCTTCTTCTTCTTCTTCTTCTTCTTCTTCTTCTTCTTCTTCTTCTTCTTCTATTATTAAGGCCTCCATTATATTTAATGTTTTTCACAGGTATATGAGGTTATTATGTTTGTATTTTCTACTAGTAAGTTTCCGATGGAGTCTGGTAAGTTTGTGTGTGTGTTTAAATGGGTTCTAATAGAGCTGTGGTCAAATAGGTGTAACGTAAGTCATTGGGATAGGCATGTCGTTGTGTGAGCGATGTAATTATTTATGGATTCGCATTGATCACGCTCAATTAAACTAAATAAATAAAATCACCCTTAATAATGGCTAACTGTATAGCCGAAAGCGCTCGGAATCAGAGAACATTTGGACAGTTTATACACACTCTGTTTCCAAAAAAGAAAACACTGTCCGAAGATAAGAAAAATTAAATAAAAGCTTAATCGTATTACCTTGTCTGTCATTTTTAATGAAACATGGATATATATATATAATATAAGAGGCTCACACACGAATATTCCAAGCTTTTTGAATTTATAGGTCTGTTGAATTGGATTGTGATTACGATTCCAATGTAATAAATTATAACCATGGAATATTAGTGTGTGAGACTTTTATATTATATTCTTACTCTGTCCTGGACAAGTGAGTTCTACCTGGATTCTATCCTCTTGGGAATTTATTTATATAAATATCTATATATTTATATATTTATATATATATATATATATATATATATATATATATATATATATATATATATATATATATACATTGACTATTAATATTATCAATATATATATATATATATATAATCTTAAAGTGTGCTATATTTATGGGATAAAGTGCTCAATATCAGAGATAGAGCGTGTGTAAATATAAAAGTGAACATAGAAATCAACATTTAGATGCGACAGTCTGTTTCATGCTAGTGCAATCGTCAGGCCTGGCGATTGCACTAGCATGAAATAGACTGTCGCCTCTAAGTGTTGATTTCTATGTTCACTTTATATATATATATATATATATATATATATATATATATATATATATATATATATATATATATATATATGGTACCCACAAATTCATTAGATAAATATACAAATTTATTAAAATTACAAGGAAAATTGGATACTGTTAAAACGTTTACATACTATGAAATAGTGAAGTTTATATACAAATAGTTAATAAATTTCTATATGGGCCCCTTTGGTTATAAGAAGAAAATCTGAGTCCTATTCAATACTTTAATTGTAGTAATTCTTTAAATGAGGTCTAAAAATATAAAAGCAACATATAACATTAATAAAACTATTGATATTAAGAGAATTTTATGAATAACTTATTAATAGGCAACAAAAACGTATTTGCCTCATCTTCGAAATTTTTTCATAATGACTTTTTGAAATTGTCTGAAGACATTATGGACACAATATATATATATATATATATATATATATATATATATATATATATATATATATATATATATATATATATATATATATATATCGTATTGGTGTGTACGTGGGTGTGTGTCTTTCGAAATCACATTGTCTCTCTTCAGAGAATTAAGCATAATAAAATCAATCCAACTTGCAGAACTCGTGCCGGGAGGTCAGCTCTTTAAAGAAGCAACGCTTCGCCAACCAGCGCCATTGGTCGAATCCTATTTTTACATTTTTGTTTTTATCTCCCTCGGATACAATTAAATCGACGAGCTGCGTTTATCAGATTTGGATGAGAGCCGAGTTTGGAGAGCTGGCGTACCCATCAAAATATCAGAGATGGACGTCGGTGAACAAGCTTTACAAGAGACCAACGTAACATAGAACATGAGTAATGGTCCATCCGCAATGGTTTTATGCGCATGTGCAGAAGGAACAATTCTCAGACACTCTACTCTTTGTTAAATATTTTATATATATATATATATATATATATATATATATATATATATATATATATATATATATATATATATATATATATATATACAGAGAGAGAGAGAGAGCTTTTATTCTATATATTTTTCGCCATTTTCAATTTTAAATCTAAAATGACATGTTGCTCGAATAATTTTATTCATGCCGTAATATCAAAATAATAAAAGTAGTTTTAATCCATGAATATTTCACGGTTTTTCTATATGAAATTTTGGATGAATTTTAATTCTTCAGTTAAAGATTGAATAAGCTGCTGGTCCGTTCTACGACAATAAAAGATCCCTATCTTTCCCTATCGCATCATTAAATATTTGAGCTTAACAACTTTAGCAAAATATTACAATAACATTCAGAAATATTATTGCTTATCGTTTTGTTAAGACGTAAGGAGGTACAAATGAAAAGATTTGAAACTGACAAGTTTTTCTATTTCACTGAAACTGGCGTTAAACAATACTATCTTCTCTTCTTTCATTCATTTTCTTACTGAAAATAAAGAAACGTCTTTGATATGCTATTCGTCTTCCAACGCGATCAAAACTGAATAGTCCATTATTTAGGATGTATTAGCAGGAAACGTTAAACACTTCTAGCTTTCTTTCTTTCTTTGTTTTCGCTGAAACCAAGAAGCGTCTTTGATTCGACAATTTTGCTTTTACATGATCTGAGTAATTTCCATGTTATACCCGGCATATGCGGGGTGTAACATATATTCTGTATACAAGAGTTCAAAGGTTTGAAGCCAGCACCAGAATTAACATGGAATTAATTTGACAGAAGAGAGAAACAACGAAAAAGACCTCTCAGACACATTACAAATAAAATGGAATCAATTAGCAAACTTATATTTTGATTAACTTTTGCATCTAATGACAAAAATATGTGCTGCAGTAATCAATATCTGTCTATATTTCTAAGATGAGGTATTATGTACATTATTTACATTATTCGGACAATTGTCCTCATCTTTGTCTCCATATTTATTACAACGTTTCGGCCTTTCAGTATATTTCTATATTTTTGAGATGAGGTATTATGTACATTATTTACATTATTCGGAATATTGTCCTCATCTTTGTCGCCATATTTATTACGTTTCGGCCTTTCAGTATCTTTCTATATTTTTGAGATGAGGTATTATGTACATTATTTAAATTATTTGGATTATTGTCCTCATCTTTGTCACCATATTTATTACAACGTTTCGGCCGTTGTACGCTTCGGCCTTCTTCTGGTGGATGGAATGTCGAACTGAACCCATTATTTCGCTGACTGGGGTAGACTGTTCTAGTTCCACGTGTCATGTTTAATGTATGTTACTTATCAGTTATCTCCTGTTAACGTTTCCCTCTGAATGTTCTCCTGAAGAAGGCCGGAGCGTACAACGGCCAAAATGTTATAATAAATATGGCGACAAAGATGAGGACAATAGTCCGAATAATGTAAATAATGTACATAATACCTCATCTCAGAAATATAGAAAGATACTGAAAGGCCGAAACGTTGTAATAAATATGGCGACAACGACGAGGACAATAATCCGTATAATGTAAATAATATACATAATACCTCATCTCAGAAATATAGAAATATTCTGAAAGGCCGAAACGTTGTAATAAATATGGCGACAACGACGAGGACAATAATCCGTATAATGTAAATAATATACATAATACCTCATCTCAGAAATATAGAAATATTCTGAAAGGCCGAAACGTTGTAATAAATATGGCGACAACGACGAGGACAATAATCCGTATAATGTAAATAATATCCATAATACCTCATCTCAGAAATATAGAAATATTCTGAAAGGCCGAAACGTTGTAATAAATATGGCGACAAAGATGAGGACAATAATCCGTATAATGTAAATAATATCCATAATACCTCATCTCAGAAATATAGAAATATTCTGAAAGGCCGAAACGTTGTAATAAATATGGCGACAAAGATGAGGACAATAATCCGTATAATGTAAATAATATACATAATACCTCATCTCAGAAATATAGAAATATTCTGAAAGGCCGAAACGTTGTAATAAATATGGCGACAAAGATGAGGACAATAGTCCGAATAATGTAAATAATATACATAATACCTCATCTCAGAAATATAGAAATATTCTGAAAGGCCGAAACGTTGTAATAAATATGGCGACAAAGATGAGGACAATAATCCGTATAATGTAAATAATATACATAATACCTCATCTCAGAAATATAGAAATATTCTGAAAGGCCGAAACGTTGTAATAAATATGGCGACAAAGATGAGGACAATAATCCGTATAATGTAAATAATATACATAATACCTCATCTCAGAAATATAGAAATATTCTGAAAGGCCGAAACGTTGTAATAAATATGGCGACAAAGATGAGGACAATAATCCGTATAATGTAAATAATATACATAATACCTCATCTCAGAAATATAGAAATATTCTGAAAGGCCGAAACGTTGTAATAAATATGGCGACAAAGATGAGGACAATAGTCCGAATAATGTAAATAATGCAGTAATCAAGGCTAAAAGAAGATATTTCAACGAGAGCAAAATTTAATAATGAAATGCTTTTTCTTTTTTGTCATAATAAATTTTCTAAGGAAAAATCATATTTCACTCTTTTTTAACCATAGATAATAGTTTTCTTTTATTTAAAGTACAAAACAACTTCATTTTGGACATAAAGTTCACCCACAGCGACGACAGTCAATTTCATTGTATAAGCAATCGTCAGAACATACATTTTTATATTTACATACGCTCTATCCCTGATATTGAACATTGTAACCCAAAAATATTGCACACATTTAAAATATTTTTTATCATTCACATATATATATATATATATATATATATATATATATATATATATATATATATATATATATATGAATTTTTGTTTTGCGTTTTGTAGCTTAAGAATGGAGAGGGACGTGAAGCTATGTTTCATAGACTACGCAAAGACCTTCGACAAAGTACGCCACAAGGATGTGATGGAACTCCTCAGTAACCTTGATATATTCGGGAAAGATATCAGAATAATCAAGAACCTATACTGGCAGCAAACAGTATGCATACGCATAGGGAACGAGTTCAGTGAATGTACAAAAATAGAAAGGGGCGTAAGACAAGGATGCATCTTCTCACCCGGCTTTATGAGGCAATTCTGACAGAATTGGAAACCCTACCGGGATTTAGCATTGGCGGCCACAACCTTAACAACATAAGATACGCAGACAACACAGTAATGATAGAAGATACGGAAGAGAAATTACAAAAATTATTGCACACCTTTAAAATATTTTTTATCATTCTTATATATATATATATATATGTATGAATTTTTGTTTTTAGTTTTGTACCTTAAGAATGCAGAAGGACGCGTACCTATGTTTCATAGACTACGCAAAGGCTTTCAACAAAGTACGCCACAAGGATCTGCTGGAACTGCTCAACAATCGCGATATATTCTGCAAAGATATCAGAATAATCAAGAACCTATACTGCCAGCAAACAGCATGCATACGCATAGGGAACAGGGAGTTCAGTGAATATAGAAAAATAGAAAGGGGCGTAAGGCAATGATGCGTCTTCTCACCCGATCTGTTCAACCTATACAGCGAGGAAATTTTGAGAGAATTGGAAACCCTACCGGGACTTTGCATCGGCGGCCACAATCTTAACAACATAAGATACACAGATGACACAGTACTGATACCAGACACGGAAAAGAAATTACAAAAACTAATACAGAAGGTAGCAACGGAGAGTGAGAAGAAAGAACTAAGCATAAAACTACAAGCAGACAGAATGCATGGACGCCAGTAAGAGCATTAGCCCGAAATGCGATATGAAGGTCGGAAACACTAGAATCAAGCAGACGTGGAAGTTTAAATACCTGGGAAGTGTCTTGACAGAGGGACGGAAATTGCGACACTGGGATTCATAAGCGTATTGGGATGGCCAAGGACACATTCCAATAGCTAGGCAGAGTACGAGACAGGAGGATTTCTTTGGTCACAAACAAAAGAACACTGAACTGTTACGTGACATCTGTCCTTTACGGCAGCGAATGTTGGATGATTTCCTCAAAGATGAAGAAGAGACTCGAGGCGATAGAGATGTGGTTCTACAGAAGGATGCTAAGGATATCATGGACCGAGCGTGTAAGTAACGATGAGGTCTTAGAGAGGTTGAAAACAAGGAGGGGGTTCATACTTAACATCAAGAAGAGACAGTTGATGTTTCTGGGACACATAATGAGGAAGGAGGGCCTGGAGAATCTGATACTCACGGGTCGGATAGAGGGAAAGTGAGACAAGGGAAAACAATGCGTGACATACCTAGCGGGCATGAGCAAGTGGATGACAGAACGTGTTCTATGGGAGGAAGCAGAGGGAAGGAACTTGTTGGGAGCTGCAAAGGATAGAGGGAGGTAGAGAGACATGATCGCCTACGTCCTGAAAGGATGTGGCATATAAAAAGAAAGAAAAAGACTTTAAGAATTCATTCAACTAATATGATTTTTCCGTTGATGTAAATACACATGCGTACGAAGACACTGAAATTTTAATTATTTAAATATTTTTAATATATGTTCAGGCATAGAGTGTAACCAGTTTAAGTATGCCAAATGAAAGCTAAAATGTGAGGTGAAATGTTCTTAGAACGTGGAAGTAAATAGATTGTAGATGCTATAGCTATTAAAGCATTTTCTATACACTTACATCTTAGTAAATTGCATTCTCTTTTAATTAAAATGTAACATTTTTAAATCGAAATTGCGTTAAGACTTATTATAATAACTTATGCATGTGTGTGTGTGTGTGTTTGTTTGTTTGTTTTTTGTAAAAAAATCTCCTTTGTTTTTATATAACATTTATTGAAATTCCTTGAGGCTGTTATTATATGTGACAGAGTTTTGGCTTATTATTTTCTGTATTAATTAAGACTTTTATTGTTTTAGAAGTAGTTGAGATAAATTTTATGTTTTCAGTTATAGTTGTGATAGAGTTAGTAGGCAAAGTAAAATATTTTGATTCGTTGGGTTCGTCAGAATAGGCCACTCTTCTATTCTGGAATATTTTACGAGCCTTTTGTTTCGCGCTGAATATGAAATCATTAAAGTATTGGAAGAGCTTAAAATATTTTCTATGTATTTTCTTCAGATAAATAGTGAGGGTTACAACATGCGAGTGTTCTTAAATAGAATTTGATCATTATTCCAGATTTTATTTTGTTGTTATGGTGAGAATAGAAATTTTTGAGATCATCATTATGAGTTGATTTGCGATGGACACTTAGTTTTAGTCAATTGCCAGTATGGTGTAACATGGTATCTATTAAAGGTAAAGTGATATTTGTTTCCGTCCTATCTAATGTTCGATTATGTAGTAATGTAGGTTTGAGGGGACATATTAATAGAGCGTCATCAATACGTCAGAAATATGTTCATTGTTTAGGTAATTTTTTTATCAATTCACCCAAGCAAGGCGATAACACCACTAAGACGTAAAGGGCTACTGGAAGTGAAAGAGAATGAGAAGACTTCAGAGGAAACCGGAAACCTAGTTCTTAACAGCAAACAAGGATACATCTCTATATTTGTTCGAAAGAAGATAGACGATAGAAATATATATATATATATATATATATATATATATATATATATATATATATATAAATATATATTCAGTTACATGGATATTAGTTTGTAACCCTGGATTTCACGCTTTTGCAATCATCAGACAAATTGATTTTTTTTTTAAATTAATCTATTTATGTTAGTTTGGTGGGGGGAATGACAGTCATACGCAAAATTTAAAATATTCTGGAAAGGAAGGGTTTAAGAAACTCTAAGTAAATAGATGCTAAACTCCTACTCAGAGGCAAAGCGTTTGAAAATACATATTTTGTGTTTAAAACTTATTGTTAAAATGAAATAGCATTGATTGGGGATGACTATAGATTTTTTCTGATTTTAGCCATTGGTAGGGAAAGGTTTATTCTTAATTCTGATAGTTGTAATTTTTCAGTTTTTTATTGATTTTCCTCCCTCATATATATATATATATATATATATATATATATATATATATATATATATATATATATATATATATATATATATATATATATATATATATATATATATTAAAAAGAAGAGAGGTACCGCAAACTTTTTTGGTTGTAATGTGGGTTTTTAAAAAATTATTATTCTTTATTTTTCATAGTTTTACATAGTTTTACAACACGTGTTTCTGGTCTTACGACCGTCTTCAGGTAAAGGGTGGAGATTTCCACATATTATTATAAATAATTATTAAAAATATTTAATTTTTTTCCTTTATGTTTTTCAATGTTAAATCTTCTCTATATGAGACATTCTCTGTTTTTGTGTTGTTTTTTTTTTAAAGAAAGACATTGGAATGACCAACACAAAAACAGAGAATGTCTCATATACAGTCTGTCTGTGGATGACAAAAATATATGTATATATATATATACATATATATATATATATATATATATATATATATATATATATATGTTGTTATTCACAGACAGTCTGTTTCGCTGTATCATAGCTCATCAGTGCGGATAGATGTCCGGTTGCCGCTAGGATATATTTATGTGTGTGTGTGCGCCGCGCGTGCGTGTTGTTGTTGTTGTTAAAACATGTATGTATACGAAAAAGGAAACACTGCTAGTAGAATAATAGTGTATAATAGGAAAAGATAGAGAGAAAAAGAAACATATAGATATTACAATGTATGTATAGAAGAGAATCGGAAAATCATAGAATAGTTTTTTAAAAAAAGGAAGGAAAATCATATCGAACTGTCAGAACGCAATACTTTAGAAACATTATGAAAAATGACGA